>OX411801.1:7003391-7603391 GCA_948252455.1 Acleris cristana | reverse complement strand
ATTGACAATTGAGATTGTAGTTTCTCATGTCAGTGTCACTCTTTTTAACAAAGCTGTACGTTACCATAAAGTCACGTTATATAAAAAATATATAGGGCCGGTATTGTCTCTGACAAGGCCTCTATTCAACGCGGTAAGACATTATTGCTTTTGACGTGTTTCCGCATTATCATAGCTCTTATTTAGTTACGATAACATGTCAAGCGCAACATGGTTTTACCGAATAATATAATGGTAATATAAAAATGGTCAAAAACTTTATTTTTTGTTATTCATAGATTCTCTATGTCTCCATGTGCGATCAAAATCACGATTTTAGAAAATAGCTGGTATGATGCTAAATCAATAATTTGGATACATTTTGACGCTTATCAGTTTTAAGACTGTCATGTTTCTTGTATGGAATAATACAACGGCTTCTTAAAACAAAATAAAAGATGGTTTTTTTGTTGCAACTAAATTAAATGCATTTTAGGTATAAGATTCAATTGAAAATAAATGTTGTTTCGTAAATTAAATTGCTTTTTTTTGTTGCAACTAAATTAAATGCATTTTAGGTATAAGATTCAATTGAAAATAAATGTTGTTTCGTAAATTAAATTGCTTAAAAAATGCAGGTTTTGCACAATTTATTGAAGCTAATAAAGGTTAAAATAATTATTTAATAATTGCAGCTAGAAACAATATTTAAATTATTAAATAGTTACTTTTAGTAAAACGTAGTATGGAGCGTTGCCATCAATAAATTCATCACAATAATTATTAAAAAATATTTAAAAATAAAACAAAATATCGATACAATTGTGCCTTTCTCCAAAACGTTTTAAAATATATTTTAGTATTGGATCCACCGAGGAAAGTAAATTATTAAAAAATACTTTTTTAAGTGTCTATTTATAAGTAAACGCTGTTAAATAGGATATTTTAGAGTAAGCACGAGCATAACTGATATATAAATATTACTTCATTACATATTTTTTGTTATAAAACCGTCGTTTCTGAAAAAATCTTATTTCATAATATGTCGCTTATTTGTTCTGTAATGTGACATTATAATATAGCGCACATGTTTTATTACAAGACTCCCATATTTACCTGTTTAAAAAAATGCAATACCTATAATATTTGTTTATCAGTTTAAAAAAACTCGTTAAAAGTAATCTCATTTATACGAAAGTGTGCTTTTTGATATTGCAGCGATAAGTATAAATAAAAAGTGTGCTCAGATATATTATTTTCGTTGATTCTAGAAATATATCTATTATTTTAGGTTAAAATATCGATATTATTAAAGCCGTTTTTTTATAAAAAAGATGTTTTTTTAACGTGCGCATTTAGAATATTATATCGCACAACTGGCTTTTAAATAAGGAAAGAATATCTGAGTATTATAGATATCTCTAATTTCATTTAGTGGTGTACAAAATGTAAGTATTTTAAGTTAAAATAGCAATTTTTAAGTGACCGTATACATTTTATATCACTTTTGTATACCTATTTTATGTAATTAACTTAAGGAAGAACCACAAATGTTAAATGGATAGATTATAGCCACTCTTAATGCTTTTTATATAAATTTACTGCGTATTTTAAGTATATTGTATAAAAATAGACTTAATATTTAATTATTGGTACCGTTTTTTAAACAAATCACTGCCTAAAGTATCCATTACATATATGAATAAAATAATTATAGAGTCTGGCTAACGAAAGCTGAGACTGAAATTGACCGCGGAATTTAAAATTGTACCTATACTATGCCTGTGTGCGCTAGAGTTAGACAATGTTGATGCTTTTGTCATTAACTTATAACTTAATACTTAATCACAAAAGCATCAACATTGTCTAACTCTAGCCCATACAGTCATACCATAGGTACAATTTTAAATTTCGCGGTCAATTTCAGTCTCAGCTTTCGTTAGCCAGACTCTAGCAAGTATACTTAGTTCCTTTTTTTCTTCAATAAAAAATCTGTTTTTCAATATTTAGCGCCATTTTAAGTCTGTAAACTTCTCTAAATTATTTTTATATACCTAAATATATTAGCTTTTTTCTTAAATCGATTAATATATTTTCTAAGTTTAAGAGACAAGCAGGGTTAAATACTGTGGAGGCTTTAATAGATTCCATTTAATGGATGCTCAGAAATATAATATAATACAAGTTAACTCTAATTATATTTCTGGGCAAACTTTAATTCTATCCATTTTACGGTACAAAGTTATTTTAGTTTAAATATTTTTAATTTAAAACACTCTTACGTGGTAACACCGCTGCGTTCATTCTCTGTAAGAAGCTTACATCCATGGAGACTGCAGAGCAAACTTTAGGAATGAGTAAAAGAGATGTGATTGTTTCTATTCTTCCTTCCTGCAGAAAGTAGGTAATGCAAAGTCGTGATGTAATTCCAGGGGCCTGTTTTATAAAGTTACAAATTACAATTTACAGGTTACAAGTTTCCATTTGACACAACCTCGACCAATGACGACCAGCCATTTGAGCAGTGTTGCCAGTTTAGACCTGTAAAATTGTAACTTGTAGCTTTATAAAACATGTCCCAGGACATATTTTCTACCTTCAACTGTTTGTAAGCTATGCACTCTCCACGTGTTAGGTTCTCAGAAGGTTCTCAATGTCACAGAGAAAAATATATTTCAGTTAGTTTTTATTTTATCCGTCCATTTTAAATAAGTAACTTA
This sequence comes from Acleris cristana, assembly GCA_948252455.1. Taxonomy (NCBI): domain Eukaryota; kingdom Metazoa; phylum Arthropoda; class Insecta; order Lepidoptera; family Tortricidae; genus Acleris; species Acleris cristana. Next base: position 7,600,692 of record OX411801.1, on the reverse strand, counting down.
ATGTTAAAATTACCATCGCCCAGGTGCTTATTATGTTAAATATCTTTATTTTATAGACTTAACGAACTATGAACACTTTTTCCTAATAAAATAGCAAATAATACCATGTGAGAGGTTGCTAGTCTGTTTCAAAATGGCGGACGGCAGTGCGTCTCGTATTTTTAAACTGTGGTATTATTTGTTATTCCCTTTCTACTGCAATAAATATAAGTCCCTTAACTGTATTACTGCCTTTTTCTATACGTTAATTATAATTGGTGCTTTACCGCATTTCAACGCACATTCTCATGTCTTTGTGTATTATTAATATGATTTTATTATATTTCGTCGTTTCATTCTTCAATATAGGTATAACCAGAGGCCAGTTTCACGAAGCTAAAAGTTACAAATTACAAGTGGAAGTCTCTTTCTAACTCCTTTTGCTAGAAAGAGAGTTCCGCTTGTAATTTGTAACTTGTAGCTTCGTGAAACGGGCCTCAGGTAGTCCTTTAAACCAACAGGCGACATTGCACGACATTACGAGACAATCAATTGACTATTAAACGAATTTTTGTTCATTCGTTCATTCAATCCATTCCATTCAATCCCACCATCCTAGGTCCCTCATTATCATATGAGTGAATCACAGAATAAAGACTAAAGGCATAGAAACCGTACTAAATAAGCAGAAAATACATTACTTATGGTTGACTTCTTTTTACTTATGGTTTTCATAGTGATTTGGAAAGAGATGCATCTATAGCTGTTCTTTCGTTATTCGGTACATCGTCACAAGGCGTGATTTGGACCTATAAGCACCAGGGGCTCTACTTTGAAATCGGTAATTCGAACTTCGGATTGCCCCGTCACTTTCTTGCGAATTATTGACGCTTCGAGAGCAAAAGGGATAGCAATAGACGAAGTTCGGATTACGGATTTCAAAGTAGAGCCTCTGTGTGGAAGAAAGTAAAGCCAAAGAAGTCCAGTCAAATACGACATTTCTTCATCTTGCTTCTGACCATGACAGATTAAAGAAGAAAAGAAACCTAGTTTTAGCTTCTTTTCCTCTTATCAATACGTAATCTATTAAGTAGAGACAAGTAGCTGGTTCATGTCATTGCACGGCTTCTATGCCTTTAGTCTTTATTCCGTAGAGTAAATACAAAACTGTAAAATTTTGCGGTCTACTTGGGCGGGAAGGTTATTATATCTGCGAATGAAACGACTCATATAATAGTGATAGAACTTCGCTTGAGAAGTTTGTTTGATCGTCTATTATAATTACGTATGAAATAATTGTTAAAAGACCACGTTTAAACTTCGAGTAAGATGGATATCACAAGGTCTAAAATGACAATCCGCAAACGTGAATGACCTATGTTCAAAATACGTAAAAATTATAAACTCTGAGTGTATTTTATTATTTCATACGTTATTATAATAAATTACATTATATATATTTGATAAAATTTTATCAAATAATTCGACATTAATAATTTCGGCAACCGTATTACGTCGTCAAAAACGAAAGAAATCCAAGTCGAAAACAACGTCGAACATATTTAGGAATTGAATACGTAAAAACAATAACTGCCTCATCATTATTCTTGTCGAAATTATGAACAGTTTTATCAAATAATGCGTGATTGTAAATTCAAGGATAAAAACATGGCAGCGAATAAAGTTTTCAAAAAAAAAACAACAGACCAGCATTTTTCCACCAAAGAGGTGTGTTATAAATTTAACATCTATGTATGTTGCTTCGTAGCTTCAAAACGGATAAACAGATTAAAATGAAGTTTTTTTTAATTCAAAGCTAGCTTAATCGGGATGGTTCTGAGCTAGATTTCATGAAAATCGATCGGGCCGTTTAAAAATTATAAGCTCTGAAAGTATTCGGAAGTTTTTAATAAAATAATAAAGTTATTGAGGCTTTAGTCGCTGCCATTGAAACCTTTGTTCTTGTATGTTTTACTATTTTCTCATTGCATAAGAGTATATGTCTATGTCTCGAGCTTGTTTTAGCTTACCGATACGAATGTATTGAATGTGTGTCTGTTTTGCTGTCTTTTCTATTTGGTACTTAAAGCCCTGAATATTGTAAATGTAATAAATTTGTGTCATTTTAAATGTTGTTTTCTTACTAATTATAATTCATGGGTTCATATCGAGATTATCGGGTGGTATAATCATTTTTTGTTCCAATGTTTTGTTTGGTCGAAAAGATTTTTGCAAATGAAATGTTTATTTTTTGTTTTTTAAAAAAAGCTAACCTATCGAATCTACTTACACAATAGATGTCTATTAATTCTGTAATTACATTATGCTTGATTTTCAATTTACACTTTGCAAGTGCGATGTTCATACATTTTCTATACTTACCGCTTAACAGCAAATGTATGAACTTTGCAAATTGTAAATCAAACCTTAAGACAAACTGTTTTGTGCGTTTAAAAGGGATACCATTATTGATTTATTCTTACAAATGATTTGTTTAATATTTATTCCACACATTCAAGTTCCTACAAAATGGCGGAATTAATTTCTAATATTTTATATGCAAAAAAGGGATTATTTGCTTGTGTTGGTTCCGTCTGCATGGTTTATCCCCTAAAGCGATCGACGTTAATATTTGGTACAGTTCATAAATATGTAAGTATAGTGTACACTTTAGTACCTTGTCTATTTAATGTCTGTTTAAACTGCCATACTGATTAAAGTGACAAGGTACTAAAATGTATACAATATTTATGAACTCTACTGTACAGTCAACATCAAAGATATGTTTACATTTTTTCACCTTATTCCATTGAAATAAGGTCCCATTACCTATGTCCCAAACCTATGGAATTCTAGTCGTCTCCTCGACAGGTGGCGCTAGTAAACTTTTATAGACGGACAACGAAAAACGGTAAATAATTTTCTTGTTTCCTAGTAGAAATCAAAGACGTCTCTTGACAATAGCAGGCAGTTTATATTTATTTATTATATTTATTATATAACTGAAGCATCGAATCAGAAGCCGGTTACAATTACAAATACTAAGTATCTCGATCTAGTGTCGAGGAGACAAACTAGCGGTCACATGTGCCGCCAGCGGCACCGCGGGTACTAAATATACTGAGCTATACCAGCGAAGCAGTACAAAAAGTTCTTATTTTAACTAAATATTATGAGGAAACTTCCGTCTTTTCTACTGTGCACCTTTTACGGGCTACAATTATAAGTTATCACATCACGAACTTAAATAAAGGAACTAACGCCATCTAGAGCCGAGTAGAAGAACCAGCAATCACATACACCCTTTGCATTTACTATTTTTAACGAAATAATAACATAATTATGAGGAAATATCCGTATTTTCGACTTTGGACCCGATGCGTCTGATACTACTCCAAGAATTACGCAATAAGTTACAAAATCACTAACTTAATTAATGAAACTAGCGCCATCTAGAGTCGAGTAGGAGAACCAGCGGTTATATGTCCCCAGAGAACTAAATTAAAGTATAATAATAATATAATAACGGCACAACTAATAAAAACGGTTGGGTATCAAATATTGAGAATAACCATCATTTAAAATTTGCCTCCGACACTTTAAGAACAATGAAATATTTTATTGTGACCAACCAGGACAGAGTAACTAGCGCCATCTATCGCTGTTATTTGGAACTCTTATTGTAATCCTAACTGCAAATGCGTTTCGAAACTTGAGGATTTAGATTGAATAACTCTATACTAGTCATTTTAACGGATTCCGGTTTCCAATTACACAAAACACGAATTTATTTAACACATCATAACTTAAACAGAACAACTAGCGACATCTCTTGCGGTTTGCTAGAAACACACTCGTAAAGACATTTTAAAAAATTCCTTGTTTCAATGCATAATACAATTAAATAATCCGTATTTATTGCATTAAGTACCTATATAAATAAACAATAATATTTTATGACGTGAACTTAAAACTCAAACATTGCAACTATCGCCATCTATAATCGAATAGGAGAACTAACGGTTACATACGTCCCCGAAACCATTTTGCGCATAATTTTCAAAACTTTTTAGCGTTGTTATAATACAACCCTAACCTAACCGAACCGCAGATATAATTGGAAAACTTAAAAAGTTGCCTGTTTCAGCTGAAAACTAATTTAGGGCAAATGAAAATTCGGACAAACGATGTGTTAGGACAAATGTTGTTAGGGATTCCGAGGGACACCCCATTACATTTTCAACCTGGAACTGTCGAAAGCGTCGGAAATCTCGGGAAGACGAAGATGGCATTAACCTGTGAAAAGAACTACAGCTTTAAATAAAACAACAATCAATTTGAACGAGGTATATTTATATCTACACACATAACTTTACACATTTCATAGAAACCGTACACCGACATTAATGGTAAATAATAAATAAATATTAAGGGACAATCTCACACCAATTGACCTAGACCCAAACTAAGCTCTAGGCTTGTACTATGGGTACTAGACAACGATATATATACTCATATAGAGAAATAAATACTTAAATACAAACCCCCTTACTAATAAATATAATAATAATAAAGATAAGGACAAAACATTGTATAGCTATACCGCCGTTACTCAACGTTTATTAGTAAGGGGGTAAGAAAACATCCAAGACTTAGAAACAAATACTCGCGCTCATCACACAAATATTTGCCCATACCGGGAATCGAACCCGGGACCGCTAGCTTCGTAGGCAGGGTCACTACCAACTAGGCTATCGCGTCGTCTTAATGGAGATGTAGACATTGTTAATTAATTAATTAATTAGCTGAAAAATAATTAATTAATTATCATGATGATAATGATAATACATAAACAACAAAATTAAACTCCACAAACTATTTGACATTAAATTGAAGACTTATTTTGAGTGTGAGAATGATATGTTTTTATTGACAATAGTACTTTCAGGCTTCATAGTTCAGTACAGTAGGTACTCCCAGAGTTTGGCTGGCTGTCGCTACCAAGTACCAAAAGAAAAAACAGTGGAAGTGGCATGAGCTTCGCTTAGTATCAGACCTGTTGTCGCCAATACTCAAACTATCATAAAAACAACACGCCACCATGGAAAATGTTTTTAAAAGATAAAAAAAAAAAAAGATAAAAGATGTTTATTCAGTAAGTAGGCCGCACGGGCACTTTTACACGTCAATAATCTACCAGCGCTTCGCAAGAGACCACTGCTGAGAAGAAACGCCGCAAGAAACTCAACAGTCAGTCGTTTTTTAAACATTTCTTATGATATGATATTATACAACGAAAAATAAAACTTAACCTAGTATTATATAAAACAATGAATGTAACAAAAATATGTCTATATATATCATGCGTAGTTGAGCAGGAAAATGTGTCAAAACTCAAAATTTCTACAAGAACTCATAAATAGTAAATATAAGAAATAAATAAAAATTAAAAATTATACTTACCTATGACGGTGCAAAACAACACATAATTAGTTTCGATACATTCCCCTACCGAAACCGTGTCCCCTAGACAATACACAATGTTTATATATTGGTATGGCTACCGTTTTTTGGTGCGGCTATCGTTTTTACATTCCAAAATAGCACCATAAGGCATGCTTCTAAATTTATATCCTATTCAAGAAATATCGAAATAAGCGATCGCGGTAAAAGTATGGTAGGTTGCGCGGAACTCCGCATAACTATGCCACACGTTACACGCCCACTTGACACTTCTACTGTTTTTTCTGTTCGTTGGTCGCTACTATGTCACTAATATTTCATACAAAAACGAAGATCACCGATATCAAGATACCTATATATCTCTATACAGTACAAACTAATTGATTTGCTGAATCCTTCTTATCATATGGTACTAACAGATAATTTGGCATTTTACAATTAATTTTAACGTATCTAAAAGTAATAGAACAAAACAGTATACAGGGTGTGACGTGAGGGGTCAAACAAAGCAGGTTGATTGCAGGCCACTCGATTTGACCCCTATGTGTATCTATCTATATATATATAAAAGGCAAAACTGACTGACTTATATATCAACGCACAGCCGAAACTACTGTACCTAGAAACTTGAAATTTGGTACAGGGGTTCCTTTCATGATGTAAGTGAGCACTAAGAAAGGATTTTCCGAAAATCGACCCCCAACGGGAAGAAATGGGGGGAGTAGCGGGAAACTAATTCTACGCGTACGAAGTCGCGGGCGTCCTCAAGTTCTACAATAATTTGCAAAGCTTGTCTCAGAATTTGCCACTAGATGGCGCTAGTTTCTGTTTAAGTTAATATGATATCGAATACAGCCGGTTCTTTAGGTCTCGGAGGCAAAATTTACGTTGTTTTTTCTTTATACTCTTTTGACTTTTCTCGTTTTATACAGTCATTAAATACTTACTATAGCGAACGCGAGTTTCTTTGACTCCCACCTCGTGGTAAAACAATACCGAAGTATCTTTTTTTTGCTGCGTTAATATGGAAAACCAAAAAAAACGAAGAGGCATTTTAAGACACAATAACGACACTAACCCTGACGAAAAACATTAAAAAAACAATTTGTCAACCTCTACATTTAGTTCTAGAGGGCATGTGACCGTTAGTTCTCCTACTTGACGCTAGGTGGCGTTAGTTGCACCGTTTAAGTTCGTAATTTTACAACCAATTTCTTAGTTCTGGCAATAATATTTGCCGTATCGGATCCAAAACTGTAAGTGATGATTAATTCTTTATAATATTTAGCAAAAAGTGTATAACGTGTGTAAAAAATTAATTAATTTAGCAAAAAGTGTGTGTGTAGTGAAGTGTGTGTGTGTGTGTGTGCGTGGGTGTGTGTGCGTATGTGTGTGTGTGTGTGTTAGGGTTCCGCACCTCAAAAGGAAGACAAGTGCTGGCTTTACGGCTAGCGAATGCTGAGTTGGGACCGACTCGCAACAATTTCTCTGCCTTGTTCTTTTTGTATCTACTTAAAGTAATCTTATATTGTTGTGAATAAATGTCTCTTTATCTCTTTATCTTAAAAAGGAAAAAACGGAACCCTTATAGGATCACTTTGTCTTGTTGTTTGTCCGTCCGTCTGTATATCAAAACCCTTTATCTCGGGAACGCGTGGAGGTATCGAGTTGAAATGAAAATCATATACATAGTCTACAGTCCCGTGAAGCTGTGAAAAAAACAACTTTCAAGTTAACGTAAAAAAAGATACGGCTGTCTATGCAGCAAAGAACGTATATTTCGACACTCTCAGGGTAATCAAAATTTATAGATTATTTTCCGTTGACCTAGAACTATGAAATTTGGCAAGTAAAACCGTCTTATACTACAAGTATAGGGAAAAATCTGAAAACTATATATTTTTAATTAAATCACAAAAAAAAACATTTTTTAGGCAAGGAACGGCGGGTCCAAATCTTGAATTAAGATAACCGTGTCATGTGGGGCAATCGTATTAAAATGATAAATGCGGAACCCTCGGTGTCCGACTCGCAATTGACCGGTTTTTTTTTTATACTGCGGAAATACTATAGCCTCTTTAGAATTGGTTAGTCGTCGTTGCAGTTCGCTACTTTGTTTCTCCATCTCTCTTACACCCATTATAATGTCGCCTGAGATAATACCGGTAAGTAGGTTCAATACAAATAATTAAATCATCATCAAATTGCTTCAATATAAAGTCAATAGCCAGTTTAGTTTACTTATATCATTTATTTAAATTCGTTAACAATAAATTAAATTAGCAAATAACATATCACGGAACAAAAATTCTATCATGATAAAAAAAACAACGCAAAAATCTTTAACAAAAACAGTTTTGTACAAAAATCTAACAAATTACAACAAAATCTTAACACTGCATACGTGAAACCAATTTAAACATGTCTCACTTCACTATTACATATTATATTCAATATATACAACTTAATCTACCTATACAGGGTGTTAGGCAGAAGGTTGGACAAACTTCACGGACTAAACTGGACAAGTCATACTCATCAACTTTTATTATGGAACCAACAATACCAACATCCAAATCGCGATAAAAACAGCTGTTCCATAAATTTCGGCTGTTTAGTTTAGCTCTCAAAGTTTGTATGGAAGAGCTGTTTTTTTTTCGCGATTTGGATGTTGGTTCCATAATAAAAGTTGATGAGTATTACCTCAATACCTACAGAGTAACTGCCGCACTCACAGACGTCAATTTAATTTAATGCCTGATTAATGTTGCTGCTGTCATTTTCTTTGCTACAGCAATAGAATAAGACAACACGTCACTAAACAAACATTAAATTTAATTGACATCTCTGAGTGCGGCAGTTAGTCCCTGAAGTTTGTCCAACCTTCTGCCTAACACCCTGTAACAAATCCTAAAAAACTTTTCTATACAAAAAAGAATGCAGTCGCCTTTGGAAAAAACTTCTTTACATTTAGCCAGACCGTCAAAATAAAGTTGCCCGTGGCTGATGTCAACGATAGTACATTACTTAACAAGGGCTGTAAAAGAAAGAAAGCCCGAAATCGCAGGTATTTGAGACCCGAGCCGTAGGCGAGGGTCGTAAACATGCGATAGAGGGCTTTCTTTTTTACTGCCCGTGATGAGTACACAATTTTACGTCTTCACCTGGCCACAATGCGAGTTTTACCGTGCGCGCAGCGTGCGATAAAACTCACAATATGGCCAGGTGTGACGTAAACAAAATTAAACACCTAGCGACATCTAGCGATAACTTGTAACAACCAACGTCTCAGAGAGATCTGTGGCCCGTTTTATAAAGCTACAAGTTACAATTTTCCAGGTCTAAACTGGCAACACTGCTCAAATGGCTGGTCGTCATTGGTCGAAGCTATGTCAAATGGAAACTTGTAACCTGTAAATTGTAATTTGTAGCTTTATAAAACAGGCCCCTGGGACTCTTATTCGTATTCTCTTATTTACTGACAGTAATGGCTAAGTTAAAAACAATATAATAACATGTCAAAAGCAATATGGCTTTATCGAGTAGGATAGAGATCTCTCTATTGTCTGGAATTGTGATTGTCTTAGCTTGTGATTGTATTAGCAAGTGTCCGTGGATACTTTAACATGAAAATTGCGAATTTTAAATCTAAAAAAGTATTGAACCGATTTTGATAATTAAGATATTATATGAGTTGAAAAACGTTTCGTGGGTTATAGAAAACAATACTAGCGGTTTCATATGACTGCGTCCGCGAAGATCTCGTTTACGGCTCTTCAATTGGGAACTACAATTTATCGAGTCCTTCCTAGTGGTTCAAATTTCTTTCCAAATTTCATCGAAATCAGTTCAGCGATTTAGCCTTGAAAGACAAACAGATAAAATTACTTTCACATTTATAATAATAACCGCCTGTTTCACAATCGACAAGTAAAGCATATTTGACGGATACATTTAGCCCTTTCTCATTTTTACACTTGGAAATAGACGAAGAGAGAGCCAACTTTATATGGCAGATTTTACTTGTGTATTGTGAAACAGGCCCTCAATTAAGTATGGATGAGGTTATGTCATACTAATCGTCAAAGGTTTTAGTTTTTAACTATTGAATTATAATTGATACAATAATAATAATATAACAGTAAAGTTTTGAACCTAGACCAAAGGTTTGAAAAGAGGAAACTAAAGTAAAATAAATATTCTAGAAAACTAGTGTAACAAATAAGATATGTAAAAATACTAACCCACTTACTAATAAACGTTGAGTAACCTGGTGTAGTTAAACCATGCTTTGTCCTTATCTGTTATTGTGACATTTGAATTTGACAGATAAGGACAAAGCATGGTTTAGCTACACATTACTCAACGTTTATTAGTAAGGGGGTTAAACATGCTGAATTTAAGGTATGCTGACTTTTTACCAAATCAACATTTTGTAAAATGATATAGTTTGTCAATTTAATTTTGATCATACTGTTCAATAATATATATACCATTGGAAAAGTCACATTACATAAGGGTATTATATATATTAACTTATTTACATATACATGCAAACTCCATACAAGTATTTAATAGGAGACAATAATACATTTTACACAATTCAAATTGCCTAATACAATTTCGTTAATATTATTAACTTCTAAAAACTGTCCTGGCAACCAACGTGTTTTTATGTCATGTAAGGCAAACGTGCGCTCATGCCACCAGCCCCCTATTTCGCCATCTTGACAATGACAGGTGACAGGTGACAATTCGCTATACGTAGCAAAGTTAGCAAGCTACCACATCACTGGGATTCATATCTAATCAGCTACGCCGTGTACACTGAAATGTCGCCTGTCACCTGTCGTTGTAATGATGGTGCAATCCTGAGACCGCAAATCGATAAAGGTTCTACATATTCTAAATCACCCTTCTAGATATATATTTGGCAGCATAAATCCTAAATTCAAACACCTAACACACTCGGGTCTATATCGGAATCCATAATATCGTTTGTCCTAATCGTCATTTGTCCTAATTCATCGTTTGTCCTAAAAGCAATCCTGCCTAAGAACGACGAATTTTTTTCGCTTTAATATAGTTTATAATTTTGTAAACAGACGTTTCTGTTAAATTTAAAAATATTACTACTGAGTCAAAACATCTGTATAGGGATACTGAGTATAACAAGACTGTGTGCCTGTGTGTGTGGCTGTGTGTGTGCTGTGTGTATTTACTCAACTTCTTCAACTTTGATCTCTCGTTTCGTCACACCATACGCAACATTAGGATGCTTCCTGTCATAGTGTCTGATGACATTTTGTTTATGTGAAAAATCCCTAAAACATACATCGCACGAGAACAATTTCTCCTTAGTGTGGCTCCGCATGTGATATTTAAGTCTACTTTCCCTTGGGAACGCCTTACTGCAGATATGACAAACTAGATTTTTCACCTTGCTATGTCTTTGCTCGTGCCGCATCATATTATGCTTATGGGAAAACAATTTCTTACACATTCTGCACTGGTACGGCTTTTCTCCTGTGTGCTTCCGCATATGCGGCTTCAGCAAACCTTTATGCGTAAACCTTTTCAAGCATATCTTACAAGAAAACGGCATAAGCCCTTTATGCACTTGAATATGCCGAATCAGAGTGCTTTTATGCTTAAAATTAAGCATGCAAATATCACAATGAAACGGTTTCTCCGACGTATGCCGCGTCAGATGACTCTTCAAAAGGTATTCCTTGAGAAACACTTTGTTACATATGTTGCAAGTGACAGGCTCCGTATTAGTTTTTCTACAATTATGCCTAGTTTTATGTTTGAGCATATTACCTCTGATCGAGAACGGCCGCTCGCAGATGTCGCAAATGAACGGTTTCACTTCCAAATGCGACTTCTTATGTTGTTCCAAGTTTGATGACGTCCTAAAAGTCTTCTTACACTTGTCACACCCGTATTTTTTCTCTAAACTATGTAGGTATAGATGTTTTTCGTAGAATTTCCTATTGCTATACTCCCTGGTGCAGTACGTGCACTTGTATATTTCTCTGTTGTGCAGGCTCAGGTGCCGTTGGACGTTGCCGCGGGTCACGAATTTTTTTTTACAAATCGGACACGCGAATAAGCCGTCCACCGCTTCCAGCGGGGCCGATCCTGAAAAGAAAGCATCTTAAATTAATAGTGTCCTTAGTGGCCTATCTAATCGCATAATTTTTTTACGCATAATAAACATTACGCATAAAAATCGATTGTCATAACACCCTTTTAGGCTGATATTGCAAAATTTAATAAACTTCTATTGTGTAGATTAGGTAAGGCTATGTGAGGTGAGTTTTTAATAATTATTAAAATAAAACCCTTTCTATTGTAAAAACAGTTTAATGACAATAGATTTTTATGCGTAAAAATTTTATGCAACCCGATATGGACCCGTCCTTTTGTTTCACCGACATTAATTTTATAGAACGTATTATCACTTCGCAGAATTTTAGTTTCATAGAAAGCTATTTTCAGCTGAACCCGTCTTGATTTTAGGTTATCTTAAATATGATTCAGGTAGGTTAGGTAAGACTTGAACCATCACAAGACAACCTGGGGCACGTTTTATAAAGCTACAAGTTACAATTTTCCAGCCCCCTATTTCACCATCTTGACAATGACACGTGACAGGTGACAATTCGGTACACATTGCAAAGTTAACACGCTGATACATCACTGGGTTTCATATAAGCTGCGCCATGTACCTATACACTGAAATGTCACCTGTCACCTGTCATCATCAGGATGGTGAAAGAGGGGGCTGGTCTAAACTGAGGGCTTATTGTCTAACGCACTCGCAATCACAACCGGCTTCAAAGTGGAGCAATTGTTTTCATTTTGTATGCAGACAAGCCTTCGATTTTCAAAATGAAAACGATCGTGATTGCGAGTGCGTTAGACAATAAGCCCTCTGGCAACACTGCTCAAATGGCTGGTCGTCATTGGTCGAGGTTGTGTCAAATGGAAACTTGTAACCTGGAAATTGTAATTTGTAGCTTTATAAAACAAGCCCCAGAAACCAACACGGGTTCAGCAAAAAATAGCTTCTTTATGTAGGTTCGAATCCTGCCTAAGACCGACGAGATTTTTTCGCTTTAATATAGTTTATAATTTCGTAAACAGACGTTTAGGTTAAATTTAAAAATCTTAACGTTGACTTTCCTAAAAGTTACAAATGAATTGACATCTGTAAAGGGGCTTCTAAACGGGCCATATTTTCACTGCAATATGTGGCCGGCAACTATTGGTGTCTTTATCTAACATACGAGTAAAGAGAGGGACAACAATAGTTGCCGGCCACATATTGCAGTAAAATATGGCCCGTTTAGAAGCCCCTTAACGACATTGACGACTTCAAGCATATTTTTCTTGAAATGGGTCGCAAATTAACGCTCGTGACACAGAAAACTCATATAAACCGAAGCGAAGTGAGGGCGAGTCGCTAGTGTTATAATAAATCGTCAAGGGTGAGTTGAGCTCGTGCTTATTCGATTCGAAATCGAATATAAATCGGAATATAATAATACCTACTGTACACGGAACCCTCGGTACGCGAGTCTGACTCGCACTTGACCGGTTTTTAGGGTTCCATACCTAAAGGGTAAAGACGGGATCCTATTACTAGGACTCCGCTGTCCGTCTCTGTCTTTCTGTCTGTCCGTCTGTCTGTCTGTCACCAGGCTGTATCTCATGAAGCGTGATAGCTAGACAGTTGAAATTTACACAGAAGATGTATTTCTGTTGCCGCTATAACAACAAATACTAAAAACAGAATAAAATAAAGATTTAAGTGGGGCTCCCATACAATAAAACGTGATTTTTTTTGCTCGATATTAATAACGGCAACAGGTAGACGCTTGAAATATTCACGGAATATTTAGTTGTATGTTCAATTTAAAAATAAATAGTTAATAATAATAAAGAAAATAAAATAAATATAGGGGAGGCTCCCATACAACAAACGTGATTTTTTTATAGGAACGTAAATATACGGAACCCTTCGTGCGCGAGTCCGACTCGCACTTGACCGATTTTTTAAGTATTACTTATCCTAATTATAATTTTTAGACCAACTCTAAAAATCTTAACTACCTATATAGGAAGCTTCCAAAAACGTCACTAGATGTCGCTACCTGTACATTGACTCGCGCTATCGAAGTGTCCCCTCAGCATGTACTAGTAATTTCGGCGACTATCAACGGTATTCCATCATCAGATCTACTTTATGACATTTTTTGGGTATCCGACTAAATAGGTCGGATTATATAAACTATAAACAAAATTAGTGAAAGGGTATATTATAATACAAATATTAGAATTATTCGCTCGCTTCGCTTTGGTTTATCTGAATTTTCTGTAACACCCGTATAGAGATGGGCCAAACCGTAAATATTCGAAACCGAGTCACCCGAATCGAAAATTGATGTAAACCGGTTTCAAACAGAGTTGATAGTACGAACCTACGCATGCACACTAGCGTTTCGTTCATCAGGAGACGAGTCAAACCGAGTCTGTGTCGGGTTTAATCGGGAATTTTCGTCAGTCCCGCTTCGCTCCCGCTCGTCCTACCGTCATCGGAACTTCGGAACCCCGCGCTGATCGGGTTCAATCGGTAAATTTCGTCAATTTTCGCCCGGTCGAGGGAGGTGGACGACCGTTTTGACTTGCGGGCTCACGGTTTCCGAGTAGCTCGCTCGAAGCGAGTTAGAGAAACTTCAAACCGACCCAAACCGAGTTGGTAAATCGAGTTGACACATCTCTAGGAGAGCTAACTTTAAATGAAAGATAAATTTACTTGTCGATTGTGAAACAGGCTTCCCCGTACAGTACAATCAACCAGCATTTATTATACATACATAAAAACCTTCCTCTTGTCTTGAATCACTCTTATAAAAACCGCATCAAAATCCGTTGCGTAGTTTTAAAGATCTGAGCATACATAGGGAATTAGGGACAGACAGACAGGGGAAGTGACTTTGTTTTATACTATTTAGGGATAATTTCTCTCAAGGGTTAGCTGGAAGAGATCCCTTAAAGGGATAAGTTCGCCTTTGTACATATTTTTACATTGATTGATGGCCATTCAATTAACCAGGGCCTCTATTTGAACACGGTAAAAACCATATCGTTTTTGATCTGTTATCGTATTGTCAACGTTTTGATAGCTCTTATTTACTTGACAGTAATGGCGGCCGGGTTAAAGCCTGAGCAGAAAAATAAAACCCTCTAAGGGGGTCGCCGGTAATGGTTATTTATGTGTTTCGTGAATTGCAATAGAAATTACCATATAATTTCCGCAATATGGCGAGGTTTTTTTCTGGTCAGGCTTTAAAAACAATACCATAAAGCCGCGTGCGGATAGCCTGTACCTTGCTACGCGTAGTCGGTTACGCGTGTCCTGGAACGCTCTATCCATACCTGCAGCTACGCGTGCACTTTTGGGAGGATTTACTGTCATTAGGTACAACTGGAAAATCGTCCTCGTGAAATAACCATTCTGAAATGGGTCAAAATTAATAGTATCCAAAGTGAATTTAGTCAAAATGTAATTGTGCTGAAAAGTATTTACAACTAAATTTATTTTCGTTGCAAATTAATTAAGTCCATTATAAATTATGACCAAAATGAAATACGCACAAGTGAATGTAGTGTAATACGAATTAAGACCATATAATATAATATAAATTGTACAAATTTCAGGTAGGACGTATTTACAATTGGTCATATTTCTGAGTGTACGTAAATACAAATAGACATATTTTTTTCGACCAATATCATATTGGACAATTTTACCATGGGACATGATTCCATTTTAGACGTTTTTCAAGATGGACAATTTTCCTTTTTGTTGTAAGTATTTCAAATGGTCATTTTTCTGAACTGACATATAATTTAAAGTGGACGACTTTCCATTTGAACCTAATGACAATAAAACTTTTGGAGCACGCGTGTCGCGCGGACTGGATCGCGCGCGAGCCGCCGGCACTCGGTCTTTTGGTCGCGCGTCAAAGAGGAAGCGCTAGTTCTGGTTCAACTCGCGTTGAGGTTCGTGGGAGTCCGTACAGGAGCTGTACGCGTAAACACACGCGTAACCGACTACGCGTAGCAGGGTACGCGCTATCCGTACGCAGCTTAAGGGTTCACACAGACCGGCTCGCAGATTTTTATCACATTGGAAACAGTTTTGAGTCTTTGTAATAAGGTTTATTTTTGCATGTGCACGTCTTTCAACTGTCTCCAACGTGATAAAAATCTGCTCTCTCTCCGAGCCGTCTGTGTGAACGGACCCTAACAGACCCTAGAATAGAGGCGTTATATTTATGTTATGATAGAATTACCTAGATAATCGGTATCAGACAAGTCTGGCAATATGGTTTTCGGTGACAGCGACTGGTTCCAGTTCTCTGCAGGTGCCAATGGTGGCTGTAAAAAATAAAAAAAAGAATATCATAATTTATTCCATGGCATAGAGATCACAAACAAGCACACAGGGCCTCTATTCTACGTGGTAAAAGCCATATCGTCATTGACATGTTATTGTATTGTATTGTCAACGTTTTGATAGCTCTTATTTACTTGACAGTAATGGCAGTAGAATTAAAAACAATATGATAACATGAATATGTCAAAGACGATATATGGCAAAACCATATTGCTTTTGACATGATATTTGATGGAAAAAATGGCAGGCTCTGGAAGAGGCCTTTAGCAATTAGGGTTCTGGTGCATACAACTAGTGTAATTTAGTGTATTTAAGTTAGTGTAATTTAAGTTAATTTCCTCAATATCATTCATACCATCTTAATCCAGAAATTAAAGGCTTTTTTATTTTATTTATTTTATTATTTGATTGATATAACAGTTTTTTTTAATTATTAAATACTTACGCAAACAATCTCAACAGGTTCTGTCTTAACCGCTGTAGAACATATTTCTGCGCCATCAATCTTTGTTTCATTCTCATCCAACGGCTCTAACTTCACCGAAACAGTAGAATAGAAATCAGGTGGTTCTTGTTTAATACTGCAACGTAGAAAATACATGGAGATATTATAACTAGCATTTTTTTCATAATCCACTAATCAAAGTCAAGTAGATCAAATATATTTATTGCATGATCTTGAGCTATGCAGATCTTAGTTATAGCATTTGCGTTACCGTTACATGGACAATAAAGTGATCCTATAAGGGTTCCCTTGTTACCATTTCGGTATGGAACCCTAAAAAGAATGTACAAAGGCAAACTTATCCCTTTACTTATCCTTTTGTTTATGTTTTTGTATCAACTTAATCTTTGGTGGTTGATTGATGCATTTCACTTGTTGACTGAATACATATGTACCTTGTTAGGCATCGCAACATAGAAGAGAGGTAGATAAAATCGTCTACAAGTTAATTATGATATTTCTAAGTTATCTAGAATCTAGTAATCCAGAAGGCTTATTGTCTAACGCACTCGCAATCGCAACCGGCTTCAAAATGGATAAATTGTTTTCATTTTGTATGCAGACAAGCCTTCTATTTTCAAAATGAAAACGATCGTGATTGCGAGTGTGTTAGACAATAAGCCCTCGGTAGTTTCGCCATGCCACGAAAACAAAACAAACATTTACACTATGCTATTTATAACTTATGTAGCGATTAATTAGTACTTGAATAGTTAAAGAATTGGTTTGTTTACCTTTTATCTAAGTCTGGTTCGATTTTAATACTAACAAACTCAGTTTTTATCTCAGGTCTATCCGATCTCCATCCATTTTCTCCACCGGCATTTTCTTTTGGCGATTCCGGAGAAGGTTCAAGCTTAATTTTAATTTCAACTGACATTTTAGGAAGGCTAGTCTGTACTTTAAGTAAATTACACAAACATAGGAAAACAAAAGCCTGTTAAAGATGCTAAATTCATCTAATTCCGTATCACTGAAGATCTATCTCTTTTTGAGAATTTGACAGCGGATATTTTCACTTTGGATCTACGTTTGGTTGGTCTTACGCGCTTCGGTTTACGCTACGAAAAAAAACATTTTACTATACAATAAATTCTTTCTCGATCATTATCATCGACAATAACGTTTAAAAAAGCAAAGGTTTTTTTTGAACCAGTAAACGGTCGCAAAACCAATTTAATTGTAAGTTTGTAATTTAAATGTTTTAAAAATAAAGCTTCCTGTGAAAGTTAATAACCATTACATTAACTTTTAAATTTAAAATTATGGTTTTAAAATCAAATTAGGTACACGAGATTCTAACGATGATAAAATATGTTTGGTCTAAACACGACACGCTGAAGTTTCCGTGAAATGGATCGCAAAATCAATTCTTTTAAACGTGGAAATTAACATTTTGACATTTGAACAGAGGGTTGTGTTTCGAGCTGCAACGCCTTGTTGGTTGAACCAGCGAGCTCAACTCGACCGTTCCGACTAATTTTACAGTTACGTAGCGTGACTAATATTCAGCTTGACCGTATTTTTGTAACGGTTTTGAACTTTCTTTATTTAAGTACTATCGATTTTAATTTTTGGTTCCGGGTTTGATTCCCGGTAAGAATATTTGTTTGAAGAGCGCAAAGTTTCTGAATTTTAGACGTTTTCTTTGTACTTACCACGTACTTACATAAGTAGGTACATACTTACTAGGTACTAGGCTGTTGCTCGCGACTCCGACCGCGTAGAAGTCATTTATCGAGATTAAAACTAAAAAGTACTCTATATCCTTCCTCAGGGCTTAAGTTATCTCTATAACCTCACCGAAATCGGTTCAGCGTGAAAGACTAACAGACAGACCGAGTTACTTTTACATCAATAATATTAGTATGGATTTATTTCTCTCTTAATTGCCCTGACCGGGAATCGACCCAAAACCGCTAGCTTAAGTCACTAACTGCCGCACTCAGAGACGTCAATTTAATTTAATGCTTGTTTAGTGACGTGTCGTTTTATTCTATTGCTGTAGCAAAGAAAGTGACAGCAGCAACTTTAATCAAGCATTAAATTAAATTGACGTCTCTGAGTGCGGCAGTAAGAACTAGCTTATTTGCACTCGGGACGAATCTAAGGACACCTAGTTTGGCGAAATTTAAGAGACAACTAACGCCATCTATTGACAAGTAGCTATAATACTTAGCTGAAATATCTTTGTACACATTTGTTTACCTTGTCCTGGTAATTACGAACACAAACAACAAAAAAAGAGCCAAATCGATGGGCCCTCTTCAAGTGATGAGGCAACATTAGCAATTGATTTTTATTATGATTAGCATTAAGTTTGCAGGTCACCGACTACTGGCCAATAGATGGCGTAGGTAACCCAAAGTTTTGTCGATGATAATTCCCAGTTACTGAGAATCGAAGATTATAATTTATAACAACTTTGATCGATTTTATTATATCCGACATCAAAAAAGCTAGGTATTTTAGGTATTTTGTTGCGGATGTTTACTGATTTCTCCGTCAATTCCGTACCAATTTTTTTTTGTTTGGAATGATACATATCCCGATTACCTAGTCCAATTTTTATCAAAATCCAGTTCAGATGACGGAATCCATGAGGGATTGAGGGAACTCCTCAAATATTAAAGATATACAGGGTGTCCCAGAAACCTACGTCAACCCGCCTAGGGCTGATAGAGCAGCTAAAAAGCTATCGATTTAACCCCTATGTATATTCAGCGATTTTTGCTAGTTTCGGAGATATTGATCATTTAAATCTGATTTTTTGTAATTTTCCCTTATGTCCATAACAAGAAAAATCATTAATTTCATGTTTTATTACATTAGATTTTCAGTGGTATTCAGCGGTACCCGTTTTTTTGTTTAGTAATTTTTTAACATAAAGTTGTTTATTCCATACAAAGTTAAAAGCAAACACTGGGTGTCCCATCATTACTCACTTAGTTACAGTGGTATGGTAGGCATGGAGACTTATTTGATATTACTTTTTTTTACGGACGGAGCGTAAATGCGTTACGCGTCCTCCCCCGGCCTAGAGTTGGCCATGCTCCCTTGCTTATTAGGGGGGTATGACGGACTCTCTCCCCCCCCACTCTCGCACGAGAGTAGAGAAAGCACCCTACAGTCTTAAACCACTCCGGCGTTTACCTCCACCACAGAATAAGTAATAGTACAAGTACCTCCACTCCTATTTTCGAGGGCACCATGCTTACCGTAAGGGCACACGGGGTCCATCCTCAGGGGCCCCCGAAAAACCGACAATTTCTCTCACATTTATTCTCAAAAGATAATATAAAGATAAAGAGACATTTATTCACAACAATACAAGATTACATTAAATAGATCTCAGCATTCGCTAGCCGTAAAGCCAGCACTGGTCTTGCGTTGGAACCGCTTGGTGAAGAGACGGAAACTGACACACTTAACACAAAACAACATTAAGAGAAAAAGAAAAAAAAACAACAACATGGACAAAAAACAATAATTTGTTAAAATTAGCAATCAGTTACAGCTGGCAACATTTAGGAAAAAAAAAACAAAAAACTAGGCACAGTTACAATGAGCACCAGGGCTCCAAAAAATTCATAGCATAGTTTAAAGACGGCCTTGGCACCATGGGCTGCTGAGATGCAATTCCCCCCCCCCAGAACCTAACCGAAATTTCCAAATGTCGTCGATTTCGTTGTTGGATTCGTTTGGCGTGTGGTTATCATCGGCTTAGGGGCGTTCGATATAATTTGGTCAGCGTCTTTCAATATTTCGTCTGGGGAAAAATAAATGCGCAAATTAGTACATTACTGAAGAGGCCGTGAAGTCAGGGATTTAAGGACGAGTTTGGGATAGAACGAGTCCTTCAATTCCTGTTCCGGCCGAGGGTTGTATAGTACTTTTCTCAAGCAATGTGAGGAAATATTAAAAGTACATTACGTACTGCAATCTTACGATGGCAATCTCTAGACTGCAATATTATGATGGCAACCTCAAGACTGAAATCTTACGACTGCAATCTTACGATGGCCATCTCAAGACTGCTAACTTATTAAAGATTCACCGTCACCCCCTTAAAACTCAAGCTTTATAGCGGTGTAATTTTACCCCGTTAGTCAGTAATTATCATAATTGTCTCCCATTAAAACACCTTTATGAAGCTACTTAGGACATGGCTGTATAAGATCTCTGTCTTATACTGCAATTACACCGATAGTGTATTAAAAGGTATATTTTGAACTTTTAAATTACTTTTACGTGGCCATTATACAGCCTCAAGTGTTCCTTTACCCTTTAAGTTTACGTGTGAACCTTATTTAATATTTTTAAACGCTAAAAGTACACGATAAGAACAAAAATGTACCAATACACAGCTATTTTTGTTACTTGGGTTGTAACTAAGACCCGATACACATTGGGCGCTTTCAAACGCGCGCTTGTGGTGTGTACACATCAACAGAACTCCTGGTTCTCAGAACGCGCGTTGGCAAAGCGCGCGTTTGAAAGCGCCCAATGTGTATCGGGTCTTAGACCGCGTTCACATGACTAGCGCTCAACGCGCGTTTACAACTACATACACCGGTACTACAGCGTACACAGCTAACGCGCGTAAAACGTGCGTTAGCATGTGTACGGCCTCAAATAAAATGTATGTAAAGTCTGTTCCTATTCGGACTGCCAATGACAATAACAATTATACCACTGTAATTGTCTTTAGATAGAGGATGAAATAGCGATGCGAATAAACTCTAATTAGTTTATTAAAAAGGTTGAATATATATTCATCTTCATCATCGTATTATTATGCTGGGACGAAAACCTCTATCAAACAAATCTATCAAAACTTCTTCTACATGTTCATGACAAATATATTTCGAAAAAATGAAATGTATGTGTCAAGCACCAGTCAGTGTCATTGTCTTTTACCAAAGGCACTTTTCATCAAAAAACACAATGTTAAATAGAAATTACTACCTCAAAATAAACATGAAGACAATGATTAAGTGTATAAATTAATAATATGACTATTGTTGGGTATGGTTGGGCAACCTTCAAAAGTACGCGAACATGGAGTTATAATGGTAAATTGATTTTTATACAAGAGTGACGGAACAGACTTTAGTTGTAAACGCGTGTTATCAAAACGCGCGTTGAGCGCTTGTCATGTGAACTGGGTCTTAAGATTTGCCTAGATTTGCTTTAGGGGTTTCCAAAGCAAAAAAAAAAAACTTTAATCCCTAGAGATTAATAAGGAGCGTAAGTCCCGATATGCAGAGACTAAATTAACATTTTAAGAGCATGAGAAGTGAAAATTGTATTATAACACGGTTGCATTATGTGGTCCTTAGTAAAGATACTTACAATTTACGGTCTTTAGGTGGCGCCAATCCGTTGCATTAGGATACGTGCAGTTTCCAGCGTAGATTGGGAAGAATCCTGATAAAACAAAATAGTTATAATATAAGATGAACCACCTCGACCTCACTACAGTCATTATGTTACCGTACATATAGCGCTAAAGTTACATAAGTACATAATACTTTCACGCCTGTAATCCCAGAGTGGGGTAGGCAGAGCTACAGAATTATAAGATGAATTACCGAGAGCGTGGAATTGCATATGTAGTGGTAACATGTCTTTACAGGCATTCTATATTTAAATTTCCTCTACTTCTTATACCATCAGCATAAAAAGAGTTTTGTTATATATTAAACTAGAGGACGCCCGCGACTTCGTACGCGTAGAATTAGTTTCCCGCTACTCCCCCCATTTCTTCCCGTTGGGGGTCGATTTTTGGAAAATCCTTTCTTAGTGCTCACTTACATCATGAAAGGAACCCATGTACCAAATTTTAAGTTTCTAGGTACTGTAGTTTCGGCTGTGCGTTGATATGTCAGTCAGTCAGTTTAGCCTTTTATATATATAGATAAGTAAGTACATAAATAATGTCAGTGTCAAATTGTAAATACTTTTTACAATGCACTAATATATACGTCTTATTTTATTGTACATACATACCTTCACGGCTGTAATCCCAAAGTGGGGTAGGCACAAACACACACTTTAAAAACTATTTTATTGGATAGGTACTCGCAATTTTCAGAATTATTTTGTCTGGGCACGTGCGACTGTAAGTTACACAATTTGCAAAAAATATGGCAGAAAGTAACAGTAATTTTGGTCCGATGAGAGTCAAAGTAAACAAATAATTTTAACTGTTATAATCATAAATATTTTGAACTCGAATTAATGAAAAATTTAAATTCACCTTACACCGCTGCCCAATTCGTCCGAGTAAGAAAAAGTTACGTACGGTCCGTCGGCAGTAGATGATTTTGATCAAGAAGTCATCAGGAGAACTATATACTACTTGACTGACTGCTGAGTTTCTTGCGGCGTTTCTTCTCAGCTAGGTCTCCTCTTGCGAAGCGCTGGTAGATTCTTGACGTGTAAAAGTGCCCGTGTAGCTTACTTACTGAATAAGTGTCAAAATTTAAATAAATGATAGCGACTAAAAGCAAAAAGAGACATACTTATTCCACTTGTTTAGGGTAATCTTTATTAAATTTAGAAGAAAACTTAAGTAAATGGTTTTCCTTTTCATGCGAACGGTACAACCACTACATATTATGCAATTCCACGCTCTCGGTAATTCATCTATACCTACAACTTTAAATTCTGCAGTCTACTGCAGTCGAATAGTTCTGAGAAACTTTAAGAGATGTCGCTTGGAGCACCGCTGACAGCTATTAATATTTTAAGTTATTCGAAATCTCAAATATCATCATTAACAAATATTTATTTTCCCTTATCTGACTTTTTCAAATAAAAACAACCAAAAACAGGCCTTAAAAGATCATAAATCGATTCAAAATAATTTATATTATCCTTTATTTATGCTTTAACTCACTGATACGGCACGACTCGTAATTTTTCTTTTAATTGGTCTAAGTAAGTACTTTTTGGTTTACCTCTTTTCCTTATCTTGGCATTCTTTACCATTTCAGAAATCAATTTACTTTGTAAAACTAATAACGTATTTATAACCTACCTGGGCACGTATTACGGTAGCTTTTATCGCGTTGCATTAATCATCTGTCACTATCGCACTTACATACTGGTCAGAAAGGGACATATGTTTTGTCCACGTATATCCACGTCGATAAACACCCATTACCAAACAGCATTTTTTCCCGATTTTATTTTTTCCAGTGTCATATTTTCCGATCTTATTTTTTCCAGTGTCATATTTTCCGATCGGAATTTTTCCTATTCCCAAATTAATTTGTCCACTTATCATTGGACCAAAATAATTTGGGAGTAGGCAAAATTCGGATCAGAAAATATGACACTGGAAAAAATAAGATCGGGAAAAAATGCGAATACAAAATTCGAGCCAAAGAAAAAAATATTGGAAAAGAATCGTAGGTACAAGACGTCGCGTCCCTCGGAATAATACGCGAATGGGAGAGCTCTCTCTATTTCTTTATTGGATCTAAATACTTATCGTATGTTGAGGCTGCCATTATTTCATAAATTACTTACTGGCCCCTGGAAAGAAAAGGAAAAAAACTGTTAATATTTATCCTATCCTACTAATATTATAAATGCGAAAGTTTGTGTGTGTGTGTGTGTGTGTGTGTGTTTGTTACTTCTTCACGCTGCAACGGCTGGACGGATTTGGATGAAATTTGGAATGAAAATAGCTTATACCCTGGATTAACACATAGGCTACTTTTCATCCCGGAAAATTTAAAAGTTCCCGAGGGAATAACTATAATCGAAATCTACGTGGACGAAGTCGCGGGCAGAAGCTAGTTTTTTTTATATATCAGGGGACAATGTCATGTTAATGTAAAAGCTCTAGGCTTTTACTATGGGTACTAGACAACGGTATAAATACTTACGTAGAAAAATATAATACTTAAATACATAGAAAACATCCATGACTCAGGAACAAATATTCGCGCTCCTCACACAAATATCTGCCCTTACCGGGATTTGAACCCAGGACCGCTAGCTTCGTAGGCAGGGTCACTACCAACTAGGCCAGCGCGTCGCAAAATCACAAATTTGTCCCGTGTGGTTGCCGGGTTAGAATAGTGCCAATCCATGTCTTCCCGTGGATGTCGTAAGAGGGGTGTCCCCTTGTTTTACAGACTGAAAAATTACAGAATTTTGTTTCACAGAAAATGTTTCATATATTATTTGGTCCTTGTATTTTTGCTTCGTATATTATTATTTTTTAACTATTTACTTGAAAGAAACAAATTCGACAGAAAATCAATTCAATGAATTTTGTAATTTTATTTTTTCATTACACAAACTTATCAAACAATATAATTATTTTTCAACGAATATTGTTTGGTCAGTGTATTTTTTCATAGTCACTCAAAACTTATTAGAAACTCATTTCATAGAATGTATCACTTCGCAGAATTTTCATTTCTTAGAAAGCTAATTTCTGCTGAAACCTTAATGTTTTCAGATTATCTTAAGCATAAGTTACGTAGGTAAGGTTAGACCTGTGACCAAGGTTACAGCAGAAATTCGCTGTCTAAGAAATGAAAATTTTACGAATAATACATTCTATAAAACTTCTGTCTGTAAAACAACGTCCAACCTATAAATATGAGCGAGCGAGCAAGACCTCTCTGGGCAGAACCGACTTGAATAGGTTAGGTTAGAAGGCTATGGCGGGAGCGAAGCGAAGCAAGCTCCCTCCATAGCCTTCGAGGTTATTTTTTTTTATATCCCTTGAATAAGCTATGCGATATAATTTAAAAATTTAATTTGATTGTAACTGCACCCTACTCTATAAGTTGATTTTATTGTTATTAAGTTATATTTTAAACAAATAATATGAGAACAAAGAATATTTAATAGAACCGTTTTTCCCCCAAAGGGAATAAAAACGGATATTTTGGGTCTAGCCAAGGCTTGACCCTCCGAGATTACACATGTATATTTCTATGAGTAAATACGCGCAAAGCAGTCCATTCACAGGTACAAACCGTCCCGCGAACAGCCCGCGCCGCTTCGAGAGCGCGCGGGGGGGGGGCGGGGAGGCGCGACGGCAAGCGCGCGCGAGCGCGGTCCTCAGTACGTCTCGGAGCCGAAAAGAAAAGTGGACGGCAAGCTCATAAAACTTGGGTCAAGC
The DNA here is from genome assembly GCA_948252455.1 of Acleris cristana. Classification (NCBI taxonomy): domain Eukaryota; kingdom Metazoa; phylum Arthropoda; class Insecta; order Lepidoptera; family Tortricidae; genus Acleris; species Acleris cristana. The sequence continues at coordinate 7,575,120 of OX411801.1, read as the reverse complement.
CTTGGCTAGACCCAAAATATCCGTTTTTATTCCCTTTGGGGGAAAAACGGTTCTATTTTAGGTCTGAGCCTGCGGCTTGACCCTCCGAGACGTGTTTGGTTTCCGCCGGCCTACAAGCAACAGCGTACTGTGACCTGAGAATGGACTATAATGTTATCTTAGTAAAAAGCTCTTAGATGGTTCTTGTAAATAAAAAGTCTACTTATTAATCATATAGGTTTATTTAGCAACAAAATTAATTAATCAAATTAAAAACATAAACGGCAACAAGCCTAACGAAAAATATTAATTTTCTTTGAGATCGTATATCACATACTGTCATCAATAATTAGTTTAATAATAAACAATTTCAAATCCAAGTAAGCTTAACTTGAGTAATAATAATTGTGTTTTATTTTAAATCACAGTTTATACATTATAATCTAATAACAAGTTCTCATATATCAGTAAAAGAGCAACTTATACTGTTTCGTACTTCACCAAGATTAGCTGATTCAATGGTTTTAAAATAGTGCCTAAAAAAGGTAGATTCGCTTCGCCAATTACCCTTACTCAGGACCTCATCCAACGGTAACAGTTCGTAATTCCTTGAAGCTACGGCCGAGCGAATACTTCCCGCAGCAGCGGTGATACCTAGCTGCTCTAATACGGACCGCATCCACCCAGCAATCACGAATCGCGAAGCTGCCTTGACAACACCTCGAGTTGTAATGAACAGGTTTGTCAGATCTGGTCGACACATGCGTCGTTCTTTTGAAATATTAATCAACCTATCGACCCAAAAAGGAATATTTAGGTTTATAAGGTCATTATGTTTGAATTCCCATCCCGATTGGCGGTACGAAGAAGAATCAGTCTTGGACCCAAATCTGGGCCAGAAGATTAGAGAGTTCTCAGTAGTAAGCATGTCGTTGTGGGATATATGTAGCAGTGTCAAATCATGGACACGACGACCTGTGCTCAATAACAACAAGAGTGCTACATGTCTTGATAGTTGGAAGATACTGGCTTCCGGGGGGTTCATGGAAAGCCAGTGAATAAGCTTAGAAACGTCCCAAATTGATTTTGATACAGGCGGTGGTTTTTGTGACTCTATACCTTTCAAAATTACTAAGGGATCAGAGTTCAGTTTGTGACTAATGGTAGGATTTGAAAAAGTGCAAACTACTGATTTGTGCAAACGAATGGTTCTGGCAGATAACCCAACTTTTTTGTGAAGATAGCTTAAGAAAAGTGATAGGGTTTGTGGTGTAGCACGAGAACTCTGTACTCCCTTTGCATCGCACCATTGTCGCCATCTATTCCAAGCTGCTTTGTAAGTTTTAAGGGTGGACTTTCTCCATGAACTCTCTACAAGAGCGATCTCATCTGCTGACCAGCCCTTTACAAGCTCACTCCACCCCGAACCTTCCAGGCCTCCAACTTCAACAGCTTCACATTCGGTGGTGGGGCTTGGGTTTCTAGATCTCGAAGGTGGTGTATGAGGTTCCGTATTTGAAAGGGAGGTTCTACTGCTCTTTTTCGTAAATCCGCTCTCCAAAAGGTCTTTTCCCACTTCGGGACTATTAAAATGAATAAGCCTCTCGCGTTGTTCAGATGCTGTAAAACCCGCGGAATCAAAGTTGGGGGGGGGAATATCCATGCCAACTCGTAATCCCAGTCTTGACTGAAAGCGTTTATATACAGAGCGGTCTTGTCTCTGCAGTCGAGACTGACATAATTCCTCACCACTGCTGAAGCTTGTGAGGCAAACAGGTCTACTTGAGGTACACCCCACCTTGCAAATATTTTTTGAGTGGTCGTCTCCGACAAACTCCATTCTGGGACAGCTCGGTTTCTTGACAGGCTGTCTGCTATCAAGTTGTATTTGCCTGGTACATACTGCGGAAGAAGCGTTATATCGTACTGATCGCACGTGTTCAAAATGTCCCAAGTCATTGCAAACAGGGTTTTTGATTTTGTGCCTCCTTGTCTTTTTAAGTAAGCGAGGACGGTCCTGTTGTCCGATTGAATCACCACCGCTCGCTCCCTGAGGGTTTCGAGGTTGAGGTTTATCATGGCTTTGACTGCAAATAACTCCTTCAGGTTGATGTGCCATGATATCTGTTCCGGAGTCCATGGCTTCGATATTGCTGTCTCGTTCATATTCGCTCCCCAGCCCCACTCGGACGCGTCTGTCGCTATAAAAGCTGATGGGTTCACAGGAAAGATCCTGGAGTGATTTTCTATATGCATCTCCCACCAAACTAGCTCGTTCATCACAGCTTTCGGAATATGTCTCCTTTGTTCCGGGAGCCACATGTTCAGTCTGTTGGCCGCTATTTGAATGGGGCGACAGTGAAGTAGGCCCAATGGAATCACAAAGCTTGCGAACCCCAGAATTCCCAACAAGGATTTTGCTTCTATCCATGACCAGCTCCCTTTCCGTATAGTCTTTTTTAGGGACTTCTTTATCTTTATCGTCTTGGTGCAATTTAGGAACTTTACGTCCTTTTTTGTGTCCCAACTTACTCCCAGATATTCTTGCACTTGCGAGGGGATTGTTTTTGATTTTTCCACGTTTATTATCCAACCCAACTTTGTCAGGAACTCCACCACCAGTTTTGTTTGTTCCAACAATGTTGCGTAATCTTGACTGGCCAGTAGAAAGTCGTCCAGGTAAGCAATTATACGAACTCCTCGGGATCTTAAAGTTGCTGCGATCCAGTTGGTCACTCGAGCAAACATTAATGGAGCCACCGACAGTCCGAACGGCAAGGCGGTCATTTGATAGCACCGGTTTTTGAAGGAAATTGCAAGAAACCTTCGATGAGGCTGTTTTATTGGAAGGTGCAGGTAAGCACTCGATAGATCTAATTTGACCATGTAATCGTTCTTTTGTAAGAATCCCGGAACTTTTTGATGGTTTATTAGCCTGAATGGCTTGGGGCTCAAAAATTTGTTTAAAGGTTTCAGGTTTAGAACCGGTCTTAACCCTCCGTCTGATTTTGGGACCAGAAACATTCGAGATAGGAAGACTGTATTGCTCCTGCAGATCTCTAAGGCTCCCATTCGGAGCAAATTGTCTATTTCTATCTGCATATCGGGAGATTCCGGCGTCTTTAAGGGAGTTAAGTTTAAGGGGGTATTTGCAATTAGGCGTGGTGTTTTGACAAAGGGTATAGATATTCCGTTTAGGAGTTTTAAGATGTAAGGTGGGGCTGAGTAGTCCTCCCAAATTTCTACAAATAGCCCCAGTCTTCCAGCTAGTAGCGTACATTGATTGTCAATACTGTTTACGTGAATGCTTTCCTGAGGATGTCGATGGCTTGGAGTTATTGTGGTAAGTGGGCCTGCGCTTACTATTTTGGCTTTTCTTATGTGGCGGTCTTCTGTACTGTTTCGGAGATGCGGTAGCTCTGGTAGACGGCTTGCTAACATTGATTCGGTTGACGTTTTGAAAGGTTTTACCAGTGCCCGAACGAAAGGGCTTGTTGAATCGTTCTGTGGCTCCTTTAGAAGAGGGAAAAAATTTGAAATATCCACCATTTTGTTTAAATGTTTCTGACAAAGCAGCTTCATCAAAGAGATGTGAGGTAGATGGAGGAACCTGATGCAGAGTTTTGTGCATATATGGGGATGGAGGTTTATAACATGCTCGACGAAGCTCTATAACCTCCGCTCTTCGTCCACATGCGTACTGTAACATATCATCGTTATTGACTCGAAAAGCGGTGTCTGGGCCGCACAGATGTTTCTTCAATGATGTTTTCAGGTCATCTATTGATTTGGTCTCATTAGTAATAGCCTTGAGCGCATCTTGCATGATTGTCCTTTCCTTCAAAATGGCATGAGTTAAGGCGCCCAGGGTCTGATCAAATTTTACCGCTACATCGTAAGAGACCCAGTTCGGTGTCTTCAAAGAGAGCTGTGTGTTCACGGATAAGGACGTGAATGCCGGCGTCGCTTGCAACTTCTTTTGAGCCTCTGCATACTTAATATTATTCCAGGTTTGTTTACCGAATCTTTGACAGGATATAGCCGTATTGACATAATCTACCTGTGCCACGGGTATTTTAGGCTCGGCTTCCTTGACAGTTGGAGTAAAGTCAAATTCAGAAGAACTATCATTATTGTCAGAAGGGTCGATATTCTCCTTTTCAAGCGGTTCATTCCAGTCAGATACCGAATGATCTGAAAAACAGCCATCTTGAAGCTCATTTTCTGAGATATATGCTGATACCTCATCATCGCTCTCCTCGAAACGAGCAGGTTCCGCGGCAGCCGAATTCAACTGTCTTTGTTGACATAATACTTTTTCTAGCATAGCATGCAGGGAAGCGGTTTGCTCTTTAAGAAATTTAACATCTTCTTCAGTCTTAGATTTCTTCGATTTGCCGCTCTCCTGAGACAGCTTTCTCTTTCTTGACGTCTGAGTCTCACCCACAAGAAGTTGGATCGTGTCTTCCCTGGATAATAAAGATTTTTTCAAGGAGTCATCCAAGGATGCCCAAATCATTTCAAACTGGGCCATTGACCCGTGTATCTTGGCCGCGACTGCTTTAGGACGAACAACAAGAGCCCGGCAAAATGGCCATTGAAGTAAGTTAAGTTTGAGCTGTTTGTACGCTTTCTCCGACAACTGCACAGAGGTAGAATCATGTGCTTTAACAATTGAGATCGTAGGTATAGCAAAGCGCAGTTTGTTAAGCTGCTGACTGTCCACTTTCCGTCCTACTAAGTCCTCCTTGCTACAGTTTCGCACCCGCCATTCACGCCAGTTGACAGGAAACAGCTCGTTCACGGCCTCTATCAGGCGGTTCAAGACCAGCTGATCATCTTCGTTGTCAGCAGGTAACAGCGCCAACTCTCCCAATGTTGTAAAACTTCTTGTCAATGCCATCTCGCACCCTGAAAGATAGCGTTAGGTCAGAATTTATGACACATAAGTATACGCCGCCGGGCCCAAATCTTCGGGACGACGGCTGAGTCAGCAAGATCGAGCCGACGGGCCCTAACTACTGAGCCGTTAGGTCAATAAAATGGGTCGACGGCTCGTACGCCCTGGGCCGACGGGTGACGGAAACGGGCCGACTGGCCGTTCGGCTGAGCCGTCGGACTGGAAGTCCGGGCGACGGGCGATCATGACTGGGCCGACGAGCCATCAGGTCTGGGCCGACGGGCCACGAGACCATTTCGTTTGTAATGCGACAGCATACAAGCATACTTGTTCAAAGAACAATGGGATCACCGTAGGGTGGATCCTAAATTCGTATCTAAGGCGATCAGCACACCAACATGTACGAAAATAAAACAAACAGGGTTACTAAAATGTGAACCCAAAAATACACATTCGTATTTCGTATTGACAACATAACATTGGTTAACTGTGTCAAAATAATATGGTTCGCCGCAGGGCGGAACCAAAAATAAAAACATAAAATCTCGCTACCGCGAAATTAAATGTTAATGCAGTAACAAAACTAAAATACTGAGGAAAAACGATAAAACAAAGGAACAAAAATACACAAGAACCATCGTTATTAAGAGCTTAGACAACATACCTTAATAGAGTCGAGTCCATGAAACACACTTTGAACTCTCGAACAGTGCACACTGTTTTGCGAACGCACGTATTCACTCACGGTAAAAATACAGCGTACTGAGGACCGCGCTCGCGCGCGCTTGCCGTCGCGCCTCCCCGCCCCCCCCCGCGCGCTCTCGAAGCGGCGCGGGCTGTTCGCGGGACGGTTTGTACCTGTGAATGGACTGCTTTGCGCGTATTTACTCATAGAAATATACATGTGTAATCTCGGAGGGTCAAGCCGCAGGCTCAGACCTAAAATTTGCTATTCTATGATATGAAAAAAGAAACATTGAATTTTATTTGAAATAAAAAACGATGATTTAAATGTCTTCAAAGTAATTATTCTACATATTGAGTATTCTATGAAATGACAATACGAGAAAAAAATTCTATGAAATGAAATTCTAAACAACTTCAGTCTGTAAAATAACGTACAACCCGTAAGAGGCGACTTAGGGAATAAAGGCTTGTAGTACTGTTAGGCGATGGGCTTGCAACCTGCGGTCCGATTATGGTCGTGTTTATCGACGTAGATAAGCGTAGATAAAACATCTGTCACTTTCTGACCAGTATGTAAGTGTGAGAGTGACGGAAGCTTTATCCACCGCGATAAAGGCGACCATAATACGGGCCCTGGCACTAATACGCTGGTAAACATCTTAGCCTATTTGTGCAAAATGTGGTAACTGAAATTATGAACAAGTTTTTAATGTTGTGAGTAATACTGTAGCTCTGCCAACCCCACTCTGGGATTACAGGTGTGAAAGTATGTATGTATGTAATTCTAATGGTAAAAACCGGGTGTCAGTACATACATACATAAACTCACGCCTTCATTCCCGTGGGGTAGGCAGAGCTACAGAATTACCAACAACTCTTGAAACTTGTTGATAATTCAGTAACCACATTTTGCACAATTACGCTAACAATTGTAAGATGTTTACCAGAGCATTAGTGATGGTTGCAAGCTAAAAGATAAAAAAAAAGATAAAAGTCATTTATTCAGTAAGTAGGCCGCACGGGCACCTTTACACGTCAGGAGTCTACCAGCGCTTCCCAAGAGGAGACCACTGCCGAGAAGAAACGCCGCAAGAAACTCAGCAGTCAGTCATTTTTTTAACCATATTTCCTATTACAATGATACAACTTAGTCTAGTATTATATAAAGCTATAAATATTAATTTAAATATAATATCAAATATCATGTGTAGATCAGCAGGAAAACATGGCAAAAATATTAGGAGAGATATAGACGGAGAAAAAGGCAAAAACAAAAAAAATAATAATAAACAAAGTTTCGACATGTTTTCCTACATCAACAGTGTCCCCTAGACAAGATAAAGGTTTTACATTTGAACAAATTATTATTGACTAATTTTCGAGTTTAGGCCATGCATTTTTGTCTGCTAGATAATCCTCGACCCTATAATACGCTTTAGACATTAACGACTTTTTCAAGTAATTTTTAAGTGCTGAAAAGGGTAACTTTAAAACTACGTCAGGTAATTTATTATAGAAATGAATGCATTGACCAACAAATGATTTATATACTTTACGTACGCGAAATTTTCTAATAGCAATTTTATTTTTATTTCTTGTATTTAAATTATGTATATCAGAATTTTTGGTGAAAGAATCTAAATTTTTAATAACATAAATAATATTCTCATAAATAAATTGAGATGCTACAGTTAAGATATTAATTTCTTTAAATAGTTCTCTTAAGGAGTCACGAGAATTTAAGTTATAAATAGAACGAATGGCCCTTTTTTGTAAAACAAATATAGTTTGTATTTCAGCTGCCTTACCCCAAACCAGAATACCGTACGACATGACACTATGGAAATAACTATAATAAACTAAGCGAGCTGTTTCAACATTAGTTAGCTGTCTAATTTTCCTAACGGCATAAGCTGCCGAACTTAGTTTACCTGCCAGTACAGCTATATGGGGACCCCATTGCAAATTTTTATCTATTGTTATGCCTAGAAAAACTGCCTTATCTACCATTTGCAGACACTCGTCATTTATAAAAATACTAGAATCTACCGGTTTAACATTAGGCAAAGCGAACCTAACACATTTAGTTTTCTTAGCATTTAGTAGTAAATTGTTACTAGTAAACCAATTAAGTACTTTAACTAGTATGGCGTTTATCATACTGTAGTCTACGGACTTTCTATCTAGCTCATGCCCTAACTCCACTATAAAGCCTTTATTCCCCTAGTCGCCTCTTACGACTTACGACATGCATGGGAAGACATGGAGTGCTGACAACAAATTATTAGCGGCCTGGGTATTGATTCTCTCAAACGCAAAGGTGAGCGAATGCAGGAGTGAAGTCCAAGCGGCGAGTTTAAGTAGTCCCGTCAAAAAGAGTAAAACGCATTACGCGTGTATTCAATTTGGCAGCATGGCTTCTCGAACGTATAAGGCTGCCTAATTGAGAATGCACGCGCTAATATGTGTTTTGTTCGCTCTGACGCGACTACTTAAACTCGCCGCTTGGACTTCACTCCTGCATTCGCTCACCTTTGCTTATAAGAGAATCACTACCCTGCACACGTAAAGTTCGGACCGCGGTGTACCTAATTTATGAGTCCCAACCCAATTACGTGAAATAAATGAATTTTAATTTTAATTTTAATGTAATGTACAAAAAAATCGACCCCCAACGGGAAGAAATGGGGGGAGTAGCGGGAAACTAATTCTACGCGTACGGAGTCGCGGGCGTCCTCTAGTTACTTATATTTTATGGAAAGAATAAAATTAAGTGATCATTATTTAAAGTTTTTCAAAAATAGCAAGAAGCTTTAAAAATCTATAAGTACCTATTAAAATTTAGGCTAGTCAAAATGGACATTATTGCATAGATAATAATAATATTGCATAGATAAGTTCATAACAAAATGACTATTTTCTTTTGCGGCTTACAAGCACATCTTTAATACGGAACCCTCGGTGCGCAAGTCCGACTCGCACTCGACCGGTTAACTATCATTTGGGAAAAAACGAGGTGAAACAAAATTGGGGTTCATAACACGCTGTGCGACGCCCACCGAGGCCACCCCCGCGCCCGAGCGGCAATAAAATAAGTAACAGAAACTTCTAAAGGGAGATGAACTAAGTAATTTCTATTCACGCTTTAATAATAATAATATAATAAATTTATTTGGTAATAAGAAGCAGTTTACAAACAAAAGCAGTGATATAGTCGCCACGCTAGGATTCCCTGTGTTGTGGCAGGCTAACTCTTCTTCCGTATTTAAATTATGAATTTAAACACAAAAAATAGGGATGAAAAAGGTACTAATAATAAATTTCAAAAAGTAAGTCTTAACAGTTCAATGGACTTTAAAAAAAAAACTGGTTATAATGTAGAAACTAGTTATCTACTACTAATAAAGTTCAAAGTGAACGAATTTACAAAATGTAATAATATATAAAAATAAGAAGCAATAGAAATTACGTTAGGTACATTGTTAAGCTTAGTATTTATACCACTGTGTTTTGTGTGAGTGCGTGTGAATGAGTGTATGTGTGTGTGTGTGTGTGTGTGCGTGTGTGTGTGTGTGTGTGTGCGTGTGTGTGTGTGTGTGTGCGTGTGTGTGTAATGATACTTACGTTGGTGAGTTCCTAAACCATTCGCGTATTCTAAAGCACATATGTCTGCAAAAGTGCGCCATTTATATCTCCATATTTTCTCGTCTAACGACCGGCCGCACACCGGGCCGTAACTGTTGACAAAAACATTTATTCACGGGGGTACATATCTAAATATCGAAAGTTAATATCTCTAACATTAAAACATCGAAGTCCGAAACATCGAAAGTTGAAACATCGAACGGTTACTATGCCGATGGTTGAAATATCTCGAACGTACTAGTTGGTTATGTAATCAAACATCGAATGTCGAGTCGTTTAAATTAAAAACATCGAAGGCCGAAACATCGAAAATTGAAACATCGAAAATTGAAACATCGAACGGTTATTATGCCGATGGTTGAAATATCAAACGTACTTGTTGGTTATGTAATCAAATACCGAATGTGCTAAAATATCGAAAGATCATCTAAAGTTAAAATATCGAAGTCCAAAATGTCGAAAGTTGAAATATCGAACGGTTATTGTAGCTGAATTATAAAAGTTAGGTACGACGACGAGCGTAGCGAGGAGGAGTGTTAGGTTAAACTGCGATAATTTACCGACTGACCGACCTAAATTATTCAATTTGTTTATTTAGGGCCTGTTGTTTGATCAGTAGTTAACATGACACATTTCCTTGAGAATTTAACTATTAGTAACGATTTTTAACAATTAGTTAGTTTAACTACTGATCAAACAACAGGGCCTTAGTATACATAAAATACTCATTGCTTTGTGAGCAATAAAAAAAAACCTAACAACCTAACCTTACGGTTGGCTCTGAATCTGAACTTTCGATATTTTAATCGTGTGGCATTTCAAACGTAGATATTATTATTTATTTATTGAAAAGTATACTACACAGCATTACAGAATTAATCTAATACACTGTGAAACTAATATAAAGTAAAACTACACTTATACCTCATAGAGGAACACTAGAAGGCCTGTCACCCATCCTCTCGCAAAACTTTAAGCACTCCCGACACACAGCCATCCATCGCCACGCAGAAACATCCCATTCCGGTGCTGACACCAAGAGCGCATTAAGTAGTGTTAGAGCACGAAGACACGGCGAGTTCCGGTGCGACACAGTACGCGCAACAGGCACGTCCAACAGGGAACGCGTACGGGCTCTAAGGGCAATCTTGTGAACTTGAGGAACACGCAGTCTAACAAGCTGCTCCACCAGCTCCAAACAATCGGACTCTCCCCGCAAAACACGACAAACAAAAGTCAGCAAACCGAAATTGCGCCTCACCTATAATGAATTAAATCCCAAAGATCCAAGTAGGAATTTTGTGGGATATAAGTAAGGGTAATAACCAAACATTTTGCGATAGAGCATTCTTAGAAAGGTTTTTTGGACCTTCTCTAAGAGTAATTATAACGATTGTAGATAAGTTGACCGTTCGATTTTTTGGACTTCGACATTTTAACTTTAGATGATCTTTCGATATTTTAGCACAAAGTTCAAATAACTGTTGGTGTTTGTATCATTCGATATTTTGAACGGGTGGCGTTTTATTCGTAGGCATTTCAGACGTTAGATATTATGACTGTAGATGTTTTGGCCGTTCGATATTGTAACTTTCGATATTTTGCACTTCGATATTTTAACTTTAGATATATTAACTTTTGATATTCAGATATGTGCCCGTCTGCGGGATACGGAAAATACTAGGTAATTGTAAAAATCGAGATGCCCGCTATTCTGCACTTAAAGTATTTCCATAGAATTTGGGGTAGAAGGTTTTGGTCCTAAAGAAATTATCAACAAAATTAAGAACCATTCCATTTCATGGAGCGACATTTCTTGCATTAAATTGACTGCTGGCCTCTGTTTATACCTATTCCACTAGGTATTGAATTCAAGTTACTTTCAATATGCAGGGATATCACGTAAGGTTTAGACCGAGCAATTTTTTATTTCCTCAATTTTATTGTAAGGAGAAAGTCGTATAATGTAAATGGGGCATTATCATTTAAGTAGGTAAATAAATAAATATCAGGGGACAATGTCACACCAATTGACCAAGTCCCAAACTATTATCTAGGCTTGTACAGTTATAACCACCAGTTACCAGCAATGATACATTATTCAACATTGCGCTCAAAAATATCTGACACGCTCTTATGCGTCTAATAATCAGATTTTTTTGGGCCCAATGTTGGATAATATAGCTGGTGACAATGGTGACTATATATTATTATAAGTAGGTATTAAAATGATTACTCCTTTAAGTGTTGTGAGCACACGCGATGTCTTGTATCAGGCTCTTTGTATGTTGGTAGATGTACAAAATTCCAGCCTGGGACTCGAGTTATCTGGTATTCGGGTGGTAGTGACCTGCAAAAAACAGAAAAAACTATCATTTAATATATGGTTGCGTGAGCAGTAGGTTTTCTGAGGGCCTATATTAAAGCCAAGATGCCAAAATCGTTTTTCTATTCTATAATCTTAAAAAATACCGGTTAATACCGGTTTATTTTGTGTTTTGCTCGGAACTAGAAAACTAGGGAACGCGAACGTTTTGAGAACATTATTGTAACCTTAATTAACCGGTTTAATCCACGAGCGGCGAATCGAGAAACCAACGTGTTCGTCGCAACTTGTTTATTTGTCTTGTGATAGGATGTGAAGGAAGACGCGCGCGGTTTGCGTCTGCATTAACCGGTTTTTTTTAGTTTGATACCGGTTAATACTTCCAACAACCGGTTTTGTGCAAACGGAACGGTTTTGCGTCATGTACGTAATAACATAACGATATAAACTTTATATCGATAAATAAAATAACGATATTAGCTATAACGTTATAATGTCATACGCCACCTCTGTTGCTGCTCTTAACTTCACTGGTTTGTACAGTCACCAGCAATAATATATTATCAAACATTGGACGCAAAAATATCTGACAGGTCTTTATTACTAGATGTATAAGAGGGGTGCGCTTCAATCAGTATACTTAAAAACATTTTGTATGATTTCATTTAACTAACCACGTTTAGCATAAAAATCAATTGTATAATTTTATCTGGCATACGATCGAATAACATAACACTCATTTAGCATAACTGTTATTTTCTTGTTATTATGCATTTTAAGTCAATTTCTTCTAACTAGTTTAGGTTAGAATAGAACTGTGTCCACATTAATAGTAATGAAAGCAGTTAGAAATATTTATTTATTAATTTATAAACATTATAGTTTTTAAATTATGCATTTCGTTTTGTGCATCATGACTATCGATCGATGGTTTATTATGCAGATTGAAATTATGCAATTAGTATTATGTAAAATGATCATTTGACCATTTGTTTTTATGCTAAAATTTACACACCCGTATAAGAGCGTGTCAGATATTTTTGCGCCCAATGTTGGATAATATATTATTGCTGGTGACTGTACAATAACGCGATGGACTTCATTGCCGCCCAAATAATATGCATCATAATTATAAGTCACCAGTTGCAATTTCTTTTGAATTACCTATGGCATTAATAGGAGATTGTTCAACAAGAGACTATATACAAGCCATAATGACACGAGATGTTTAGCCACGCGAGCGAGCCAGCGAGCGAGAGTGGCTATAGTTCGAGTGTCATTATGATACAACAAAGTAAATAAATAAATAAATATCAGGGGACAATGTCACACCAATTGACCTAGTCCCAAACTAAGCTCAAGGCTTGTACTATGGGTACTAGACAACGAAAAACATACTTAGGTATATAGAGAAATAATTCGTTCGTTCAAATAGTTTACATGCTTTGATGTGCCGCTACAATTGCTACAAAGAAGCCGTGGCGGCGCGCACAAAGCGGTGTCGGCGACTTCAAAGGGTTGTAATACACGCACACTATTTGAACGAACGAACAGGGGGGTTACCATGAGATACTAAAGCAGTTCAGTTTAGGTTGAGAGAAAGGAACAGAGCTATTTATTTATTTATTTATTTATTTAAACAATGTCTCGTGGACTTACAGCGTCAGCCAAAGCGCCCAGCAAGATAATTTAAAAGCTACAAATTGAAGATAAGAACTATAATTAACATTTACACATCTTACTTAAAAACATAAAACATAAGAGGGGTCCACTATGCACAAATCAGTCAGGGAACATTACAGCTAGACATAACCCTGCAGCTTGTTTAAATTTAGGAAGCGGCTTATGGCCACTATAAGGACAGACCACTTGTCCGCAAACACGTCGGCCTCCCGCATCCGAGCAAGAAACTCATTAAGTAGCGTGATGGCTCTGGTGGTAGGAGCGTTGCGCCTATAGCAGTTATATAGCTCTGTCCCTTTCTCTCAACCTAAACTGTACGTACTAGGGAATGCAAATAACCGGTTATTTTCATACAAAAACGGTTAATAACCGGTTAAATTGCATTCCCTAGTACGTACGTGTCGATGTTTATCTCTCACTAACCTGTAGAACACAAAGTCTCCCTCGTGGTGGTATGGTATGTAGTAATCACGCTCGTGCGACTTTGCCCCTCCCTCCAAATGGATTTCTAGTTCTGACTCAGGCATTAGAGTTGGCTCCGTGCTACGCGTCCGTCGTCTTTAAACAAATAAAAAACAGAGGCTCTAGCCAAGATTCATTACGCTATAGCGTTTCTATTCGTTTCGTTTTTAAACCAATCGCGGCACTGGTAGATCACATGACTTTTCGTATCACGTCATCTACACGTGACGCGTTTGATTTAAAAACGTAACGAATAGAAACGCTAGCTAGCGTAATGCACCTTGTCTAGCCCCTCAGAGTCTCTAGCCAAAATTCATTACGCTAACTAGCGTTTCTATTAGTTTCGTTTTTAAAGCAATCGCGTCACTTGTAGATGAAGCGATACAAAGTCACGTGATCTACCAGTGACGCGATTGGTTTAAAAACGAAATGAATAGAAACGCTAGTTAGCGTAATGCATCTTGGCTAAGGCCTGGTCACGAGCGAGTCGGACTCGCGCGCCGACGATTCCGTACCACACTGTGTATTAATATTCCGATTTCAATTAGATTTCGAATTGAATTAGCACGATCCCGACTCTCACTTGACCGGTTTTTAGTAGCACAACGAAGTGCAGTCGGTTACCTTGCCGACTGCTTAAAGCAGTCCTTGTATGGCGGGTCTAAGGGCCCTTACACACTAGCGATTTGTCTGGCAATTTCTTAGCGATTTAATATGCACCACGCTCACCACGTGCACGCCGCGATCTCGTGGCGAGCGCTGAGTAATTGCCAGACAAATCGCTAGTGTGAAAGGGCCCTAAATCTATACAGGGTGCCTCCGACCTTGGGGCTTTAAATGCAACGATCGATTCTACTCGTTAAACTGAACTACTTTTGTTCTGCAACATTAAAAAATAACTTAAGTTTAGCTAACTAATTGATGTTAAAGTCTAATTGTAAAATCAGTGTATTCAATCATGGCCATATAATCACTATCTCATGGTACGGGGGCGTCATTTCCTTGGTACGAGGGCCAAAGGAAAATGGAGAATTGGATCGCGTACATTGAAAATTACATTTAACTTGTATGAAAAAAATAAAATGTAAGTTGGACATATTCTTAACAACTTACAGAACAAAATAAGTTCAGTTTCAGGAGTAAAAACGATCCATGCATTTAAAGCCCGAAGGTCGGAGGCACCCTGGGGCTCTACTTTGAAATCAGTAATTCGAACTTCGGATCGCCCCGTCACTTTCTTGTGAATTAGTGACGCGTCGAGAGCAAAAGGGATAGCAATAGACGAAGTTCGAATTACGGATTTCAAAGTAGAGCCTCTGTAATATTCAATCCCACTGGTAGGTATAACTAACGCTACGGCCACATCATCAGGACACGACGAATATTCATGTTGAAAAAAGTAGGTAACCAACACGAATCTTCACTAAAGACTATAGATATGGCCACAGCTTTACTAGATAAAATCCGATATCGCGCGATAATCGCGAGGTGACACGTTGGGGGGACGCATCTAGGCGTAAAAGGGGGTCCGCCGTACATTATTATTATCACGTTGTCCGGCTGTTCGATGGTATTTTTGTCTTTTTTTTAATACTATTTTGCTTATTCTTTTTTTATGTGAAGAAGGAGGCAGACTGGTAAGCGAGTCACTTGGGTCACGTTGTATAAAGCTACGTGTTAAAATTTTACAGGTCTAAACTTGCAACACTGCTCAAATGGCTGGGGCACGTTTTATAAAGCTACAAGTAACAATTTTACAGGTTTAAACTGGCAACACTGCTCAAATGTCTGGTCGTCATTGGTCGAGGTTGTGTCAAATGGAAACTTGTAACCTGTGAAAGACGCACGCGCTAGAAATCGCGATCTTAAAGTTAAGACCAAACAATGATTCGGATATTTACAAATTATACTAAATATAAATAAATACATATGTTATGCTAAATACGTTTCCTCGCCTCCCCCCCATCGTTTGTAACATTGTAACCCGGCGACCATAGATAAAAATATCCTAACTGGCGTTGTCGTAGCAAAGGTTCTCGGGTCAAAAAATCGACGTCGAGTCCAGGTTCTTTAGTTCCTAAATATCCGATTTCATATTTGGGTGTATCGATTTTAGGCCATTTATTCAAGGCTTTGGCATTTTTTTGAATTCCATTGAAATTGCCTTTCACGATCCGTATTTCCATATTTTGACGACGTAGTGGTTTGTGTAGCCCCGCCAGAGTCAAGTCATGAAAGAAAGCTGCAATAAACAATAAGCATCAAGGAACAATCTCCATACAATAAATTAGAAACGCGTAGGGATTTGGCATTCGCATTGTGCCGCAGAACCGATAATCGCTGGAGTTAAGTTACGCCCACACCGGTGCTTAAAATATGGTGACGGTACGGAATCGCAGTGACGCGTTGTATCAGCACCGTTTTTGACGCAAGCTCCACACACCAATGCTTAAAAAACGGTGACGGTACGGAATCGCAGTGACGCGTCGTATCAGCACCGTTTTTGACGCACGCTCCCCACACCGCTGCTTAAAAAACGGTGTCGTTGCTTAAACAAACGACGGGGTCATAGTAACAACATGGCGCCGTTTTTGACGTTCCGTAATATACGCACCGTTAAGCATTGGTGTGGAGGGCATGCGTCAAAAACGGTACGGATACGACGCGTCACTGCGATTCCGTACCGTCACCGTTTTTTAAGCACCGGTGTGGTCGCAGCTTAATCGGATTCTTGAGTGGAGACCGCGAATCGGCAAACGTAATGTAGGACGCCCTCAGACTATAACCCTTTCCACGTAACGAGATTCCTCTCTCCACTCTCCACTCCAGTCCACTTTTGTATGCAGATGAAAAGGACAAAAAAACCGGCCAAGTGCGAGTCGGACTCGCGCACGAAGGGTTCCGTACCATTATCTATACAACAATAGCAAAAAACGGCAAAAAAATCACGTTTGTTGTTTGTTTAGTATTTGTTGTTATAGTATATTTAAGATACAACATCTATAATGTCAACTTATAATTTAATTTATAATTACTTTAGGAACTTTTACGTACCCAATAATAAAACCTTGTCCATTTTCATCGTTTTTATTTTACACACAAACGTAAAATAAATTCAAAAATGACAGTTTACGTTTTACAAGCTTCTTAAAAATATCAATTATCATTTCACGCTCGAATCGACTGTTCTGTTCAGCTCGAATCGAATCGAAATTTAACTTCACAACCCACTGTGTGAAATTAGAATAATGAAATGCATTCTTCATTAATTTTTAATTAACTTCTGTATTTTCTTTGTTCGCATCGCTGACTTCATTTTAATTTCGGTACTCCCTATCAGAATGTTGCGTGTGTATGTTTGTATTTAAATAAGACAAGTGTAGTTAGTTTTTAAACATTGACTTTTGCAGGGATCGTTCTAGCAAGACAAGAGTAGTATAAAAGTGGTCAATACATAAAAAAAGATGTTGTTGGATGGACTGCCTTATCAGGGCAAGCATTCCCTAAAGTTTTTCAATCGTTTTTTTTTCTTTAGGAGCATAAGACTGCGCCGAGCAAACGTCGACCGTCCAGTGGCGCCCTCATCATTATTATTGTGTTTTCTAATTAACTAAAGAATTTCCTTGCAATCGGTCGATGCTTTTTTGTAGCGCAAGTAAAACACAATTTATGGGATACGTAACAAACTTTGATAACAATTACCCTATGAGTAGTCAGCTTAACGGGAAAAGGTGGCCACTTTTTTCCGTTAAGTTGATAACTCAAAGGTCAATTGTTATTAAACTATGTGATATGTCCTATAAGTTGTGTTTTCATTTGTAGTACAAAAATGCACCGTCCGATTTCAAGAAAATACTTTATTTTATTAGAAAACACAATAATAGTGATGAGGGCGCCACTGTACATCCGGCGTACGCTCGGCGTAGTCTAAGAGTCTAACATGAGCGCGGTCTCGCCAACAAACTGCACTGTCAGTTCGACGAGGTAGTAGTTTAATTATAAATGTTATGTATATTATTGGAAAAATAATTTAAAAAAAAGACCCATTTGGGATACACCTAAAAAAACTGCTTTTATTTAAGATCGTGTATGGGGAGCCTTCTTTTGTGTCTCACCATTAAGGGTTCTTTTTTACCGTTTTGGTACGGAACCCTAAAAATATACCTTTGTAAAACATTACAACTAGACTATGGCTAGTTGCGATAGATAAGATAACATAAAGGTAAATCGTACTTTTTTAATCCCACAAGATTGCGCCCGCGCCCTTATATGTTATGGATCAAAATAAAAAAAACAAAACCACTGAGAATGAAACCTTTGAATGAAACAAAAAGTAGTATGTTTGTTTATTTATTTATAAGATTTTTCTGCCGCACTCAGAGACGTCAATTAAATTTAATAGCAGCGTTTTACCTTACAATAAAACGCTTATTAAGCGAAATACCTTATTCGAAGCCTAAAATAATATTTGAGAGTGGCAACACTGTTTGTTGAATGACGTAGTGGTTACTGATTGGCTGACATCTCCCGCCCTTTCCCCCCTACTTCACAAGTTTCGCTTTTCTACCACCAGGGGGCCGCGGCGCCTAGGTGGAAAGCGCGGCCTCATCTATCATTGGATCTCAAAGATATATTTATTTAACTACAGATGTAAACGACTTTGCAATAAAAAACAGAAATATGCCTATTTTACAATTTATGCATGTAAAGTGAACTACAAGTGAGTGAAAGTGAAGGTGTAAAACATATGTGCGGGTGCAAAAAATGTACCCACAACTTGGCACATAAAATAAATGTGGTTTATTGCAAACAAAGTTTAAAAGTTACGCCAGGCAGAAATAAAAGTATAGGCTTCGAATAAGGTATTTCGCTTAATAAGCGTTTTATTGTAAGGTAAAACGCTGCTATTAAGCTCCAGTACCGTTATTCGAAGCCTAAAATAATATTTGAGATCTGTCTGTTATCGCCTGGTGGTCAGACGCCAATGTGATCTTTGTACTTAGTGACAATTGAAACTGAAGCAAGTATTGAGTGCACCTGCACTGCACATAGCGAGTGTTTGTACACTATGAAAAAACTGTGAAAATAACAAGATGTACCCGTGTGATTATGGGATAATGGTACTGCTTCACGTTGTGAAAAAGGTAAGACAAGGTTTATTGGAACAGAAACCACAATTTGTAAACAAAGAAAATATATTGATAACACTTAATAAAATGTTTTTCATTTACTTAATCGATAACCTTCTACATGAAACATTCGTGAACATACAGGCACTAAGTGCCTAAATATATCCAGAAAAAGAATTACAATCACTTGACACGTTAGTTAATGATTTCTGTATTAGTATACATATTGTAACATGACCTTTATTATTATTATTAGGTAATGGTAATGAATTACATGATGAATATAAAATCCTCAGTTGTTTTTATACATTGAATAACATGTAGATTGGTTAATTAGGTACTGGGTTAAAATAGTTACTAATAATTGGAACAGAACTGGAATCAGAATTAGATTGTTTTATTTCTCTGCAGTAAAATTTCTTAAAAGTATTTTGCGAGCGCCAGTTGCCGCGAGCTAGAATTTCGTCTAAAGGACAATCCTGAACCCAACTTTTCGAGGCTACTGCTGGACGCACGCTGCCGGGGCTGGCCCGAATGCCTGCATCCAGGAGCACCTTTTTGACCCAGTTCGCGACAACTGTCCGCGACGCTGCCTTAGGGGCACCACATACAGTTAAAAACAATGAGTTGCTTTTACACAAATTACGCCTGTCGGCTGAGAGTGAAATCACTTTGTTGATCCAGTATACTGAATCTAAATTTTTACAATCTTTATTTCTTAATAGTCGCCATCCCGACTGTCTATAAGTAGCAGTGTCTGTTTTAGACCCGAAAATTGGCCAAAAAGTGATATAATTTTCGTCGACAAAATAATTATCAGGGCCAATAGCTAACAAGGTAAGGTCATGGACCCTGCGTCCCGAGCACAACAAAAGCAAGATTGCGGCCCTTTTGGAGCACTCGAATAGATTTTCTTCGTTAATGGGGTGGCTTTGTAACCACCTTACTAGTACTTCGGTATCCCATATGGGGACTTTATTTATTTTAGGATTCATATTAGAAATAGCTTTTAACGCATGCTTTACGAGCACATGTGAGCTTAAACTAATACCATGATTAGGACCGCAAAGTGTGACTATCGCGGATTTATATACCAAAATAGTACCATAAGATAAGCCTTGAATGTGGTGTAAGTCTATCAGAAACCTAGCTAAATCAGAGCCAGAGGGGTTATAAATGTTTACTTTAGATTTGTGGCACCACGAGCTCCACCTATTCCAGGCAGGTTGATAAGTTTTAAGGGAGGATTCTCGCCAACTAGCACGTAAAATATTATTTTGGTCTTGCGACCAATCTTTTACACTTTCAGCCCACCCCCACATTTCCACACCTCTAAGGTCATTGCCTGGACCTTGAGCGGTGGACGGCCCGTGGCTGTATCTATCAGTACTCGATCCAAGTTTCGAATGGTAAACGGGGGGGCTATTGATCGGTTTTTCAGATCGGGTCTCCAAAATACTTTTGGCCACCGTGGGGCTACTATCAAGTACGTGCCTGCTGAGGTGTTCAGGTGGGCTAACACTCGAGGGAGTAGGAACGGGGGAGGGAATAGCCAGGCCAGTTGGTAATCCCAGGTCTGGCTGAATGCATTGTGGAATTGGGCTTGTTGATCGGTTACGTCCAGTGAGACGTAGTTGGGGACTACGTGAGCTGTCACAGAGGCAAATAGGTCTATGCAAGGAGTCCCCCATTTTGAAAATATCATCGCTGTTATCTCGGGAAGGAGATGCCATTCGGGTACGGGACATAAGCGAGACAATTGATCCGCTTCGGTGTTGAATCTCCCGGGGAGGTAATGAACCTCGATAAGAATGTTGTACAAGTCTAGGAGATAAAAGATTTCGTAACAAAGATCCATCAAGGCGGTGGATCTCGTCCCGCCTTCGTTTCTCAAATACGAGACTACGGTCTTGTTGTCGCTCTGAATCATTAACGATGAGTTGGACAGGTACAGACAATGACCTTTTAAGGCGTATAGCACGGCCCGCATTTCTCGTTGATTGGAGTGAATATTTGCCTCTGCGCGAGACCATTTTCCCCAAATTCTCATGTTGTCTATCTGGGCTCCCCAAGCTAGCTCTGAGGCATCGGTCACCAGATAATGGGACACTGGGGGATGATGAATACTCGAGTTGCTGTGGACATTGGCAAGCCACCAATTCAGTTCGATTAGAGCTTTTTGAGGAATCGGGAAGCGATAACGGGGGTTCTGGTAAAGTAGGGACTGGCAGTGTTTTAACAAGGCCCGATGGTTCAGGCGCCCACGCAAGACTGGGAAACTGGCAAAGTTTATAGAGCCCACAATGCTCTGAATTTCTTTTAGGTTTGCCGATTTTCGTTTCCATAGTACTTTTAACCTTTGTTTTAGGTCGAAACATTTCTTTATTGGAAGATATTTTAGGTTGGAATGCGGGTTCCAACAAATCCCCAAATACTCTATCGCCCTTTGAGGGCTTAAAATTGACTTTTCGTAATTTATTTGCCAGCCCAATTTCTGGAGAAGCTGCACAGTCTCCATACCTTGCTTTTTTAAAGCGTGAGGGTTCTGATTTGCTAATAGGAAGTCGTCGAGATAAACTAGGATGCGAATCCCTCTGTCTCTTAAGACTTGGGCTACCCAATTGGTCAATGTGGAGAACATTTTCGGAGCACAAGCCAACCCGAATGGGAGGCATGTCATTTGCACTAGTTTTCCGTTGAAAATCAACCGTAGGAAACGTTTGTGACTTCTTGCAACTGGCAGGTGGAAGTATGCATTTGCCAAGTCTATCTTTATGAGCCAGTCCGATGGCTGTAGGAAAGTGGGTATTCTGTGCATGTTCACAAGATGGAATTTTTGAACGGGGAGATACCAGTTTAAATTTTTCAAGTTGAAAATGGGGCGGAAAGTTCCATCGTTTTTGGGCGTCAAAAACATTGGGGAAATAAAGCTTGGGCTGCGGGTCGCAGGTTCCAACGCTACCATTTTCAATAGTTTTTGAATCTCTAGATCCATTTCTTTTGAGAAGGGGGTTTGTACATTGCTCGAACTTGGCAAAAACAGTGGAGGTTTTATGACAAAAGGGATTCGAAACCCTTGAATCAGCTTTATCAAGGTTGGAGGGGCCTGCAGAGACTCCCATTCCCTTACAAAGTTTGATAGCTGACCCGCTTGAAACGTGTTCAAGTCAGAATTTTCGTTTCGGCGGGTACTCCCTGCGCGGGACATTGGGACCTGAATTTCTACCCTGGCTACGGATGGGTTGTTGATAAGGGCCTGGATTTCGGATACCTTTTGATCGACTAAGCTTCCCCTGAGGGTTTGTGGGTGGTCTTTGTGGGCGAAAAATGTTCGGCCAACTCATATGACAAGTGCCTTGCGCAGGCGGAGGACCATAAGGTCTGGGCATAGACATATAAAAGTTACTTGGATCATAAAAGCCCTGCGGGGGCAGTTTTTGAGTATAATTCGTTTGACTAGGACCTGCTTGCGCAACAGGTTTGGTTTGGTTTAACGTGCGTGTTGGCCAAAACACTTTAGAAATGCCGCCGTGTTTCTCAATAGCCGCCGAAAACTCCTCTTTTTGGAACAGATACTGAGAACTGGGCGGGATTTTTCGTAAGGTCTCTTTAAAAAATTTATCTTTTACTGAGCGTAGAATTGCGTCCCTTCTTTGCTGAATGAGATCAGCGCGATGCCCACATGCTAATTGGAGAAGATCGTTAGAATTTTTTTGAAAATTGCCTTCTATAAAAACTTCTTTTAGCTTATTCTGTAAGGATTCTGGGGACAACTCTGTCGTAGAACGAGACCACGACAACAGGGACTCAAAAGCGGAATCAGCTGCTTCACTTTGTTTTATGAGAGCCAGTGTTATTGAAGCAAAACCTCGCTCAGTGACACTCAAATTCAAAAACTTATCAAAGGGCTTTATTTCTTCATTTGACTCTAGATCGATAAAGGCTGGTTGGGAACAATATTGCTTTTGCACGTCAGAATAACGAACACTTGACCAATTTTCGGAATCAAAATGGTGGATCGAGTTTATGAAACTAACGTGAGCGGTTGAGGATTTGGGTATTGCTGGTTCTTTTAAGACAGTGTTTAATGACAATTTTAAAGCATTTACTGTTTCACCGGAAGTCGGTGACTCCTCTGCATTATCGAAATACAAGTCACCACTCACGTTAGCGTCAACTACATCACCTATTTCAGAAGAATTTGCCATTGGAGACAAAGGGGCCGATGATTGCCACATGTTCCCAACAAAATTTTTGATCTCACTGACCTGTTCAGATAAAAGGCGAATTGCCTTCCTGTAATCATTAGGCCGTCGTCGCTTACTTTTGCTTCCCGACTTGGGCTTTCTAGCTTTCCTTTTGGAAGGCTTTTTTGACGGCGGCGCAGTCGGTGGTTGCTGCTGCGACGTAGTCGCAACGGATGTCAGCTCTTCATCAGATTCTGATGACGAACTTGAGCTTGAACTTGAGCTAGAGTCCGTCATATTCTGTAAAATAAATTTATATTAAAAATTCGAACGGTAAAACCGTTAAATATTTAAATTATTCAGTACTTACAAAAAATTCCAATTTTTGTAGTGAACCGTACGTTTCGACAAACAGAACGCCAATGATAGATGAGGCCGCGCTTTCCACCTAGGCGCCGCGGCCCCCTGGTGGTAGAAAAGCGAAACTTGTGAAGTAGGGGGGAAAGGGCGGGAGATGTCAGCCAATCAGTAACCACTACGTCATTCAACAAACAGTGTTGCCACTCTCAAATATTATTTTAGGCTTCGAATAACGGTACTGGAGCTTAATGCTTGACTAAAGTAGCTGCTGTCAGTTTCTTTGCTGTAGCAATAGAATAAGACAACACGTCACTAAAAAAGCATTAAATTTAATTGACGTCTCTCAGTGCGGCATTTAATGGTTAATGTAACAAAGTTTTAAGCGATTTGGCGTACAATGACATTCTTTAATGTATAGCCCTCGTTGACGTTACGATTACTTGCAAATTTCCTATCGCCAACGCCTAAGTAGGACCTCGGAGATGGTCGAACTAGTATAACGATATTTACTGTCGTTTTAGTAAAAATATTAGCGATTGCTGGTGATAGGTATAAGTAAGATAAAAGGAAAATGTTAGATTTCTCCTCATTCATGAAAAATATATGTTACTACTGAGTTTTAAATAACACACCTTTTCAAATTACATTAAAGCAAAAAAAAAACACACCTTTTATTGGGGGTTAATAAAGAGCTTGTGTGAACAGCAATAGGGATGCTTTTGTTGTATAGCAGTGCGT
Organism: Acleris cristana; assembly: GCA_948252455.1. Lineage (NCBI taxonomy): Eukaryota > Metazoa > Arthropoda > Insecta > Lepidoptera > Tortricidae > Acleris > Acleris cristana. The sequence continues at coordinate 7,551,024 of OX411801.1, read as the reverse complement.
GATAATATAACGGCGTAGATAAGTCGCTTCTGTACTAACAACCAATCTAACAACGGAAGAAATCACTTGGCCTGCGCATTCAAAAAACGTCCGTGCGTACGTAGGTCGGCTCGTGATTTTAATTAATCGATTAATCGCTATCGGTTAAACTGTCACCTTGACAGCTCTTTAAGAAATGGCAACAAAATGTCAATATGGTGGACGATTTTACCGCGCAGCTTTTTCACGGGAAATAAATTTATTGATTGTCGATAATAAGCTAATAATGAGAGAAAAATGCCCGAAACAATAATCGATTCTGTAATAACGGGAAAATTGGATTCCCGTCTGCTAATTAAGTGGTTGAACAATGACTGTTTGGAGGTAAACTTTCGTGATGTTGATCCTGTTTTTGTGAGTCAATGTTTTTTTTATCATTTTATGTAATTTCAGGAAGTGCCTGATGACTGTGTGTTGTTGTGTAGCAACCGGAGCGAATTCGTGGCCTGTTTCTTGACTTACTTGAGAAATCAGACTGATAGGTAAGTTGTAAACAGTAAACGACTGAAATATCAACACATCGCTTTTAAACTTTCGTTTTCGTGTTCCAGCATATTACAAACGAATAACAGCGCTCTGCAGATTCGGCAGCGGACTCCTGATAAGGTGCTTAGTACGCATCGAAAGCACAGGAGGTCTATAAGTGAGCCTACAAGTGATGACAGGACAGATTCTTTGAGCGTGAAATCTGAAAGACGCAGTGCTGAATCTCCTAGTAAAGACCGCAAACGTGGCCGTAAAGTTAAAACTAAACTCTTCAATGATGAACGGAAGGAGGCATCAGTGTCATCTGATGAGTCAAGAATCAGCTTGGCTATGGAACATATGGTTGTTTCGAGCACTCCAATGAAAAATGGCATAAAAATGGAACATCCCATAGCTAGTCCTGTTACACCACAGCGGTTTACCTACGATAGATGCGACACACCTAGATTGTCTCATAGAAAAGATAAGTCTGTCAGTTTAGGTGATTATATTTTGTCCGCTCAGAAAACAAAGAAACGGAAAAGCAGGAATGGTTCTGAAGAAGGAAGTAAAGACTTAGATTTAAGTAATACTGAAGTATTTCCGGAGATATGTAGAAAAGCTAGTTCATTAAGGTCAGAGAAAAGACGAATAAAACCTACTCACTTAGATGGAACAATGTCTCAGAAGAGTTTTTCTTTGAATAGCTTTACGTCGGAATGCTTTCAGCAACCATCCTTGCTTGTGTCGGAAGAAAATGACGTGTTTAAGAATCAGAAGTTGCAACCTAGAGAACTGGCAAGCACATTTGAAGCAGAGCGTAACATATTAAAGCAAGAAAGGCACAAATTAATGGAGAAATTTAACTTAAACACATCCGCATCAGTACCTGTTACACCGCAAATTAAAATCCTAAAAAAAGAATCGATAGAAAAACAATTTAATTATGTAAAACCGGAGTATACAAAAGTGAGTTTTAAAGAACAAATTGATTTGCTCGTAGAAATGTATGAGGTGCTGCTAAAGAATAATTTGATTTTGAGTTTGAATTCTGAGATTTACTTTTTAATATCCATTCTGCTTTCGAAACAACGTGAAGAGGATTACGTGGATACTGAAACACAGCTAACAGACCGAAGTATAACAAGTAACTTGTTGAAGTCTATACACAATTGTACATACTTTGCTGTGAAGTCATTGTGGAATTTGAGATGTATATTAGAAGTAATTTTGGATAAGAATTCATTAAAAATACTTGGAGAAAACAAGAAGGTAATTAATAGTATAAGTATAATCCATAGTAACGTATGTATAAACTAGGCTAATTAATATTAAAATAACTAAGAATCAAGTAAAACCTGTGATATAATAGTGTCCCCTTCCTTTAGATCTGATTTCTCTTAAAGAGCCCAATGGCTGGTTTTCATGACACCTAGCTAGCTAACAACCATCCAAATTAAGATAGCTTTCTTTTAAAAAAGCTCTGATGCCACACAGATACACGCATGCATTTGGCACGGGTTTAAAATATGAGTCTTCTTCTCCGCAATGATGGTCTTGTCCAAAGCGCTGGTAGATTCACTCATGTTACCGACGTGTAAAAGAGCCCTCATGTGGCCTATTTACTGAATAAATATTTTGAATTTTGAATTTGAATTTTTGAGTCTAAATTACGGCCAATGAGAAACTGACGTTACAGAGTTATATTGTGATAGCGAGCTATTATTAAATCTGTCCTTATTTCTCGAATGCAATCATATCTTCAGTACTGAACATATTATGTAGTGATCCCACACACACCCAAAATAGGTGCTAGACGTTGAGTTGCCGAAACCAGCCCGCTTATAAAATACAATATCTTCAGTTGGTCGATGTTGGTTGGCTGTCGTTGTGTGATTTGTGGTACAGAAGTTGTCAACATTAGGGCTGCCATTTTGTGAAGTTCATTCCTGTTTGGATTGCGTTCGTAGTGACACGTCTCTTTAGCCTCTATTTACATATTGACAGTAGAACTGTTAAACCTGACAGGTTATTCTTTTTAGGGTTCTAAGGAACTTTTAGGTCCATTTTTTTAATTAGTAATACAATTTAATTTTGTCCAAAGGTGCGTGGTTACTCCGCAGACCTTGCCAAGTTTTTACTGAACTGCTACGGACTCAAGTGTGAAGCCGACATCCAGGAAAAGCCCCGAGCAGACAAGCGACCTTCCAACGGCATCGTCTGCTTCAACCTGGACACAGACAATGCGGAGAACTTCCCAACGCTACTGAGCTTCCAGAACTTTAAGAAACAGAGGGACATGTTCTATGAGATCCTGAGGTAAGCTTATTAACTTTCTCAAGCGACTTCAAAAATATACGAGATTCTCAATTCGTTGACTTGAGAGATCCCTTAAAGGGATAAGTTCGCCTCTGTACATATTTTTTATATTAATTGTATTGTTAATTGGTTTTTCTTTTGTACAATAAAGTGTTTACATACATACATACATACATACATACATACATACTTGATGGATAGGCAATAAAAACGTTTGATTCATGATTTTTTTCTGATAGAAACTTTTTTTTGTTTCTTGGTTTCACGCCCAATTGTTTACGAATTTAAGGGCCTGTTTCACAATCGTCAAGTAACGCGTATCTGACACATAAATTTAGCCGTTTCCTTTTCTTTCACTTGAACATAGACAAGGAGAGAGCTAACTTTAACTGGCATATACATTTACTTGTCGATTGTGAACCAGGCCCTTAATGATTTGTTTTTAACGGGTAGAGCGTATCTCAATAATACAGTGTTTGGCCATCGGTGTCGGAGATTTTAGGGATGTGTAGTATGATCAATTTCATCGACAAATTACCCACATACTTTTTTTTGAACCAGTATCGAATGGCGGCCATTTTTATTTTGAAAGTACCTAAGCATAGGTGCATGTAGTAATATCATCATTATCTTATCAGGTAACGATCTGACACTCGCAAAATAGGTCTCGAATGGTAGCTACAAATGTGGGTAATTATTTTACGGCATTAATTTTACATTTAAATGTAAATTAATTACAAAAAAATATTATCAAATCAAAATAACTATTTATAAATTTAAATTAAATTAAATTTTCTTATTTTAAGAGGTTCACCTGTATATTTGGGGTAGTTATTGAATTGAAATGGATTTCCAGATGGTACACGGAGTCTGCGAGCACGGGCGTGCCGCGCACGACGCTGCGCGCGCGCATCAAGGCGCTCGTCGCCGCCGGGCCCGCGCCCGCCAACCACGCGCACCTCGCCGCGCTCACCGCCGCGCACATGCTCGCCGCCTGCCTCAGCGCCGACCAGGTCACACACACACACACACACATACACTCTCTCTCTCTCTCCCTCTCACACACCACACGCACCTCGCCGCGCTCACCGCCGCGCACATGCTCGCCGCCTGCCTCAGCGCCGACCAGGTCACACACACACACACACACATACACTCTCTCTCTCTCTCCCTCTCACACACCACACGCACCTCGCCGCGCTCACCGCCGCGCACATGCTCGCCGCCTGCCTCAGCGCCGACCAGGTCACACACACACACACACACACACATACACTCTCTCTCTCTCTCCCTCTCACACACCACACGCACCTCGCCGCGCTCACCGCCGCGCACATGCTCGCCGCCTGCCTCAGCGCCGACCAGGTCACACACACACACACACACATACACTCTCTCTCTCTCTCCCTCTCACACACCACACGCACCTCGCCGCGCTCACCGCCGCGCACATGCTCGCCGCCTGCCTCAGCGCCGACCAGGTCACACACACACACACACACATACACTCTCTCTCTCTCTCCCTCTCACACACCACACGCACCTCGCCGCGCTCACCGCCGCGCACATGCTCGCCGCCTGCCTCAGCGCCGACCAGGTCACACACACACACACACACATACACTCTCTCTCTCTCTCCCTCTCACACACCACACGCACCTCGCCGCGCTCACCGCCGCGCACATGCTCACCGCCTGCCTCAGCGCCGACCAGGTCACACACACACACACACATACACTCTCTGTCTCTCTCTCTCTCTCTCTCTCACACACACACACACACACACACACACACACACACACGCACCTCGCCGCGCTCACCGCCTCCCACATGCTCGCGGCCTGCCTTAGCGCCCACCACGTGACACACACACATACACTCTCTCTCTCTCTCTCTCTCTCACACACACACACACACACACACACACCGACACACACACACACACACACACACACACACACACACATCTCGCCATTGATTGAATTGAAACGCACCCACAATGTATGGTATGTGGTTGTCGGCAGGAGTCCAAACTGAGTAAGCTGCAGCGGCGGCTGACGTGCCCCGCCGGGGAGTCGACCCGGCTGCCGCACTTCACCGACAAGGAGACCTTCTACAAGTAACTATTGCAATTAATAAATAAATAATCATCAGCATACACCGTATTGACGGGGGCAAAAATGTACAGTCAACAGCATAAATAAGTGATCATTTATGTACCTTGTCTATATTTATACAGGGTGAAATCTGGGTCGTGGTACAAATGATCACCTCTGTGTTCTACCCCCGAATATGAACAACTTTCACTATGGGACCAACTGTGAAATCATGAAAGAAAAATCAGCAGCTTCATACATTTTGGTCGAGTGCCTATTGAACTTTTCTATGAAACAGCTGTTTTTTTTTCGTGATTTCACAGTTGGTCCATTAGTGAAAGTTGTTCATATTCATGGGTAGAACACAGAGGTGATCATTTGTACCACGACCCAGATTTCACCCTGTATATATTATGTTGTTATATTGTGTTGCAGTGTGTTTTTGTAAATAAACGTTGTACCTTTGAGTTTTGTTTGTTTCTAAAACGTATATAAATGTTGGCAGGGAGTTTATAGTGAACGCGGAGAGCGAGCCGTTCCGCGTGCACCTGCGCGACGCGCTCGCCGCCGAGCTGCTCGCGCTGCTGCGCGCGCCGCTGCTGCCCGACGAGCGGAGCGGTCAGTCCACTATCCCACGACAACTCCACTTTGTTTGGTCGATTTTTAGAGCCTTCGACTCAGTTAAATTAGATTTTTGGAATGGGAAAAAATGTGACGTAATTTTAGCGATTAAAGGCTTCGGCACACCAAACGCGTGGCAGCAGTGTGCGGCGCGTCTGCAGCGTGCGAGACGCGCGTCTCGGTGTGCCGGGGTTCCATTTGTTTTGTTGTTTTACAACTCCCTGACGCCACGCGACGCTACGCGCTGCTGCTGCCACGCGTTTGGTGTGCCGGAGCCTTTATCCCACGACGGGTCCACTTAAGTTTGATTTTTAGAACGGAGCTCCGTCGACTCAGTTAAATTAGATTTTTGGAATGGGAAAAAATGTGACTTATAAAATAATCTACTGGTAATTTTAGCGATTAAAAAAACGCGAACATTAAATAACGCTATGTAAAAAACGCTACATGAAGAGAAGCTACTAAGAAAATTCGCTACTATGAAAAAATGCTTGTTGTGAAAATGGTCTAACAAATCGTCCCTGAGTCTTGGATGTTTTTTGTGTTTGTGTATTTATCTATATAAGTATGTTTTTCGTTGTCTACCCAAAGTAGCTCATGATGATGATGATGAATATATATTCAACCTATTTAATAAACTAATTAGAGGTAACATTATTCTCATCTCAATTTCATCCTCTATCTAATGACAATAGGCTATTTGACTAATTTACGACAACCTTTTTAAATGATTCTTTATTACATAAGAAGCACACTACATTGATATTTCCGCGAAATTCTACTGTATTATCAATAAAAATCTATGTTAAAGTTTAAATTTTCAAAACCGCGCTAAAAACGCTGTTTCTATCATGGCGCTGGCCATATGACAAGGGTGACGTCACACGCAAGTAAACAATAAAAAATCATTTGAAGAGATACGCCCTTATGATCTGTGGCTACTTGCGTGTGACGTCACCAGGGAGTAACCACAGCTACAAAGCAATCACATAGCGTTTCTGCCACAGATAAAATTTCAAAAAATATAACTACTTTTTTCTTGTAATTTCCAAAAAAATATACATAAGTAATTTAGTTTAAAATAAAGTGAAATATGTTGTTTTACGCTATTATCTAATAGGATGACCACAATTTGTTGTATATTTTCAATGTTGTCAAATAGCCTATTACAGTCAGGTATAGTATACTTGTTATTGTCATTGGCAGTCCGAATTTCGAATAGGAACAGTCTTTACTCCCTTCCGTGTTGCTCGATGCCAGAGTTACTTTGGGGCTAGATCAATATTTGAGCTTGTCCTTTTTTTTTAGCAAATAATTCGGACACTCCGCGCGACTATCTCTCTCTGCAAAGAAAACTATGCCTCCTCGGTAAATTCCTGGGTTTCCTCGCGTCTCTCCCGTACACGACGCTGGTCGCCGACGGCAAGACGAGCGCCGTCGCCCGCGACGCGCTGTGCCCTAAGGAACGCGTGCTGCAGAACAGCTTAGCCACCAGGACTTATGTGAGTACTTGGGTCAAAAAGTGGGCAATGTGGGGGGTTGAGGGGGAGATAATATAGGTGTAGGGGAAGAGTGGGCATAAGTGGGCAGAGTGGGCGAGTGTGGGATTAAGTTGGGGTTGGGATGTTTTTTTTATATGAATGTATACTTGAATACAAAAATTTGAATTTGAATTTTAACATTGTTGAAGACGCGGTTAGCATAGTTGCCCCTGCCTACCAAGCTAGCGGTCCTGGTTTCGATTCCCGGTGCGGGATAATATTTGTGTAATGAGTATTTGTTCCAGTCTTTGTTGTTTTTTATGTACATGTTCAGTAACATGAAATCGCGATACGAATAAATAGATTATATTTCTACAGTAACGCAACTAAAATGTAAAGCTTTTAGTGCATTATCATAAAACATTTCAAACTGTACATCAAATGATAAACATGACAATGACAAAGACATTCACAATGACAAGGTTCTAAGTATGCCCAACATTATTAGGTGACTGTATTTAAGTATGTATTTCTATATATAAGTATGTTTCTCGTTGTCTAGTACCCATAGTACAAGCTTAGAGCTTAGTTTAGGACTAAGCCAATTGGGGTTGTTCATATTTTTGCAATTACTCTAATTCGAAAACCATTTCGAGGAATGGGGTTTTAAAGCCGTTCTGCATTATTAAGTTTTTGAAATATTTATCTATTTCGGATATTTCGACAAAAGTATATTTAACCTTTGTTTGACTTTCGTTTTTGGCTTGAAGCCCTTCTAGGTGTATCTTACGGGTTAGGTGAAAACCGCTTGAAATAGTATGTTTTAATACATTATTACAATCACTTTTTATCATTAGATATCATTTAATTGTTGTAATATATTAGAAAATGCCAGCCCAAATTAAAAATAATCATGTCATCCATAAAATGTCTGCTAAATAAACAAAGATATTCAAACAAAACTATTGGGTCAAATACAAAATTAATGAATTCGGTCTCTTAAAATTACCCATTCTTTCGAATTAGAATGTAAAAACAATGAGTTATTTTTTTTTGTCTATCCCAATTTGTGTGAGTTTGTTCCCCATATATATATTGTTAACCACCGACAGAAAAAATCTGTTATAAGTCCAACGTGTGTATGGACTGAATTGGACGCCATTTTTTTTTTGTAAAACCTCTTTTAATTTGGATGGTGCTCATTCTCAGCTAGGTTTTATGGCAATTTATTAGGGGAGCCCGCGACACTAAACCTAGTTCGATAAGACTACCAGATGATATATACAATACTAGAGGACGCGTAGAATTAGTTTCCCGCTACTCCCCCCCATTTCTTCCCGTTGGGGGTCGATTTTCGGAAAATCCTTTCTTAGTGCTCACTTACATAATGAAAGGAACCCATGTACCAAATTTCAAGTTCCTAGGTACAGTAGTTTCGGCTGTGCGTTGATATGTCAGTCAGTCAGTTTAGCCTTTTTATATATATAGATATATACAGGGTGAAATATAAATGGTAATCACCATCGTCCCCTCTGAGTTCTACCCACGAATATGAACAACATTCACAAAAAATCAGCAGCTTCATACATTTTGGTCCAGTACCTATTAAACTTTTCTATGAAACAGCTGATTTTTTTTTCGTGATTTCAGAGTTGGTCCCATAGTAAATGTTGTTCATATTTGTGGGTAGAACACAGAGGTGATGATGGTGATTACCATTTAGATTTCACCCTGTATATATTTTTCATGTCATTTATTTAATGCTTTATTTTTATGTTTCAGAGTCAACCATCAATAGACCTTCACACCATACTCCAAAACGCTATCAAAAATGGCCGAATAACCATAACTCTGCCGTGGCTAATCCAGTATTTATCCATGCTGGACTACACCAGTCTCCGTATAAAGTACTACGAGCAACTCATCCGTACAATCTTCAACATCTATGTTAACATCACCTCTAGTAACCACATCAAGAAAAACACCCAAATATTTCTAAAAAGTATCCTAGGCTGGTTGTTCGACCTGCCATATTTTCCTCAAGAATTCTACGAAGATGTGAAAAGTGAAGTGATTAGTAGTGAAGTGACTAAAATGAGTGACAGTGATGTGGATAGTTTGGACTTGTTGGATGAGTCCATGTTGTTTGAATTGTGCCCGTATCTGAGGGAAGTGAACGTTTTGCTGTCAACGTGTAAAGTGCAACAGAAGGAGAGTTTCAGACATATTACACCGGTCAGTTTGATCGTCAATAAAGAGGATCGGATGAGGAATAAGGAAAAGGAATTGCAGGTAAGATACTATTACATTACTTTGTTTCCTCTACATATGTTATTCTGTACTATTGACAGTCTCTCGAGTATCTAAGACGTATCAATTAAAGGCTCCGGCAAACCAAACGCGTGGCAGCAGCAGCGCGTAGCGTCGCGTGGCGTCAGGGAGTTGTAAAACAACAAAACACATGACACCCCGGCACACCGAGACGCGCGTGTGCGGCGCGTCTGCAGCGCGCGAGACGCGCGTCTCGGTGTGCCGGGGTGTCATGTGTTTTGTTGTTTTACAACTCCCTGACGCCACGCGACGCTACGCGCTGCTGCTGCCACGCGTTTGGTGTGCCGAAGCCTTAAAGGAGTGACCAAACCAGAGCTTAACGGTGCGTAAATTACGGTCTGTCAAAATTGACGCCATGTTACAATGACCTATTCTTTTGTTTACGCAACGTCACCGTATTTTACGCGTTTGTGTGGTTAACAAAACTTGCTTGAATGCTGCTTTTAAGTCCCAGATACTTAACGCTCGACGACGATTTTCGCCCGTGTTTACCTTTAGTAGTTCGCGTACTTAGGGTGACAAACGGGCGAGTAAGATCGCCGAGCCATAAGTACGGCGTACGTACTCGCTCGTCTATCTGGGACATTAAGGTTTAAAAAAAATCGTTTAGCATATTTGTCTTCTAGAGTTCTAAACCGTCGATAATAAGAATGTTTTTTTTCTATAAATGTAACACTGTCATGGTAAGGGCATGTCAAGAAGAGGGATGAAAGTTGCTCATTTCCTTAATGCCAGCATTTTTAAATACCAGATCCTCAATAAACCGAAATTCCTGCACAAAAGAATAAAATTAAGCTATTGTGTTGGGTAAAATGTTGGGTAAAACATAAAGCAATAAATGACTATGAAAAAATCTAGTATTTTGGAAATGAGCGTGAAAGTCATGTTACAAGAAGAGTTTTGAGTATAAAGCATGAGGAAGGCCTAAAAAGAGATGGATGGATTGTGTGAAGAGGGATATGAGAAAGAAGGGAGTGAACGCTGAGGGCCGGTACAGACGGACTGCATTTGAACTACAACCCAGCTGCAAAATGGCAGTTCGAGGGCAGTTCTGATGCAGTTGACGTAACTGCGTTAAAACTGCAAACAGTCCGCTTGCAGTTGGTGTACAGTCTACCTAAGCGGACTGCGCAGTTGGTTCGCAGTTTTGATGCCGTTACGTCAACTGCATCAGAACTGCACTCAAACTGCCATTTTGCAGCTGGGTTGCAGTTCAAATGCAGTCCGTCTGTACCGGCCCTGAGATGACGGTTGATAGGGATGTGTGGAAGAAAATTACATGCTGCGCCGACGCCAGATGATTGGTATAAGGGCAACCACTTTTTTTTACGTACATTCATAAACTCACGCCTTCATTCCCAGAGTGCCAGAGCTACAGAATTACCAGCAACTCTAAAAACTAGTTGTTTATTCTGTAACCACATTTTGCACAATCAGGCTAAGATGTTTACTTACCAGTGTAAATTAGTGACAAGTTGCGAGCCCATCGCCTAACAATACTTACTACAAGCCTTTATTCCCTTCTGTAAATCGTTTTTAATTTCTAGATGCGTCTAGAAGAAGAATTAATCAAGTCTCAGCCCTCGTCCACCCGACGAGTATTAGAGGTCGTCATAGAACGAGTGACGTCGGCCACCGTCCGCGAGCTGACGAGCTCGGTGGCGCCGGCGCGGGCGCGCGCGAGGGAAGCCGCGCGGCGCGCTTGTATTGAGAGGGGAGAGGATCTGGTGAGTGGGTACTTAAGGCCAGGGGCTGGAAAACACCAATTAAGATGTTAGTTGAATCACTAAAGCACTTGCTGGGGCCCGTTTCTAAAAAAGTATTAGTCAAATAATATTAGTGTTCTGTCTCGTTTTATAGTTTTATTTACAATACAAATAGTACATTGTTGCAGAGGATAGAAAGTACGCGAATTTTGGACGAGTCATATAGAGGGCCGAAACGTATTTGAGGCCCTCTAGTGTACGAGTCCATAAATTGCACTTTCTACCGAGGCAGACATAGTGCTTTTCACAACTACTGAGAGGAAAAAAAATAAAAATTCATATTCAAAACTCAATAGTGTTAGTCAATTGGCGTCGGTTTTTCAAAGATAGTTTAGAAGCTGTATCACCGCCAATTTTACCATAGATAACTTTTTTTAATCTGGACCCCTATTCTCGTGGCACTCGAGATTAATAAAGTAACATTCGAGATGAAGATGTCAACTCCATATAAATTTGTATTTGTTTCGCCATATCTTCCATGTAATTTTATCTTTAGTGGTTCGAGATTAAGGGCCAAGTTTAAATTACATTAAAAAAAAAAAGCAGTGACATGGTTTTTAGTCTGTGTATCTTTTAGAAAACACAAAATGGTGTGTTCTGATTGGTCGATTTCAATTTTTCATTTTAAGGAGCAACACAAAAATTGATTGATTGATTTTCATTGGTTCTTAAAGTTGGACAACAATGTTCCCGACCAATCAACAAACATGCCGACAAAAAAAATCTTGGTCTGTCCTTATAAGTGACGTTTTGTGACCCCAAACAAGACCATCTATTGCCATATTTCCGAGCAGTGTTGTAAAAACAGTAATATTATTAGACTAGTAGAAATGGGCCCCTGTTGTTACTATCAAGTTTGGTTGATGTATGTGTTTTTTTTTTTTCAACTAAGAGTAAATCTCTCTTGGTTTTTTAGTGTGTGGGCGTGTTTGGGGAGGTTTGGGAAAGTGTGGGCATGTGTAGAATTGTTTTTTTATGGTATTGAGAGGGCAAAAACAATCTGATGGTAAATACCGGTTATAACCGGTTTTAACCGGTTATTTGCATTCCCTAGTTCTGAAGCTTATAAACACAATCTTATGACAATGACTATTGACATTAGCAGTCTTTTTACCAGTAACGAGTAGCGAATATGCGCGCGGCGCACTTTTGTTCAGAGGGGGTGGATCAGGTGAGTAGGCGCTTGGGGGGCGGGGGAAGGGGGGGGGTAACAAACGAACAGTCGCATCAAAAAATAATACTAAAATGTTTAACAATAAATATGTAATCAACATCGTTTACCGCAAATTAACGTAACGATAGGATTTAACACTTACATGTTTGTTACAGCAAGCCCTCCTTAAAACGATTCAGACGATATACTCCACACAACTCGCCCAGCTACGAGACTCGGCGAAACAGAATGAAGCCATACAAAGCCGAGTATCGAACGCTCTCAACGCGTTGCTGCCGCAAGCACCGAAGGCTCTGCACGCCGCGGCCGCTAGGAGCAGCAGACACGCTGTTGCGAGATGGGTGTGCGATCATTGGTTCAGTACTGGTAAGTGGGCAGAGTGGGGTTGGTGTTATTAAAATAGCGGGCACTTTAGGGTGATGCGAGACGTGTTTTAGGTGAAAGTGGGCAAATGTGGGCAGATTGGGGTTGGTGTTATTAATGTAGTGGGCACTTTAGCGTGTTTCAAGTGTTTTTGGTGTGAGTTGGCAGGGTGTTTTTATAGAGTGGGCAAGTGTGGGCAGATTGGGGTTACGGGTTTTACAAACAGGGCACATTAGGACGATGAGGGTGTTTTAAAAATATTGAGTTAAATTGGGAACAGCGGGATTTGGATAAATTACCAAAATTGAGTACTTTAGTGTGTAATTATATTTAAAAAACGTCGTTTGATACACGTGCGGAACTGTCATTTTCACTCGTCCCTCGTCCTGTCCCTCGCTTGCGACTCGACACCTCGGGACTCGTGTAAAATGACATACTTTCCGCATTTGCATCAAAATGCTACTATTTCTTCTCTCCATTAGCGGTTCTCTGCAAAGACATCGAGTCCGAGATGCATCACCTGATAGCGCTGACGGACGCGGCGCGCGCCGAGCCGCGCGTCGAGCCGCGCGTCGAGCCGCGCACCGAGCCGGCCGCGCCCGCGCTCGACCCGCCCGTCGCCGTCAGCGTGGCCACCGCCATTATAAACCTTAAGGTGAGTGCATACAGTCCAACGGAATTCCTAAGACAATTTGTCCTAAGGTTTTCTTTATATAATGCGAGTTGAAAATATACTCGAAAAACTTAACTTAACTTAAATCTTAACTTAAAAAAGTATTCGGAATGGGCACTTTGCTCCCTGCTAGGAGGGAGCAAAGTGGCACTTTTCTGTTCAAGGACATTTTTTTGCAAACTTGACTTGACTTGATTTTTTTTATTTGTACATAGTCTGTTACGTGTATTACTATTTTACTAGCATGATGATGATGATGATGATGATGATGATGATGATGGTGACGATGATGATGATGATAATGATGATGATGATGGCGATCGCGATGGCGATGACGATGACGATGACGATGACGACGATGATGATGATCTTTTATTTTCCTCATAGGTGATGTGAAAAGCAGCAGTGTCATACGGTAGCAAAATTATATCCACCTTGAGCGTTAACACTTGTACGCCCTCGCCGTAAATATGTCATTTTGCATTGTGACACAAATAACTATTTTTTAATTTGGGAACTGTCCGTAAACTATGTACTTCGCGTCTCAATATGTAGATAGTAATGTCAACATTGCCGGAGATTTTTGAATAAAATATTTTCCCAGGAGCAACTATGCCTACTCCTAGACTACGAAGAGCCTATCGGCCTTCCGTCCACGCTGGCGACTTGCGCGCTGGCCTGCTCGCCCAGCAACCTGTTCGCCGGGCCCGCCGTGCGAGCCATCCTGCAGCTGAGCGTGGACCTCTGTATACTGGTCGGTAAGTACTACACAGAGCTCGGAATTTTCGCGACAGGTTAGATTTTTTTTATTGATGTATCGAGAGTTGTGTAATAGACGAAAAAAAACGGTCACCGAAATAAAAAACATATCTATATACAGGGTGTACAATCCAAACGGGTCAGTATGGAGAAGTCGGAAACTATGAGAGATAGCGAGATCTGTTCTTAGGAACCATGACGTCGATTTTAGATTTAATAATAATTACATTCAAACTTTTTTATTAACTCGCATACATAACCGGGAATCGAACCTGGTCAAAATCAATAATTCTGCAAGTCGCAAGAAGCACAACACTAATGGAATCTTGTTTAAATAATTGAAAGAAAAACCCACCAACAAGATAAGGATAGTTTGAATGTAATTATTATTAAATCTAAAATCGACGTCATGGTTCCTAAGAACAGATCTCGCTATCTCTCATAGTTTCCGACTTCTCCATACTGACCCATTTGGATTGTACACCCGGTATATAAAAGGAAAACCTGACTTATATATCAACGCACAGCCGAAACTACTGTACCTAGAGAATTGAAATTTGGTACATGGGTTCCTTTCATGATGTAAGTGAGCACTAAGAAAGGAGTTTCCGAAAATCGACCCCCAACGGGAAGAAAGGGGGGGAGTAGCGGGAAACTAATTCTACGCGTACGAAGTCGCGGGCGTCCTCTAGTTTAATAATATTAATAAAACTTTTATGTGAGGTTTGTATAAAATTATATAGAAACAGATGCAATTTCTTCTTCGAAATCCACTTCAGTACACACAGCACATGACATTTTATTTGGTTTGTGATAGTGAAGAAAACACACACACAACTCATCACACAAACATTTGCCCACACCGGGAATCGAACCTAGGACCGCTAGCTTCGTAAGCCAAGTCACTACTAGGCTAACTTTAACTTCATCTTTGAACGACAAGCTACCAAAGTCTGCAGCTACTTATGATCCCGACGGACGAGCTATCCATACTAATATTATAAATGTGAAAGTTTGTCTGTCTGTCTGTTACCTCTTCACGCTAAAACCGCTGAACCGATTTAGATGAAATTTGGTATGGAGATAGCTTGAGTCCCGGGGAAGGACATAGGCTACTTTTTATCCCGGAAAATTAGACAGATCCCGAAGGAGCAGCGATAAACGACTTCTACGCGGACGGAGTCGCGGGCAAAAGCTAGTTCGAAATAAATATTTTTCATTTGAATTTTCATCTTTTACAGTGAGCCGAAAACCGAAAGACATCAACGACACGTTCCTAAACCAACTACACGCAATTTGGAACGTGTGCTGTCCAGACAGGAAGAAAAAGGAAGCTCAAGACCTAGACATGCCAGACCGAAGAGATCTAACCCCAGAACCGAGAAACTTCGAAGACGATAAAGCTCCTACTCCGGTCACAAGTGACGATGAAAACGAAAAACTGGACCCAGCGAAAGTAAAGGAAATCATAGCCAAATCGAAGAACGTGAAAAATTTGGTTATTAGTCCCAGGATCAGTACATCACGAAGCCCGATTAGTCCAAATTCAGTGATGAAAACTTCAACGAGAAGTCCAAAAAGTCCCAACTCGTCTATAAGCGTAATAAGTCCTTCTGCTAGAACGAGAAGCCCGAACTCAAAAGTGAGAAGTCCTTCCTCGATAAGTGTTAAAAGTGCAATACGATCAAGAAGTCCGATAAGTCCTAATTCAAGTGCGAACAAGTCAAATACAAGTGTGAATATCTCGGTTATAAGTGTAGTGGAAGCGGAAAGTGCTGAGTTACTAGAGTTTTTTGACCGTATACTGTGTCCCCGTAATATAGTTTTGTTAAATACTTCCAAGTGTAGAAGTGTGGAGGTGTGGGAGGCTCTGGCGACTGCGCTGGTGTTTCTGCTCAAGTATGATTATTTGAGCGAGGACTCTTTGACGGAGCAGTGCTTGGCTGTTTACAGGCAGGATTGGCCACAGGTGAGTTTTTTAAAGGGTTATGTTTAAAGAAATCACCAGATATAGTACAATATAACGCCAAAAAAACACTTTACTGGCGAAAATAGTAAATGATCACCAAAAACTAACCTAACCTAATCTAATTTGGTGATTGTTTACTAATTTTGGTACTCATTATATTTGTTGCCTTTTTTAAATAGCTACTGGCAAGGGAAAAATATGTATTCGACCTTCGATTCGGTCAATTGGATTGCCTTAGTACTATTCTAAAGTAAACTTTTACTGTTATTTTACTTTTACTGTTTTAAAGAAATACAAAAAAATTGACCTTTATACCCTCATAACTTTTTTTTAAAGCAAGTTAAACACCCATTTTTTTTTTAATAATGCTGTACTATTCGTTTGTTCTAAAAAGAGAAACCATTACTTGCAGTTAGTGTCGAAATAAAAGTTATGAGCTCTCAAAGTAAGTTATATTAAAGCGAAAAAATTTAGTTACTTTAAATTTCGTAACAGACGATTAAAAATGTCTCAAAGTGTTTTTTATTTTTTATTTTTAGCTGGTTAGATCCCCGGGTGAGACAAGCGAATTTTAGAAAACCTTTAAATGCAGTTTTGTTTCTTTTTAAAAATAAAACATTGAATCCTTTAAGTAAAATCATCTAACTTAAGGATTTAAGGTAGTTCCCCTCCAGGGCCCATAGTTTTCCACGCTCCTACAGGCTTTTTTTTCTTTCTTTCCAGAGCACCCTAGAGAGCCTGTCTCTCTGCATGAAGTCCGTGTCATCCCGCTGGGCCCGCGCGGCGAGCGGCAAGTTCACCCTCTTCTTGGAGTTCCTCGCAGAATACTGCGGGGATATGGATTATGAAAATTAACAGGTCACATATGCTGCCACCGGGTGCTACTTGAATCACCAACTCATTTCAAGGCTGCGTTGGTTCATCGAATTATCATTTCACCGAAAGCTAATTTCTGCTGAAACCTTGTTGTTTTTAGGTTATCTTAAGCATGGGTTATGTAGGTTAGGTTAGGTTAGACCTGTGACCACCAACAAATTTTAACTCCTGCACGTGGAAATGCCTGTTCGATGAAATGGAAATTCGATGAAATGAATTCAAGGGTAAACCGGTGCCACCAATACCATCTTTATCATAAGAGCTCACGGGGCCCCTATGCTCAGGGGGCCCCAAAGGACCGAAAATTTCTCTTACATTTATTCATAGTAGTTTAGTAGATTTTTTTTAGAATAATTCGCTTTCCTTACTTTCGAAAACATCCATGACTCGGGAAAAAATGATGGAGCTCATCAATCATCACACAAATATGTTACCGGGATTTGAACCCAGGACCACTAGCTTCGTAGGCAGGGTCACTACCAACTAGGCCAGGGCAGCGCGTCGTCAGGTGGCCTCTTAACTACATTCCTTGGAATCGGACGAGTAAAAACACAATTTCTGAGATACGCAACGAACTTTAATGACAATTACCCTTTTATTAGTCAGCTTAACAGGAATATATGGCTACATTTTTCCGTTAAGTTGATAACTCGAAGGTCAATTGTTATTAAACTATGTGATACGTCCTATAAGTTGTGTTTTCATTTGTAGGTACAGTTAACAGCATAAATAAGTGATCATTTATGTACCTTGTCACTTTAACGTCGTGTTTGAAATGTAATACAAAATTGTGAAACGATTGAAAGCGACAAGGTACATAAATGATCACTTATTTATGCTGTTGACTGACTGTACAATAACCGGCCAAGTGCGAGTCGGACTCGCGCGCGAATGGTTCTGTACCATTATCTATACAACATTAACCATTGGTTGACTGGTAGAGAATGCCTCAAGGCATTAAGTCCGCCATTTGTACCTACTTTGTGCATTGTGCAATAAAGTTTAAATAAATAAATAAGTAGCAAAAAACGGCAAAAAAATCACGTTTGTTGTTTGCCCCCCTTAAATATTTATTTTATTCTGTAGTATTTGTTGTTATAGCGGCAACAGAAATACATCTTCTGTGAAAATTTCAACTGTCTAGCTATCACGGTTCGAGAGATATAGCCTGGTGACAGACAGAAAGACGGACAGCGGAGTCTTGGTATTGGGGGGTTTAACCTTTGGGTCATCATCACCATGTCAGCCGAAAGTCGTCCACTGCTGGACATAGGCCTCCCCCAAGGCTCTCCACTCAGACCGGTCTTGTGCTTTTCGCATCCACCTCGTTCCCGCGATCTTTACAAGGTCGTCACTCCATCTTGTTGGAGGCCTACCTACAGCTCGTCTCCCGATCCGCGGACGCCACTCAAGAACCTTCTGACCCCATCGGCCATCAGTCCTGCGAGCAATGTGCCCTGCCACCTGAGTTTAGCTATTCTTCGGTAGGGAATGCAAATAACCGTTAATACTAAAACTGTTAATAACCGGTTAAATTGCATTCCCTATTCGGGCTATGTCGGTAACCTTAGTTCTACTGCGGATATCATCATTTCTGATTCTATGTCGCAGAGAATCCCCGAGCATAGCCCTCTCTATAGCTCTCTAACGATTTACTGTCATTAGGTTCAAATGGAAAAACGTCCACTTGAAATTATACGTCAGTTCAGAAAAATGACCATTTGAAATACAACAAAAAGGAAAATTGTCCATCTTGAAAAACGTCTAAAATGGAATCATGTCCCATGGTAAAATTGTCCAATATGATATTGGTCGAAAAAAATATGTCCATTTGTATTTATGTACACTCAGAAATATGACCAATTGTAAATACGTCCTACCTGAAATTTGTACAATTTATATTATATTATATGGTCTTAATTCATATTACACTACATTCACTTGTGCGTATTTCATTTTGGTCATAATTTATAATGGACAAAATTCCATTGGGACTTAATTAATTTACAACGAAAATAAATTTGGTTGTAAATACTTTTGAGCGCAATTACATTTTGACTAAATTCACTTTGGGTACTATTACTTTTGACCCATTTTCAGAATGGTTATTTCACGTGGACAATTTTCCATTTGTACCTAATGACAGTAAATCCCTCTAACCTCTAACCTTTGGGTACGGAACGCTAAAAAAATAACGTCCGATTTCAAGAAAATACTTTAGTTTATTAAAAAACAGAATAATAGTGATGAGGGCGCCACTGTACACGCGCAGGCGCAGTCTTAACTCATGGATAAGTGTAAATGAAGTACATTATGTTTTAACCTAGTAATTTAAAATCAATCAAAATACGTAATATATAATTTGGTACAGTGTAACACTACATGCATCGCTCTATTCTACTTGGCTAAACGATATCGCTTTTAACATGTCATTTTATTGGTTTTAACCACAGAACAGAAAAAAACAGTAGAAGTGTCAAATGGGCGTGTAACGTGTGGCATAGTTATGCGGAGTTCCGCTTAACCTACCATACTTTTGCAGCGATCGCTTATTTCGATATTTCGATATTTCTAAAATAGGAAATAAATCCAGAAGCATGCCTTATCGTGCTATTTTGGAATGTAAAAACGATAGCGGCACCAAAAACATTTTCCATGGTGGCGTGTTGTTTTTATGATAGTTTGAGTATTGGCGACAACAGGTCTGATACTAAGCGAAGCTCATGCTACTTCCACTGTTTTTTCTATTCCGTGGTTTTAACCATTTGTTAGTCCTTTACCTCAAAAGCATAAATTCTTTGTAGCGATTCACCGAATCGCATTTCACCTCGAACGTATATTTAATTATCGCCTTGTGTCTTGATCGTTTACTTTTTAAGTCGATATTAGTTTTTGTCGCATTTCACCTCGATCTTCTATGAATATTATTACTTTGTTACCTTTTCTTTATATTTACTCTCCTTGCTGTTATTTTATAAGGTCTTCAATAAATAATATTTGTATTGTATTGTATTTTAACATGTCAAAAGCTATATTGTTTTAACGATAGAATAGTCGTAATAAATTCATAGAAATTCTAAATCTTCATAGTCCCGTAATTTTTCGATTGAAGACTTGTTTATTGCTTATATATAAATATAACTTAATCTAACCTACGTATAGAAATTGAATTATGCATTTAATATAAAATAGTTTCAGCATAACATAGCTTTTAGGAAAATATATGAAAAAAAACGGTTTAAGTTACCAGTGTGGAAATATGGGTCTTTATCGTCTGCCATGATTATTTTTAGTCTGTTTCATATTTATCGCAAGTCATAACTTATTATTATAAGAAACTTACTCTCCCTCAACTAGGATCCATTGACAGGATCCATTAACGGGGTCAAGTGGACTTTTTGTACATTCAAATCCATTAATGGAGTCGAGTGGGCTTTAATGTACACTTAAATCCATTTGGAATCATTTACACTTTTTAAGACGCTGAGATCCATCAATGGATTTAAATATACTATGAAGTCTACAAAGATCCATTAGTGGATTCTATTGAACTTTTTATATACTGGGATCCATCAATGTCCACGAGTATCCATCAATTGATGGAATCAAGTGTATAAAGAGTTTATTAAAATCCATCGATGGATTGAAGTGTTTAACCAGGGATCGGAAATTCGGATCGATATTTACCTAAACTTTCGCGGCGGCGTTGTTGTTCAGTTGTATGGAGGTGGACTCAATCATATTACTCATAAATAAAACAACCGGGATTTCTAAATAAATAAATTACGCCAGCATAAGTTAACAATTAAGTATTTATATTCACTATTTGAAGTTATTTTCCACGTATAGATTTACCAAATTTACCTATAACTCATTTGCCTAGCGAATTTATAGGAGCAAAACGGAACGTTTTATCCTTTATGTAAAACAAATATTATTAACGTTTTGTAGAATCCCGGAATCCCGGAACTTATATTATTAAAATTATATTTTTAAGAAGCCGACGACATGTTCGCCTATCTTTTTCCGGGATTTTGCCAACTTTAGGTAAATATCGATCCGAATTTCCGATCCCTGGTAATTAAGAGTGCAGCAGAATCCATTGATGGATTGCAGAGTATTAAAAAGTGTAAACGAATCCAAATGGATTTAAGTATACAATCCACTCTACTCCATTAATGGATTTGAATGTACGAAAAGTCCACTTGACACTTTTAATGGATCCTATCAATGGATCCTAGAGGACGGAGCGGAAACTTACTTTTTCAGAATTTTTGTAAATTAAATCTAATCTAACCTAGCCTTCTCTACAAGTTAGATATTTAAAAAATTCTGAATAGTTTACGGTTCCAGCGATATAATCTAAGGCCCACCTTACAACGAAATTTGTCAATGGAATATGGATTTATTGCGATTGAAATAAAGTCAATTTGATCATTAGTCATAAAAACCAAATTCTACTTTACTTTCTTTGCACTAGATCTTTATTTGAATTACCGTATTTTGTACTATTTGTACTGCAAAGGAGCTTAGGATGATAAAAATTATGACTAACAATAATTATGTCAACAAAGACATTAGGACTAAAAACAATTATGTGGAACAAAAGGCTCCCGAAGAGATGTACAGTACCCCAACAAAAATGTTAAGCACTTTTTGCACTTAAATGACAAGTATGACGATAACAATGGCAGTCACAATGACAAGGTTCTAAGTATGCTCAACATTTTTATTGGGTGACTGTACAGTTCCAAGCACTTAAAATTACCTTCTGGTTTGTTCTTCTCTCTCTTGCTCTTATACGTTCTTATGCTAGTTTTATTGACTTTACTCGATTCCGAAAGACTTGAAGAGCTATTACACTTTATTGTATATGATTATGTGGATAAGGTCATTTAATGTTACCCAGTGTAACCGTAGGTTACCAAAAAAAGAGGTTGATGTGCTGGAGCTACAATATTCTCAAGTGGCAACCATCGCAGCAGTTGAGTAAAAATTGGGTCATGTTGTCAATTTAACTCCGAACAAACGACATTTATTTCAAACTCTTTTTGCCACTTTTTTGTGGTGGTTCAAGACGGTTAAAATATGTATTTATTTATAATATTAAATAAATTATATAAATGGTTTTGTAGATAAAATTTATTAAAAGTGAAAAATATATGAAGGGCAGCCATTTTGTATTTTATACCTGCCAAAGTTTGGTTTAAAATTTACTTAAAAGTTTAGGCGAAATTGTGACAAATAAATTTGTAAAAGTAACACCAAAATTGTATGTCTTAACATAGTTAGTAAAAATATATTATAGTTATATTTGGCAAGTAAATAATTATAAAGTAACGAAAAACAAAACAAAAAATCTTGAGGAATTCTTTAATTCCATGAAAAAACTGAGAATACAAAACACGATCTTAGTCTAAGAGCCAGATAGTGACATAGTCTACTATTTATCACGAAAAATGACACAGTTTCCGCGGGAATGTTACGAAGGTTTGAAAGATGGCGTTGTATATTAAGTAATGCCACCGGCAAAGATCGGACGGAAAATAATAGTTAGTTTAGAAAGTAAAACTAAAATCATTGCACTATAGTGCCCGGCCTATAAGAAGTCAATCCTGACACCTGTCATTTCAGTACAAATTATAACCTCAAACCCAAGAATAGGTTATAAATTGTACTGCGATGACAGCTGTCAGGATTGACTTCCTAACGGCCGGGCACTATAGGGTCTCTATTCTGCGTCCAGTTCATAAATATGTGTACACTTTAGTACCTTATCTATTTAATGTCACGTTTAAACTGCCATAGGGTGATGTAACCAGTAATGAGCAAGGACCAACGATGGACACTTGATTCTTATGTAAGCGAAGATACGAGTTATTCATTTATTTTGAATCAATTTATGATCTTTGAATAAGGCTGTGGCTCCACTGTGGCGGAGATGAGTGGAGTGGAGCGGAGCTGTGCCAATATTAACCAATAGAATCTAAACTAACGTGCACAAGGCGCGCTCGACGTGACCGCATGCGCCTTCTATTGGTTAATATTGGCACATCTCCGCTCCGCTCGTCTCCGCGTCAGTGGAGCCGTACCTTTAGGGTGGATAAAGTTTTTGTTGTTGTTATTCTGTCCCGTAAGCCAGGAGACAATAGTGATAGTGTTTCTTAGAAAAAATGTTATAATATATACTTCTAGCACACTCAGAAGAAAAGCCATAAAATAATGGGTTTGTAATTGCCAATAAAACTGTTTTTTAGTGGATTTATATCCTTTGAAATCATAGTTTTAAAGAGTGACCCAGGAGACGTCACCATGGCAACGAGCTACAATGAAAAGTTCATTCACCCATTAACGCCACACGCTATCCCAAACCGTTATTGTAACGACTTTACCGGTGGCTGCCTTTTAATGGTGCGAAGGAAAACATTTTGTAATTAATTACAATTGTATTTGTATTTAAATGTTGTATCATGTTGTATTTATTTGGTGTATCGAAAATGGATTTTGATCATTTTCATGTACAGTATATGTAGGTTTGAATAAGCTAATCGAAGATATCAAAGAGTCCGTATTTGAAATAGTCATGATTACCTCGTTTGGGTGTCTAATGTGCAACTCGAAAAAGTAAAGATCGGAAAAAAATGCGAATAGAAATTCAGCTACCAATATTTTATTATCGGGAAATATCAGCCCCACTCAAAAAAAAGTGCCGCTTGAAAAAATGGGACTGGAAATAATTACACCTGTCCTCTCCCACCGGCTCAAATTTGTGCCCCTCATTTTTCACTCATTTTAAAAAACTGAACAAAATCTTTTTTTATCTTTAAAATTAAGGAAAAATTATCTCAAATTTAATTTCTGGAATTTAAAAAAAACAACTATTTTTTTTATATTTAAAAAACAAAAACTATACTCTGTGGGACAGGACAGGTTAAAATGATATTCGGAAAGCGCGCGTAGTGGGTTTCAGGATTATTCGAGTGATGCATTTCTTATGTAAAAACTGCCATTTTGCAATAGTTTAATAGTTTTAAAATTATATTATTACAAATTTTGAGTAGTGCTGTAGTCGCGTAGCTCCCAAATCGAAGACCGATTTCAATACGGGTTCTTTTTAATTAAAAACTAGTTATATCTGGATTGGATTGGTTTAGGCTAAAAAGTGTGTATGGAGAATGCAGAGTGAACGAATTGAAGCTAGAAAATCAATATACCCTTGAATTATGTCAACGTATGTTTTGCAATTCTTTTCGGATGAAGAGAGGCGAGATGTTTTTGTCTTTCTTCCTCTCTCGAGAGATGCAATAGAAACGTGACGCAATTCAAGGTATTTTGTTAATATTAAGGAGCAATATTGCTCAAAATAATAGCCCAAGCTAAGCTCTAGATTTGTATGGGTACCTACTAGACAAAGTTAAACGTGTTTATATAACGTGTTAAAAAATACTCGAAAAATAATAATAATAATAATATCAACCCTAGCAAGCTGTCATCTCAGTCATACAACTTCTATGACTGACAATGAGATGACCTAACCTCGAAATATACGGGGCAAAATTAAATGACAGCTAGGGATCGCCGTGTAATTGGCACCTATAACTATTACCTACAAGTCTGATCGTGGGTTTTAATCGTGCTTTCAGAAATCATCGTATCGTTGTTCGTGTCTGCGCAAACGAAGATTCACGACACGCCATATAAATTGTGTTCTACTGTAAACGCTTCAATTGTTAGCTGTGCTCTCTCCATACCCTCTTTAAACGCATAAGACCTAAAGTGTGCTTAAATGTGTTTTGTCTTTGGCTGTCATTATGACATTTCCATTTGATAGAAAGTGACAACGCATACTTTAACTAAAATGGGTTTATAGTGCGTTTATGCATAAGGCTATAAGATTCTTGGGTCAGATTGTCCAATAGTCATCAGCTCAAAAGTGAGATCGAAGTCATGTGGGTTTTAAATCTATAATTCATTGTAACGTTTTGTTACTGGTATTTTGAGTAAAGCGATGTGATGTGTTAGATATGTATTTAATCAAAATAAATGTTTTTATTATATTTTTTATTTTATTTCATACCTTTTAGCCTTGACGGATACATCGGTACCACAGGTTCACGATGACGGATAAATCCGTCACGGATGACGGTTTAAAATAAGCACACAAAGTATGTAAATATTGGGCTATTCCCACCTGTTACCACCAATTTGTTACCAATGGTAACAGAAATGAATTTTTTTCTCATCTTTTACCAGTGGATTTTTTCCCCAGTAATCACCAAATATTTTAGTGGTAACAAATGGGAATAATATTCCCAGCTAATGACCACCGAGTACTTTAGTGGTAAAAGATGAAAAAAATATTCCCAGCTGTTACCAGTGGTAACAAATTGGTGGTAACAGGTGGGAAAAACCCTAAATATTTAAAAGCATGATGTTATCAATTATATTGGAATATGGATGTCCAAAAGCAAACTTGTAATTTTACGGATGTCTTCCCTTTCCATTCTGATACAATATTGCGATCCATGAAAACTAAGATGCAATCGTCATTTCACAAGTTTTACGATTGCAATCTCAAGACCACAATTTCAAGACTGCAAATGTGTTGCCATCCGAAGACTAAGAAGTAAAGGTAATTAATTGCTACAGATGAACGTCAGATAAATTATTTATTCAAGATTAAAACTTACATTAAGAAATCACATCAACACACATCAACAGGGGTCGCACTATTGGTGCTGATTAGGTCAATTTGCATTATGCGTTGAATTATATATTCCGATATATATAAAGATACTTTTTTTACTTAAAGTAGTGGCGTAGCGTGGGTTTTCGCCGCCCGGGGTCGACCAGAAATTCGCCGCCCCCTATTTTTAACCGACTTCAAAAAAACCAGGAGGTTCTCAATTCTTCGGGTTTTTTTAATGCATATTCCCCGATAATATAATAATTATAATATTTTCCGTATGCCGCCCCGTTTTGTCTGCCGCCCGGGGCCATGGCCCCCCCCAGACCCCCCCCCCCCACGCTACGCCACTGACTTAATGTTTGCCATTCAATAGGAGTCTAGCGTCAGTTCGCTTCACACAAACCTGGCGTTGTATATGTCTCTTTAGAGAGCTATTTTGTGAAAACGCTACTTCACACTGCCCACAGACATAAGATTTGTTTTCTTCATGGGTTTTTAAATGCGTATACAAGTGATAACTTTCAATAAATCTCTTTTCACAAACGTCGCAAACGAAAGGTTTATCTTTCGCGTGGCTCAAGATATGCGTCGTTAAGTGCGTCTCTAGTTTAAATCGCTTCTCGCATATATCGCAAGAGAACGGTCGTGACGTGTGAATGCGTACATGTCTAGTTAAGCTAGACGTAACTGAGAATTGTTTACCGCATAATTGGCAAGAGTATGGCTTGTCCCCTGTATGGGTCCTTCTATGATTGACGAGGAGATATTTTTCACTGAATTTCTTGGCGCAATCTACACATGAATGCGGTTTCTCGCCAGCATGCATTCGCTTGTGCCTTATTAAAGTAGATATATCTGTGAACCGTTTCTTACAAAGTTCGCAACGGTGAGGTTTTTCACCCGTATGGGTACGTATATGAGTAGTAAAATTCATCCTAAATATAAATTTCCTACCGCAAAAATCACAGATGAACCATTTCTTTGGTTTATATTTCACCTTCTTTTTTAGTGTTTTTTGACAATTGTCATCATTTATCCCTCTCTCAAAGAACGGAATTTTCGTCACTTTGGCAAGTTCCTTGCGAAATTGTTCATGTGTGACACTAGTTTTTAGTTTGAACTGTTTTTCGCATGTTTTATAATCACCGGTTTCTACATCGTTATAATTAACATCAGTTTTATTTTCTTGCTCAACGAGCCTTATTTTCTGGTCAAAAGTAAGCATATAATTGATCCGCTGAAGCCTCACTGTACAATTCTTTAGGCCGTATTCTTTGAAGTAGTAGCTTGCAAGAGTTTTGTGACTCAGGGGTCTGATGTGCGTCTCTTCTTGCTTTTGGTCGAATTTTGCAGGATACAAGACTGAAACAAAGACAGTATCTTAAGCTGTTGAGCGCCCGGAGACCGATAAGGAGCCTATTTGGTATGGTTTTTATTATGGCAAGAAGGGACACGGGCACTCACGCAACCTGGGGCTCGTTTTATAAAGCTACAAGTTACAACTTTACAGGTCTAAACTGGCAACACTGCTCAAATGGCTGGTCGTCATTGGTCGAGGGTGTGTCAAATGGAAACTTGTAACCTGTAAATTGTAATTTGTAGCTTTATAAAACAGGCCCCTGACGGTAAGTGGGATCTGAGACCCATAGACATTTGAATTCTCAAGACTACAATCTCAAGACTGCAATCCTAAGATTTCAAATGCGTTGCCAACCCTGAGGAAGAAGGAATGCTTCTATGCTAGTAATTCCCCGGTTATCTTCCCGCACCAGAAGATAACAATGTGAACACTGTTGCTAAAACCAGGGAGTGTTTCACCCTTTAGGAATAGTAAACATGTGTAAACTTAGCAGTAAAACTAGTAAAGTATAAAATATGAAATATTGGAAAAATGTCTACCAGGTGAATAAATTGTTAACAAGGCAGGGTGGCGGTGATGATTCTTCGGGACAATCCACTAGGCTACACTGACTCGACCCCCTAGTGGAAACCATCGACCCTGTTTAATTTCATTAACAAAAAAACCGGTCAAGTGGGAGTCAGACTCGCACACGAAGGGTGCCGTACCACTATCAATAAAAAATCACGTTTGTTGTATGAGACCCGCTCTTAAATTTTCATTTTATTTTTAAAGTGAATAAACAACTAAATATTCTGTGAATATTTCAAGCGTCTACCTGTTGCCGTTATTAATATCGAGCAAAAAAGGCAAAAAAATCACCTTTGTTGTATGGGTTGGCCCCCCTTAAATATTTATTTTATTGTTTTTAGTATTTGTTGTTATAGCGACAACAGAAATACATCATCTGTCTAGCTATCACGGTTCATGAGATACAGCCTGATGACAGACAGACGGACAGACAATGAAGTCTAAGTAATAGGGTCCCGTTTTTACCCTTTGGGTATGGAACCCTAAAACAGAACTACCTGGAAGGCTAAGGGGAGATATAATCGCATTTTGTATGGAAATTTTCAGCTTCACAATCCACACTTTTTTCAGAGTCGAGTATTTCTAACACGATGCAGTTGTTAGATTCAGAGTTACCTTCAAACACCAAGAACAAGGATAGCAAAGTGCTAGAAGAAAATACCACACAGTTACCAACCTCCCCTCTAGAACGCATTCCCGACAACAATCGATTTCAACCTAAAGAGGATTCACATTCAACACCACACAGTCTATCATGTAGCTCTAAAGTCTTGAATTCCCATATATCCTCAGAAAATGACGTATCGGGCTCTTCTGATGAGCCTTTGTCCCCATCTCGTATATTGTCAAAGAGCGTGGACGGCCCCATACATGGCCCTACACTGTATTCAAACATGCAAAATCACGAACTACATGAAAAAATAACCGGACTTGAGACGGCACTTTTCAGCACCGAAAATGAACTGGAAAATAAAATAATAGAGAACAATGATCTTCAAAGACAAATCCAGCAATTAACTATGGAGATAAAGGTTCTCAAATCTTTGTGTTACTCATCATCTTCCGATATCAAAAGCATCGGCACTTCAAGGAAGAAACACAGAAACTCCTTAGTTCCTGATGTTTTATCGTCACCCATCTTCCCAACCACCGGCTTAAATACAGAAATGAAATTTGAGAGCAACAAAACTCTATTAAAACTACAACTAAAAATAAATGATTTCGAGCAATTGGTTAAAAATGTGCAAAATGACATAACAGCGCTCGGGAAACAATTGGAAAGTTTGGCTCAAAATCTCCAAACTCCATACACGACATCTACACCAAACATTGTTGCGGCAGGACCTTTGGACGAGCTCCATACGCGACTCGTTCATCGAACCTCTACCTCGCCTGAGAAAGCGAGCTCTGCACTGCTGCAATCGAAACTCTGTGTTATAAGTAACTACTCAAATTACATGCTGAAGTTGATGAAGCGGGAATTCGTCACTGAAAACACGTGTTACTACCTAACCCCTGGAGCGGGCACGCGGGAGCTGTTTGCTGGCCTTCGTGACAAGCTTCGAGACTTCACTCTAAACGATTTTTGCATTATCTACATTGGTGACAAAGACTTTAAGACAAGTACAAATTATTATAATCTTTCTGAATTTATACAAGAACAGTTAAGGTTAGTTCAACACACGAATATTGTTATTTGTTCGCCGACATTCAAAACTGATAAATTCTCTAATTTGTTCAATAAACGAGTAGAAATATTTAATAACTTAGTGTGTAAGAATAATTTGAAACATAAATTTTGCTACATATTAGACTCTAATTTAAATTTAACTTATGATAGCGAAATGTTTTCTCGTTTCGGTACAGTAAACGGACAAGGATTTACAACAATTTTTAATGATCTGAAACAGCTTTTGAAACTGTTTCCTTTACACTTTAATGTGATTCAGACAGGTGAACATATCTCTAAAGTTATGAGACAACCTACGGATAGTGATGCTTTTTTAGACCTAACTCGAGACTAAGTGTCTCCCATACCTTTACAGGGATACGCCAGTCACTCAATAGAAACTGCGTATCTGTGTTGCATCTTAATATTAATCGCCTACGTAATAAAGTACTACATCTGGAAACACTACTGGAAGTGGAACTTGATGTTAAGCCATTTTTTATATGTATAACCGAGTCGTGGTTGAGGACGGACGAGGATACGAGTATTAAGTTATCTGGTTACCAGATCATAGTGAGTTGCTCTAGGTCGACTAATCGAGGAGGTGGTTGTATTATTTTTGCCAGAGACGATATATCTAATAGCTGTCAAGTTTGTAATGTTGAGCGCTACTATAAAGAAAAAATATTCGAGGTGTGTTGTGTGTCTTTGCAACTACACAGCACATACAAGATTTTTATAAGCACGGTTTACAGAAGTCCAAGTAGTGACACTAAAAGTTTTCTAACACAACTAGATCTATTTTTAGTCAATAATAAAAAACATGGTTCTATCATGTGTGGAGATTTTAACATTGATTTAAAAAGCGAAACCACTGTCGCTAAAGATTTTCTGCAAATACTCTGGGAGCATAACCTGAGACCTACAATACGAGACTATACCCGGGTAACGCAAACGTCTCAAAGCTTGGTAGACAATATATTTTCGGATATGTACGATAGCTATAGTGCGCACGTTATTCCCTGTAACTTCTCGGATCATGACGCCCAAGTCGTATTTTTTCTTGATCAATTTGTAGTACCACTAAAACAGCTAAGAGTACAGGTCAAAAGAAAGTATTCCCAAGTTGCTCTAAAGAACTTTAAAGATGATTTAAAAAAGATTTGCTGGAATAACGTATTTGTAGAAAAAAAGTGTGAAGGAAAATTACTATTGTTCTATAATATAATATATAAAATTATTGATAAACATTTACCTTTGAAAAAATTTACATTACGAAACTATCGTAAAACATGGATAACACGTGGAATCAGAGTATCATGTACGAAGAAAAGATTCTTACTATTAAAAACTCGTAAACTCAAATATGATAAGAATCTTAAGAACTACTATAAAACTTATAATAGTATATTAAAGAAACTTGTATTCACGGCAAAAAACATACATGTTAAAAATACAATACAAAAAGCAAAATCGAAAAGTAAAGCCATATGGAACATCGTGCATGAAAATACAGGCAAAAATATCATGTCAGGTAAAGGTACGATTAAACTACTGGACAACACGAGCAAGGAAATGGTTGATGATCCTGTTAGAATAAGTAACATTTTTAATGACTACTTTATTGGAGCGGGCAAGGTTACTGAAATCAATGCAGTACATAGCGGTCAGCACATGAAGCTTTTACAAAATTATCACATTAATAACGCCAAATCCATGTTCATGTCGCCTATTGATGAATTAGAAATAATTAAAATTGTCAAATCTCTAAAAAATACAAGTTCCTGTGGCCCAGATGATATAAGTACCACTTTAATCAAGGATTGCATTGAAGTCTTGTGTGTGCCGCTGTGTCATATATATAATGCATGCATATGTGATGGAATTTTCCCTATCCAATTTAAGACGGCAAAAGTAGTTCCTCTACATAAAAAGCACTCCAAAACGGACATAAATAACTACCGCCCTATTTCGCTGTTATCCGTTCTATCGAAAATTTTTGAAAAGGCGATTGCTACCAGGATTGTTGGTCATTTTGAAAAAAATAATTATTTCTGCTCGCAACAATTTGGTTTCAGACAAAATCGAAACGCTGTAATAGCCATTATTGAATTAGTTCGGCAAGTTATGACCAATCTTAATCAAAATCATAAATGTGCTGGTATATTCTGTGACCTTAGTAAGGCGTTTGATTGTGTGAATCATACAATATTATTAGACAAGTTACACTATTACGGGATTAGGGGATCTATATTAAAACTTCTTTCGTCTTATCTGACGGACAGAGCCCAATTTGTTCAAATGTCTGATATAGATAGGTCGGGGTGTATTGAATTTGTTAATTCTGCAAGAAAAACACTTGACTGTGGGGTCCCCCAAGGATCTGTCCTTGGTCCCTTGCTATTTATTATCTTTGTGAATGATTTACAATATAATATACCATATGGAACAGCCTACCTCTATGCCGACGATACAAGTATTATAGTTGAAAATCAAAATACTTCAGTATTTGAGGTTCAAATTCGCAAGACTTGGGAGGAACTCACATACTGGTTTGAATGTAATGGACTTAAAATTAACATGAATAAAACATTATATTTCCCTTTTCTAAGACATACAAATAGCATGACTTACGACTTGCCCCTACCCATAGAAAAGGCTGATAATGTCAGGTTTCTAGGTGTCGAACTAGACACACAGATGCGTTGGTCAAGCCACATAAGCCTGCTAAGAAGAAGATTGGCTAGTGCCTGTTACGCTTTAAAAAATTTATCAAAAATATTGTCCTCTTCTGTACTTAAAACAGTTTACTTTGCATATTTTGAGAGTTTAATAAGGTATGGCCTCGAGGTTTGGGGTAATAGTGCTGATGTGAATCATGTTCTAATATTGCAAAAAAAGGCTCTTAGGCATGTCGAAAAGGCAAAACCTCTGGAACATTGCCGTCCACTATTTGTGAAGCACGGCATACTAACCGTGATATCACTTTACATATATTTAGTTTGCATTTTTGTTCATAAAAATAAGTCCAGTTTTGCATGCAATACTAACAACAGACCACGTAGGTTATGTAAATATAATTTTGACATTCAGTTACCAGAATCTAAAAATTATGTGAATTATAAAAGAAGCCTTGAATATAATGGTATAAAAATTTATAACTTTTTAAACGAGGACATAAAGCAATGTAATAATATAAATGACTTTTCTAGAAAATTAAAATCCTACTTGATTACTCGACCATTTTATAAGATAAATGAATATTTTGATAAATTGTATGAATAAATAATAGTAGTTTTAAGTTAGATTAAGATTTTGCATGCCAAATGTGGCAGAGCATACCTTCATGTACTGAAATCCTACTGACATGTATATATATTTAAAACACCTGTGTATGTTCTTGCAAATAAATAATTTCAATTTCACACACGTACAGATTATTGATTGCATTGTATTGTTCTAAACCAGCGACAGCGCACCAGAAAGCATATGTCGGTAGCTCGATGTACCTCCAGGGCACAGCGGCCGACGATCTGGTGAAGATTGCGTGAAACCTATGGATGTTATATCGTGGAGATTCTTGAGGAAATAACGAAGAATGAGTAATTCATTCAAAAGTAAAACTAAGGGTCTCCCCACACCTATCGACACGGAATTGACCTTAAGGGCCCCATATACGGAACGATCCGTCGGTTCAGACTGAAATCGAGCGAAGGATTGTACGTGTGGCAATATCGCATCTAAATTTCAATAGAAATATGAATCGTCACAATATCGTTTCAGATCGATCGTAACGACGGATCGTTCCGTATATGGCGGCCTTTAGCTGATCAAAAATCTGTGTATATCTACGTAATAAGAGCGAAACAAACGTCAATCGGCTCGGCTCGGCTCGCTTCGGCGTTGCGAACGGAACGATGTCGTTTTCGCTCTTACTGCATGGACATAAAACTTTTTCTTACCGGCTCAAGCCGATTCCGCGTCGATAGGTCTGGGGAGACCCTAATGGCTGATTTACATTGGTCCAGCAAAAGCATGCCAGTAGAAGTACATTGCGTCGTTACAACAGCTCTCGCCTCAAACGTGAAAGCCAACTCGTCAATGTACTTCTACTTGCATGCTTTTGCTGGATCAATGTAAATCAGCCATTATTCACTTCAGTTAAAAAAAGGCGTTGTCGTTTCTCCCAAAGTTTATTAACCCGCATGTACATGTACATTTGAATTTGCTTCATCAATAAATTGCGAATGCTGTAAACGTTGACATATTTGTTCTATTTGACTGTTGGATATACAACCGCCTGCCGACTCCCTGTATTTATCCCATACTAGAGGACGCCCGCGACTTCGTACGCGTAGAATTAGTTTCCCGCTACTTCCCCCCATTTCTTCCCGTTGGGGGTCGATTTTCGGAAAATCCTTTCTTAGTACTCACTTACATCATGAAAGGAACCCCTGTACCAAATTTCAAGTTTCTAGGTACAGTAGTTTCGGCTGTGCGTTGATATGTCAGTCAGTCAGTTTAGCCTTTTATATATATAGATGGCAAACGCGATCATCCGCTAAGACGTATATTGGTGGGTAGATCCTGCAACAACACATTAAAAACGTTTGTTAATAAACAACGATAGATGGCGTCAGCATACCCTCCGAGTATGAAAAAGCAAGCAATCACTAATTTCGTGGATCTTAAGTAGGGTCTTGGTGGCATAATTGGTAATGCGCCTGCATCGGCTCGAAGAGCCAGAGGAGTGTAGGTTCGAATCCTACCTAAGATTTTTTTTTGCTTTAATATTGTTTAGAATTTCGTAAACAGACGTTTCTGTTAAATTAAAAAACACATTAAACAGTTATGTAAATTGTTTAAATTGATTAATAACCCCGTATAATTTATTATTTAAGTTAGATGAGGTGACAGGTAAATATATAAATAAATATCAAGGGACAATCTTAAGCCAGGTTTACACTAGCAATAAAAAGTCTCGGTGTAAGTTGACCCTAAGCTATAGCCTTGTACTATAGGTACAATCAGCAGCATAAGAAGGTGGACAGTCAAAGAGGTCAAAATTATCTATGCACACTCTTATTCTCTTGATAATAGAGTCGTGTATAGATAATTTTGAGCTTGTGACTGTCAACCTACTGCTGCTTATAAGGCAACGATAAACATACTGCATAATGAAGAAAAAAGAAAGTAACAAAAAAATCTTTAGTCTCTTTTCTTAATTCCAAGATATGCAAAACATATTATATTCGAATCTCAGAAAAAAAATGATAACATATTGATTGCACCTGAAGAAAAAAAAACTAACATGCAAAAGCAAATAAAAATAAAACAAAAAATAAAAAATAAAAAAGAACATACCTTAAAGTTGAATTGACAACAAAAAATAAACAAAACAAGTTTACATTCATGAAGAAAAACAATCTATAAAAATGATCAAGTCGGGCTCGCGCACCGAGGGATCCATACGGCCGCACAGTAGGTATTATTATATTGCTGTGTTGGGTTCATGGGAGAAATTGGTAAATAAAACCTACCGTCGAAAATCTAGTTTATCTTACTTGCGATGCTATAAAAATAAAAAAATAAAAATAAAACCTGAGCAAAAAAAGCAAATAAAAATCAAGACCACATTAAAAGATTACACGGTGGGAAATGATTACAAAACAAATAATTTCAACCATATTATGTACGATGAAGGAATTTTAGTATTTAGCAGTTTGACATAATACGTAAATTAGCCGTGTTATATTATATTTCCCTTCCATTTCATGTTGGCAGTGTGAACAACTTTGAAAAGAATACCACTAGTTCACAGTGCAAACAAAAGCGTGGAGAAAAGTGGGATTAGCCTCTCAGATGCAGATCAGAAGGTTTCCTCAGAATGTTTTTTTCTTTACCGTAATAAGGTATGAGTGTCTGGTTATGTACTTAACTTAAAAAACAGCGGTACAGTACATGGCACCAGGGCCCCTATTCTGAGAAGTTAAACAATATTGCATTTGACCGGTTATTGTATTGTCTATGTTTTAATAGCTCTTATTTACTTGACAGTTATGGCATCCTAGTTAAAAACAATATGATAACATATCAAAATCAATATAGTTTAATGATGTAGAATAGAGACAGTGGCCACTTTACCTATGGTGTAGGGTGTGCAGCACACATGGGCCTTAGGTGTGCCGAGTGCCGGTCCTCTCAAAGACCCTAGAGGGTGCCAGGCTATTGAAGGCAAACGGGTGCTACATGGGTTAGAGCCACCTCTTTATAGAACCCCTGCTGGGGCTTGAACTTATTGTCAATCACAAATCAGAAACCTAAGCAATGGCCTTATTAATATCAGTATACTAATTTCATAGATTTTTAATTTTCTTTTATTTCTCTTTAAAAAACTTATTCCTATATTTCTCTTTTTTCCAGCATTAAACTTTTAAATAATAATATACTTACAAGTTATAACAGTAACAGTCTAACTGCCGCACTCAGAGACGTCAATTAAATTAAATGCCTGTTTAGTGACGCGTTGTCTTATTCTATTACTATAGCAAAGAAAAGCATTAAATTATTTTGATGTTTCTGAGTGCAGCAGTAATAGTGCCTAAATTTTATAAAAATCAAAATCAAAATATGATTATCGCATGACTGTTAAAGTTTCTAACATTGAGCTTAAGACCGTTCGGTTTCCAAAACTTACCGTTGATTGCATATGTGATGTCCTGTGGCTGCAGCTGCTCTGGACCCACCACCAGCTCACGCTTGATCTCATGTCCCTCATATAACCCTTCCTCACTTGACACATCTTCGTCATACTCGCTATCATACTCACATTTCTCCTCCTTCACAACAATTATAGATTTACAATTCTCCTCAATTAATCTCAACTCCCCCCCTTCCTCAATTTCTTCCTCATACTCCTTTTTTACACGTAACATCCCTTCAGTCTTTTAATGATCCTCTGAATTCTCCTCTATGTCTGTGATATTATAAGTATTCTTAGTATTATTTTTGGTACAAGTGGAAAAGAAACAACAAAAACAAACAATAACTTACAAACTTACTTCAAACTACACTGAACTAAGAAACCGCTACCAGTGGGCATTGTTCCCGGAATGCTGGCAGCAGTGCCACGTTGAATGGCCTTCCTTCTCTCATACAATGTTTTTACCACGCTCTTTCATACGAAGTATAAAAAGTTTCGTCAAAAACAAAAAGTATTTACAACTTTTGTTAATTGCTTTCTACACACTGCAATAGTAGAAAAGTAGCTGGTGCTACTAAATTTATATAAGTGAAGTCTTTACTATTGTTCAAGACTTTTGTATTAAGCTACTATGGAGAATAATATAATATATTGTACATTATAAAGTAGGTCGTCGCGTCGTCATAAATAAGTTGCTGACCCAGCTGATTGTCAATGAGACCGGAGACGTTTCATTCGGTTTTAAATATTTTGTATGTTACGATACAATCGAACCGCTCAATTCGAAACTTTGGGTTGAATTCGAGTCGAGTCATAGACAAGGGTTACACGATCAGTTTGGCGTCAGTTCAGTCCGTGCTCGAAAGGGACGCAGCTATATTAACATAATAGCTGCGTCCCCCTCGATCATGATTGAACTGACGCCAGACTGATGAAATACTGAGCGTGTAACCGATGTCTTAATCGAGAGAAAACTTCGTAGTTTTATTTTCAATCAGCAAGAGCAATAAATGACACAAGAATGATCAGTATTTTGTGATCATATCTGTTCGAATTATTTAAAAATAATTAATTTTTAAACCGCCAATTCTAATATTATATAATTTATTACGTTTCTTATTCCATAATCAGCATTCTGCACAATATTAATAATTTTAATTCAAAATAAATATTAATAAATTTAATAACTATTTTAATATGTTTGATCTCATTTTTTACTTACGTAAAAAGGATTGTATAATTTTATTCATAGCAACATTTGCAACGGTAATAACCGGGGTAAAAACCCTCGGAATCCAGAGACAGTCAATGAATCTTAATAAAAACTTTTAAAATGTGTTTTTAACAATATATAGAATAAAGTAAAAAAAAAATGCATACATACATACATACATAAAATCACGTGTACCGATGTACCGATAGGATAGAGACGCACAACGAGAAAATACAACTTGATCTAGCCTAGCCGCCTAGCCGTACAGCATGCCATAAACAAACTGACAGCAAATAAACTTCAAATCAGTGAGAGATGGCCGGCTTCTAGTTCTGTTTTGATATATTTATTACACTCTTTAAAATATTATTTTCATTACTTTACAATAGCTAATTTACCGATGACCGTTGCATTTTAATTAAAAGAAAAAGAACACGTCAAAATCAGCTGTGAAAACCAGAATGGCCGCTCACGCAAGAAGAAAATGTAAATGAGATGAAATCAATAAAAAAATTAGCAAAATGCAATCAGCAAATACGCGTTGATAGTGTTGATAGAAATAGTGTGGCGGTATTACAGCCTGAAAGCAGATTATATGGTATATAAAAGAGTAAAGAGAAGAACTTGTCGCCTAATATTTGGTCTTTGAATCGCAAATGCTCCCGCATTCCCAAGGTCATGTGAGACGGAGATATACGCTGTAAACTTTAACGTGTCTACCAACTCTTTCCTAGAATATACAACAAAGCAGGGCTGCAAGAAACCTGTTTGATAGCTTTGAATATGAGCATGTACAAGATTTGTTTTGTGCCAACGTGTCCGAATACACGAACTAATTCTCCGGACAAAACGTTTGTCTATGTTTCGGACAGTCTAAAGAGTAGGTGGTGTACAGAAAATAATTTCGATTATGTTTCTAAGTACTGTTTCTGCTGTGAGGATCATCTGGATGTAAGTATAATTTGGTAAAACAGTTTGACACGGTATCAGGTCGAACTGCAATATTGTTACGTACGTGGGGGGTAGATAACTGATTTAAATGCAAGAATACACCGATATTCAAAAGTAGACTTTAATAACGCACTTACTTAAAACGTTACAAACAAATATCGCACTATAAACTTCGAAGACTTAGAGTCTTAGATGATCGCTCGGGTCGCTCTTGTTCGCACTGTTCGCTTTCCAAGTAAAGACTGAATCTCTCGCAACCGGTCCGCCTATTTATAGTTCCCGTGTCCGACCATTCCAGAACGCCTTCCGGAATAATCGATGTACTTCGCCCCGCCGAAGACGATCGAGACTATTCGTTGCTGGAATGTTCTACGCCTAACTTCTTTCAGGTTATGGCGTAATCTGATAGAGGGTGGCCTGAAACGGACTGAAATCCTGTTTATTCCGCTCAGGTTCACTTTGTCCATATTCCCATATCGTACACATTCTCATCTCGGCCACATTCTCAACTCGTCCACATACCAATCCCAAATTGTCAACATCCTGTCTCGTCCATATTCTCAACTCGTCCGAATTCCCAATTAGTCCACATGGTTAGGGCGCATAACGTCCCACTCGCAGAATGTCCCTTTTCCCTTTCGCGAAATGTCCCTTTCCTAAATGTCCCTTACGCAAAATGACCCTTCTGCAAAAGGTCCCGTTCGCAAAACGTCCCTTCACTTAAATAAAGTCCCGTTCGCAAAACGTCCCTTTCGCAAAATGACCCGTTCGCAAAACGTCCCTTTCGCAAAATGACCCATTCGCAAAACGTTCCTTCCCATGAGAAGACTCCTAGCCTCTACTTAAACAAGCTTTTTCTAGACGGGACATTTTGCGAATGGGTCATTTCGTAGACGGGACGTTTTGCGAAAGGGGTGGGACCTTTTAAGAAAGGGACGTTTTGCGAATGGGGTATTTTACATAAGGGACGTAATTTTGCTGGAGGGACGTTTTGCGAGTGGGACGTTATGCGCCCTAACCGTCCACATTTCCAACTCGTCCTCATTCCTAACTCGTCTACTATCTGTTCGATATAAATTCGATCACTCGGTTGTTCACAAGTTGTTGGAAATGTGAACGAAATGGGAATGTGGACGAGATGAGAATGTGAACGAGATGGGAATGTGGACGAGACGGAAATGTGAACGAAATGGGAATGTGGACGACATGGGAATGTAACCGAGATGAGAATGTGGACGAGATGGGAATATGGACAAAGTGAACCTGAGCGAAATTCATTTCATTACAGTTACAGAAGGACTTGACTAACTACGGAACCTGGAAGTTGACGAATGCCAAACCGATTTTGAAATCTACTGCCAACTTGCTATTAAACCGCCAGACTTTGGACGTCGTAAATTTAGATGACTCTGAAAAATGTCCAGTACGTATACTTCCTTCTTTTTTTATTGTAGGTAATTGAAAACTGTTTTTTTTTAATGTTCTGACAAAAATCATGACGAGGTTTGTCTCAAATGCTTTTTTTTCATTATTTACTGAGTATAAAACAAATTTCTGCTAGTGGCTAAAGAGCTTAAACGCCACATGGTATTGTCAAAGCAAAACACGGTTACAAAAAAAAGTTTTTCAGTTAATCAAAAATAATAAAAATAGTATGAGTTTGAGACAAACGCAAACCTCTATGCATGTTTTTCTTCAGATATTCAAAAAAACCTGGTAGGTATCAATTGTTTTTTAACATACATACATACACTAAATCACGCCTGCGACATAGATAACTTCTTTATTAGTTTAAGTCATAAGCAGTGATCGGATCTAGGATGCAATTTGGGGTGAACGACCTCAAACGTTATGCTTAACATGGATGTGTCTCGGGATTTCCCGGGGTTTTGGGAAATGGGTTCGGTATTGTTAATAATAATAATAATAATTAATAACTTATTTTGTCGAGGGTTAAACTAAATAAACAAAATGAAAATGTTCGCTATCTATAATAGATCATTTATTTTACATATATATGTTGTTAATTTTATATTGTAAACTACTTAAAATTAAAAGTTATTAACCTTTTTATAAAGGTAGGCAACAAAAAGACTCGCGGGATTGTAAGTCATATTCATATCCATGTTAAAATGACGGACTTAAACCCCGGGAAATTGCATCCTACATCCGATGCAAAACAGGGGGCAAAGGCCCTACTTTGAAAATCGAAGTTCGAAGTTACGTTAGCTCCATCCCTGCCACTCTTCATTCGAGACCAAATTGAGAGAAAGTGATGGAGCTTACGTAACTTCGAACTTCGATTTTCAAAGTAGGGCCTCTGATTGTACAAAAATGCGATTGCGCAAACATTTTGTAGGTCTGTGGGGGGCTTTAAAGGTCCACTCTCCCTCCGTCCACTAGGATCCATTGACAGGATCCATTAAAGGGGTCAAGTGGACTTTTCGTACATTCAAATCCATTAATGGAGTAGAGTGAGCTTCATTGTATACTTAAATCCATTTGGATTCGTTTACACTTTTTAATACTCCGAAATCCATCAATGGATTCTGTTGCACTCTTAATTACACTTCGATCCATCGATGGATTTTATTAAACTTTTAATACATTTGATTCCATCAATTGATGGATACTCGTGGACATTTAGTATCCATTGATGGATTCCGGTGTATAAGAAGTTCAATAGAACCATTAATGGATCTTCGTACACTTCATAGTATATTTAAATCCATTGACGGATCCCAGCGTCTTAAAAAGTGTAAAAGAATCCAGATGGATTTGAGTGTACATTAAACCTCACTCGACTCCATTAATGGATTTTAATGTACAAAAAGTCCAATTGACCTCATTAATGGATCCTGTCAATGGATCCTAGTGGACTGAGGGTTCACTACTAACTAACCTTAGGTAGGGTACGGTCCCATGAAGCAAATAGGTAGTTTGCGGCTTACTGGGGCTATTATATATTCTCTCATTAAACCGTGTTGCTTTTATATTATCGTATTGTCAACGTTACGGCAAATCTTATTTAATTGACAGTAATGGCGGCCGAGTTAAAAACAATACCATAACATGTTAAAAGCAATGTGGTTTGACCGGGTAGAACAGAGCCCATATCTGCCATTCCATTTTGTATTGTTCGTGTCGCTAGCAACCCGCCCTCGCTTCGATTCGGTTTATGTCAGTTTTCTGTAACACCCATACATAAATCAGAATTTATTATACATAAAAACCTTCCTCTTGAATCACTCTATCTATTGATGAAAACCGCGTTAAAATCCGTTGTTTAGTTTGGAAGATCTAAGCGTACATACAGAGGGACAGACGGCGGGTCACGTCTTTGCTTTATAATATGTAGAGACAATGACATTTGCTGCACCGAGTTAATAGATTACCTACGTCTGAGAATCTTAATTAATTTGACATGGCTTTTATCACACGGTATAACAAAAAAAATTGTTTCAGGATCCGCTTCGATTGATATACATAAAAAAATGTGACTCAAAAAATAAACTCGAACCGTTTCCAAAGAACCTTGTGAAATCAGGAACCACTGTTAATGTTTCTTCGCAAAGCAAAGTGCAGATGGTAAACCGCAGCACCCACAAAGTGCAACATCCGCGGTCTTCTAAAACGCTACAGGCATTTCCTATTAGGCCCCGTCGTCAGCTGGCCGAGGTTCTTACCCAAAAGATTACGATTTATAAACCATGAAATGACGATAACTATGAAAAGACCTTTTTTGGCACACAGCTGAATAAAATTCAAGCGTTTATCGAATGATAATTGACCGGAAAAGTACCTACAAAAGGTTAGGGCGCATAACGTCCCACTCGCAGAATGTCCCTTCGTCCCTTTCGCGAAATGTCCCTTTCCTAAATGTCCCTTACGCAAAATGACCCTTCTGCAAAAGGTCCCGTTCGCAAAACGTCCCTTCACATAAATAAAGTCCCGTTCGCAAAACGTCCCTTTCGCAAAATGACCCGTTCGCAAATCGTCCCTTTCGCAAAATGACCCGTTCGCAAAACGTTCCTTTCCATGAGAAGACTCTACTTAAACAAGCTTTTTCCAGACGGGACATTTTGCGAATGGGTCATTTCGTAGACGGGACGTTTTGCGATAGGGGCGTTATGCAATAGGGACGTTTTGCGAAAGGGGTGGGACCTTTTAAGAAAGGGACGTTTTGCGAATGGGGTATTTTACATAAGGGACCATTTGCAGAGAAGACGTTTTGCGAATGGGACGTAATTTTGCTGCAGGGACGTTTTGCGAGTGGGACGTTATGCGCCCTAACCCTACAAAATATAACTCTGACATTATTCTCAACACACTTCAGCAATTGCTCAATTCGTACGCGAATGGCGAGCGATTGAAGGACCTTCAATTCCAATTCAATCACGTAAACATTGTCAATTAATTTAAACGTTCGACGAGCCCATTTTTTTTAACATTGCAGCCCCTAGTGTCGCTCCGTCCACTAGGATCCATTAATGGGGTCAAATGAACTTTGTGTACATTCAAATCCATTAATGGAGTCGAGTGGGCTTTAATGTACACTTAAATCCATTTGGAGTCGTTTACACTTTCTAATATTCAAGGACCCATCAATGGATTCTGTTGCACTCTTAATAACAATTCGATCCATCAATGTTTCTTAGTACACTACTATGTACATGACCTATTTAACAATGGATTTTATCAAGCTTTTAATACACTTAAATCCATCAATTGATGGATACTCATGGACATTGTAGTATACTAAAATCCATTGATGGATCTCGGTATATAAGAAGATCAATAGAATCCATTCATGGATCTTTGTAGACGTCATATTATATTTAAATCCATTGATGGATCCCGGCGTCTTAAAAAGTGTACACGACTCCAAATGGATTTAAGTGTACAAGAAGTTCACTTGACCCCATTAATGGATCATATCAATGGATCCTAGTGGACGAAGGGCCCAGTGTTGATCACAGGCACAGATATAAATACACATAGATAACGTAAACACCTCAATCTGTATGAAAACCAACAGTGTCACTTTTTGCTACCAACTGGGAGACACCAAGAGACGAGAATTTTCCGTTTTCCTCGCTTTTTCTCGCTTTCGCTTCTTCTTCGCTTTTTTGGGCTATTGCAGTTTATTATCACGCAACGAGGCATTCTCTTAGTTTTCACTACCGACCGGCTGCAACAACAGGTTCTCTACTTTGAAATCCGTAATCCGAACTTCGTCTATTGCTATCCCTTTCGCTCTCGACGCGTAACTAATTCGCAAGAAAGTGACGGGGCGATCCGAAGTTCGAATTACTGGTTTCAAAGTAGAGCCCCAGGCGCGCGGAACGTCAGTAGCGACGGCCAACCCCGACGCTTGGTCGGCGTTTAAGCACAGTACACATATAGAGCAGTAAAGAAGCTACGAACAAACGCTCGAAACGACGCACTCACACAGACGCACACCTCTACGAGACCGCTAATCGGACATGATGGATATCGATTTCGGAAGCATTCCGTCGAAAAACTAAAAAGTTTAAGATGGCGGCTACTTTTTCTCGATCTGTCAACGGATTCGTCGAGACCACACCAGATAACGATTTTGCTCTATCTAGCTGAGATGTACCTCCAATAAAAAAAAACATTTTCAATTTTACAAAATTTAAAGGACAACCCTTAGGGTGCGGCTCCACTGAGGCGGAGACGAGCGGAGCGGAGAGGAGACTTGTAGGGATTGACCAATCATATTAGTTGAAATCCACATCTCGTCCCCGCTCCGCTTCAGTGGAAACAGTCAAGCGGAGACGAGCGGAGCGGAGAGGAGACGTAACTGCATTATTACATTATAAGGGTGAGGCTCCATTTAGGCGAATATGAGCAGAGCGGAGAGGAGACGTGTAGGGATTGACCAATAATATTAGTTGAAATCCACATCTCGTCCGCGCTCCGCTTCAGTGGAAACAGTCAAGCGGAGATGAGCGGAGCGGAGAGGAGACGTGTAGAAATTGACCAATCATATTAGTTGAAATCCACATCTCGCCCCCGCTCCGCTTCAGTGGAAACAGTCAAGCGGAGACGAGCGGAGCGAGACGTAACTGCATTATTACATTAGGTATAATCACTCCACTCAGCTCCGCTCGTCTCCGCCTCAGTGGAATGAATTAGCTCTTTTCACAGCTCTGCTCCACTCAGCTCCGCTCGTCTCCGTCTCAGTGGAGCCGCAGCCTTACGCTCATTAGGAGAGTAGGCATTTATCTCGAAAAATAGGCCTAGCTTCTTTACTGCTTTAGCTATATTTATACTGTGCTTAATGGCGGATTCACACTTTGTTTAGTGCAAGTGTGAAGTTCATACATTTGCTGTCAAGTGGCAAGTAGCAAATGTATGTACTTCACACTTGCACTAAACAAAGTGTGAATC
The DNA here is from genome assembly GCA_948252455.1 of Acleris cristana. Classification (NCBI taxonomy): domain Eukaryota; kingdom Metazoa; phylum Arthropoda; class Insecta; order Lepidoptera; family Tortricidae; genus Acleris; species Acleris cristana. Next base: position 7,506,520 of record OX411801.1, on the reverse strand, counting down.
GGGCATAAGGCTTTTCCACACCACTTCACCCCAAGCCCGCGTCCAAGTGATTTTACTATGATATAATTCTTTCAGATTCCAGAACCTCCAATCCTACCTTCCCCCAAAAGCAACCAGACTTTTGTCATTAGCCCCTTAGCATCCAACAACGCCGTCAGTATCAAGATTCAATGCAAAGCGGAAACTGAAGATCGTGGCACCACAAGCGAAAACACGTGTGAACAGCCTGACAAGGCTTTGGCGGTAGTAAATAACACTGATGCATCATCGCAATGCACATTGTTAACTGCAGCTGGCATCTCAGTCAAACCTCGTAAATCACGATTTTCCAAGTCTTTTATTAAAAGGTATGATTTAGTGCAAGACAAAAGAAAAATCATCCCCAGTACTTTGAAAATAAAAAATAGTTACAATAGGCCAATGAGAACAGTGCAAAGCACATCAGGAAACGATAATCAAAGCACAAGCGGAACACAAAAAACTCGAAGTTCCCGGCCGACTACCAAAAAAGACGATCTATCACAAGATCAAGGAAAAACATGTACCCCAAAAAGCACTGCCAGTGTTTCGTTGCAATCCAGATTGCGAATACGCTCTCGGGACTCCACCTGCGAGTCGGGAAGTTCAATAAAAACAAAACCACCCTCGACATCAAAAACTGACGCTAAAGTAGACCGACACTCTCGAAATACAATCGTTTGCGCAAAGCAAAACCGTCAAATTTCCCGAAGCAGTTTGCAGACTGGAACGCAAATACGAAGGAGGCCGGCTAAACGAAAAGCTCATGTTTCAATACAAGTTGATTCGCGAGAGTTCTTGGTACGCTCCTCAGCAGTAACTAGAACAAAGGGAAAGTCGTTGTCCCCGCCTTCTGTTCGCAGTAGAGTCAGCAGTCACGGGGCAGGTTTGAATCGGATTGTGATTCGTATACCGAGGACCAATAATTTCCTTACTTAGGGAAGCCTATACACTCAAGAGAGACGGAGGAAAGCTAGGTTTTACATGGAAGTACATGGGTAAGGACCAAAAACTTGGGCACGCTAACTCACTCAATTAAATATTCTATGAAACTTTTCCGTTGTGACACGAAAATTAGCCATACAATTGTAGGGATACTTTTCGTCGCACAACGGAACTTTTTTCGACTTCGTTGTTTGTATGGTTAACTGCGCTTAACTATGGTCCAACTTTTTGGTCCTTACCCACATAGCAGAGCGCTCACAGTCGAAGAGGCGAGGTCAAGGCGCAGCGGAGCCGCCATTTCGTTTCTTGAATTTTGGTATAAACTGGAGTAACTAAAGCACAATCACGATGATGTTAATAATGATAGCTTGCCTCGACTCGCAGTGAGCGACTTCCCTAAGTTGCTATGAAGGTGAAATAAATGCAAAAGCCTCCTTTTTTTAGGAAAATTAATAAATTATTTACGTAGATATAAGGTCAGGTGGGATAAGAGCGTTAACGGGGTAAGTGCGACAAACCATTATTTCTTAGGAGATATTTTTGGTTAGACGGACTTGCCCCGTAGACGCACTTGCCGGCTTGCCCCGTCAGGTGGGGTAAGAGCGTCAACGGGGTAAGTGCGCAAACCATTATTTCTTAGGAGATATTGTTGGTTAGACGTACTTGCCCTGTAGACGCACTTGCCGCGTCAGGTGGGGTAAGAGCGTCAACGGGGTAAGTGCGACAAACCATTGTTTCTTAGGAGATATTGTTGGTTAGACGGACTTGCCCCGTAGACGCACTTGCCCCGTCAGGTGGGGTAAGACTAAGAGCGTCAACGGGGTAAGTGCGACAAACCATTCTTTCTTAGGAAATATTGTTGGTTAGACGTACTTGCCCCGTAGACGCACTTGCCCCACTTTACCTTAAAACGGACTGTTTAAATTCTCTTGCGCTTGTATAGTAAACTTGTAAGTGGTTCGATTTGCGTGCCACTGGTGCTCTACTTTGAAATCCGTAATTCGAACTTCGTCTATCCCTTTTGCTCTCGACGCGCAACTAATGCGCAAGAAAGTGACAGGGCGATCTGAAGTTCGAATTACGGATTTCAAAGTAGAGCCCCTGCTGCCGTGACACTACAGTTTACAGAGCATTAGTTTTTTTTAAAACTACATTTTGGCTGCAATTAGATCAAAATTCAAATTAGAAGTATTTATTTAGTAAATTGGCCATACCAGCTGTTTCACACGTCGGTCCAGATAGAACTCCTTTCAAACTTTATTAAACCATAAATCCACTTTTGTACCCTCTTCAAAAAAAATCCATTAATATATTTTTAAATCGATATAAGTCGTCTTCAAAATACTTATTCCACATTTTAGCTTTCTGGATACAGCGGATAAGGCTGTGGATTTATGTATTTAGTTAGGCCTGGTTCCCACTATGCCGGACCGGCAATTTTGCCGGATCCGGTAAGGGTAGTGGCTGTACAATTTATATGAAGCTGTTCACATTATGCCGTGTGAACAGCGTCATAAGCCACTAGCCTTACCGGCATCCAGCAAATTCGCCGGTCCGGCATAGTGGGAACGGGGCCTTACTTTGCTTATTTAAATTAAACTTTCTTCCCTAAAAAATCTTTTATTTCTCACAATTTTAAAACCGAATACTCATGTTTCAATACTGTAAAATTATTCCTGAACATGGCGAAACGTAATAGTTTCTTTTGACGGAGAACTATAACCAATACTGGAAACCACGGAATAGAAAAAACAGTGGAAGTGGCATGAGCTTCGCTTAGTATCAGACCTGTTGTCGCCAATACTCACACTATCATAAAAACAACACGCCACCATGGAAAATGTTTTTGGTACGGCTATCGTTTTTCACTCCAAAATAGCACAATAAGACATGCTTCTGGATTTATTTAATATTTTAGAAATATCGAAATACCGAAATAAGCGATCGCGGCAAAAGTATGGTAGGTTGCGCGGAGCTCCGCATAACTATGCCACACGTTACACGCCCACTTGACACTTCTACTGTTTTTTCTGTTCTGTGCTGTAAGGAAACTATCAAGTAAGAAGCACAAAAGATATTAAAACATTACCAAAAACTAATAACTTTTATGGAAGGACAAAATACTTTTAGGGCCACTTGCCACTTGCACAGAAAATTCAACACTAGGTGGGAAGACACTGTAAGGTTTAAGGGAAAGAAACGTTACCGCATTTTGTATGGATAATCTGCCTTACAATAAAGACTGCTCTAGGGCCCGTCGTTTGATAAGTATAGTTAACGCAACTAATAAACACATTTGACGGCCTAGTCGGTACCCTCGGTGACCCTGCCTACGAAGCTAGCGGTCTTGGGTTCAAATCCCAGTAAGCAGATATTTGTGTGATAAGCGCGAATATTTGTATCTGAGTCTTGGATGTTTTCTATGTATTTTAGTATATATTTCTCTTTATAAGTATTTATATCGTTGTCTAGTACCCATAGTACAAGCCGAGCGCTTAGTTTGGGACTAGGTCAATTGGTGTGAGATTGTCCCCTGATATTTATTTATTTTTTATTTCCTTGAGATTTAAACATTAGTTACGATTTTTAATTAGTTAGTTTAACTACTGATCAAACAACGGGCTCTAAAGTCTAAAGGCATCGTCCTAATAGAACGCGAATGCGCGATCATCGTAAGTTCGCGCGAATTTTACTCGTACGAACGCGCGATCAAACATATTGAACTCGAATAGGCGTTCTAACTGACAATCGCACGACGCGGTCACGCGACTCAAATGTTTGTAAATCTATTCGCGCGAACTTATTTCGTACGAACGCGCGATCAAACATATTGAACTCGAATTAAATAGGTGTCCTAATTGAAATTCGCGCGATAATTGCTTCGGCGTAGCTCGCGTCGTCAATTAGCGCGATGATCTATAGGACATCCAGTTTTTGCCATCGCGCGAACACGCGATGGTTGCGTCGCTTACTCGCGCGAAGATCGCGCATTCGCGTTTTATGAGGACGATGCCTAACAAATTACTATTTGTAAAGAAACTCCGAATATTCATTGCATTTATTTACATACAAGTGAAACGCTACATAATTTCTAATAATTTATTTACTTAAACGTAGAAACGATCTAAAGACCGATTGCACTTAAATCTAAGATGGTTTGGAACATTCTAGCCTCTATTCTAGGCGGTAGAAACGATATCGTCTTTGACCAGGGGCTCTACTTTGAAATCAGTAATTCGAACTTCGGATCGCCCCGTCACTTTCTTGCGAATTAGTGACGCGTCGAGAGCAAAAGGGATAGCAATAGACGAAGTTAGAATTACGAATTTCAAAGTAGAGCCTCTGTCATGGTATTGTTTTTAACTCGGCCGCCATTACTGTCAAGTAAATAAGAGCTATCAAAACGTTGACAATACAATAACAGATCAAAGACGATATGGTTTTTACTGCCTAGAATAGAGGCACTGACCTGTAAAACTATGTTACTTTTGTCATGTACTGTCAACATTTTGATAGCTCTTATTTACTTGACAGTAATGGCAGCCGAGTTAAAACCTTTACGATAGCATGTCAAAAGGAACATTGTTGTATCTACTAGAATAGAGCCCGCTGGGTTAGTTAGATAATTTTTACGAAATCATTATTTCCGTGAAGCAATTTATTTTTTCCCCATTTGACTTTTCCCACTCGCTTTTTTTCCAAAAAGTAATTACATCGTAATGTAGGTAGGTTTATGTTAGTTTTGCAGCAACAACCCAGAAATAGGAGCTCCGGAATTGCGGAGCTCCGTCGACTCCGCCAAATAGATTTTTGAAATGGGAAAAACACGACAATGAAAATATGATACTAGGAAAAGAAGCGACTGATTAAAAAATGAATGTCGAAAACGCAAGAAAAATTGCTTCAAACAAAAAATGCGTTTGGGAAAGTTATCTAACAAATCTTCAACGCACGTTAAATCCAAGAGTGACACTAAGGCCCGTTTGCACGTTAATATTGACCCAAGGTTAACAGGTTAATTCGTTAAAATTTACAGTTCTCATATGAATCTGACATTCGTGAATAACTTTAACCTGTATGGTTGCCTTTATAGCGTGACAAAATGTGGATAATGCATTCGTCACTGTCGTACTTATGTACGTGTCAAAAAGTGACGGATGTTTTATCCACATCTTGCCACGCGACAAACGCAGCCATATAAGGCCCTCTAGGGTTAACCTAGGGTTAGAGTTACGTGCAAGTGCGCCTAAATTGCTCTATCTGTGGTTGAGTCAATACGGACAGTTTTTGCGTAGTGTCACTATTGCAATTAACGTGGGATGTTCCTATCTGTGGTTGAGTCAATATGGACAGTTTTTGCGTAGTGTCACTATTGTAATTAACGTGGGATGTTCCTATCTGTGGTTGAGTCAATATGGACAGTTTTTGCGTAGTGTCACTATTGTAATTAACGTGGGATGTTCCTATCTGTGGTTGAGTCAATATGGACAGTTTTTGCGTAGTGTCACTATTGTAATTAACGTGGGATGTTCCTATCTGTGGTTGAGTCAATATGGACAGTTTTTGCGTAGTGTCACTATTGCAATTAACGTGGGATGTTCCTATCTGTGGTTGAGTCAATATGGACAGTTTTTGCGTAGTGTCACTATTGCATTTAAAGTGGGATGTTTCTATCTGTGGTTGAGTCAATATGGAATTTTTTTGCATATTGTCACTATTGCATTTAAAGTGGGATGTTTCTATCTGTGGTTGAGTCAATATGGACAGTTTTTGCGTAGTGTCACTACTGCATTTAAAGTGGGATGTTCCTATCTGTGGTTGAGTCAATATGGACATTTTTTGCATAGTGTCACTATTGCATTTAAAGTGGGATGTTTCTATCTGTGGTTGAGTCAATATGGAAATTTTTTGCATAGTGTCACTATTGTAATTAAAGTGGGATGTTCCTATCTGTGGTTGAGTCAATATGGACAGTTTTTGCGTAGTGTCACTATTGCATTTAAAGTGGGATGTTCCTATCTGTGGTTGAGTCAATATGGACATTTTTTGCATAGTGTCACTATTGCATTTAAAGTGGGATGTTTCTATCTGTGGTTGAGTCAATATGGAAATTTTTTGCATAGTGTCACTATTGTAATTAAAGTGGGATGTTCCTATCTGTGGTTGAGTCAATATGGACAGTTTTTGCGTAGTGTCACTATTGCATTTAAAGTGGGATGTTCCTATCTGTGGTTGAGTCAATATGGACAGTTTTTGCGTAGTGTCACTATTGTAATTAAAGTGGGATGTTTCTATCTGTGGTTGAGTCAATATGGAATTTTTTTGCATAGTGTCACTATTGTAATTAAAGTGGGATGTTCCTATCTGTGGTTGAGTCAATATGGACAGTTTTAGCGTAGTGTCACTATTGCATTTAAAGTGGGATGTTCCTATCTGTGGTTGGTTTATCGGTCGATCTCGCCGAACACCACGTCGAGGGTGCCGATGATGGCGACGATGTCCGCGAGCATGGAGTTCTTGCCGATCTTCTCGAGCGCCGCGAGGTGGGCGAAGCCGGGGGCCTTGATCTTGCAGCTGGAAAAAAAAGTTTATTAAAATAAGTGAAACTAAAGTCGAGTCCAGAATTAGGCGAGCTAACTTGACAGTTCATTGTACACTAATGTTGCCAGTTTGGCTAGTGCTGTAATATCGATATTTAAAAAAGTCTAGTTAATCATTATTATTGTGTTTGGAATCTAACTTATAATTTTACCAAGCAAAATAATAATAGTAAAAATTGGTTGGAATTTAAAATACATCGAACATCGTTTTGGACATCGTTAAGGACGCTGTCCGCCATTTTGTTTTATATAGCGTTTGTCTCTATCGCACTTTCACATTTGCCAGAAAGAAAGGGATGAATGCTGAAAAGTGCTGTTATCCGTATGGTACATGAAATAAAATGTACCGTACTAGCCCGACAGAAGCCACCTTACTAACAGGATCACAATGGCCTGTTGTAATAACAGTATTGTTTTTGTATTTTATTCCTAACTTGAGGAGTAAGTATCGTAAATATCCGCTTTAAACCGTATATTCTTCAGATCATATTATATCATAAAAAATGTTGTAGTTCGTTCCTATTTGGCAAGTATGTATGAGTGTGAAAGTTTCGACGACAATTACTTGATAAAATATAAATAGAATCAGATTTATAGAAGGCACAAGGTTATATCGACATATTTGTGTCGACATAAACCTATCACTATTTGTGCTGATAATGACGATGATTGTGATGTTACTGTCAATAATTGTCACTTTAATTAATAATGATCGTGATTGTAATGACAAGATTAATGTCGTTAATGATACCATAATGAAATTAATGATGGTTGTGCTGTTATTGATGATGGCTGTCCTATTAATGATTATGATTGTCTAATTAATGATAATGACCGTGGCTTTAATGATAATTATGCAATTAATAATGATTGTGCTTTAAGTAATGATTGTCCTGTTAATAATAATGATTGTCCTACTTTCAACGATGATAACGACGTTAATAATGATAATTAATCAATAATTAATGAAAATTCTATCATGCGAGCCCTGTCCTCGCTGGAAGCGGACCAGGCACTGACCGGTAGGGCTTGGAGCTGCCGTCGGAGATGAGGTAGACGCCGAACTCGCCCTTGGGCGCCTCGATGGCGGTGTAGGTGGCTCCGGGCGGCACCTGGTAGCCCTGCGTGAACAGCTTGAAGTGGTGGATCAGCGCCTCCATGGAGCTCTGCGGACGAATGTTGTTCATTAGTATTCCAATGGTTTTTAAATCACCATACATTTAAAAAATATGGGATAACCCAATTATCGTGTCATTAACGATAACTACGATATTAATGATGATATTGATGATAGTGCTACGACTGGTACTGGCGATGGTGGTACCTTCATCTCCTCGCGCGAGGGCGTGGACAGCTTGGCGTCGTCGAGCTTGATCTCGCCGGCCGGCATCTGGTTGAGGCACTGCTCCACGATGCGCAGCGACTGCCGCATCTCCTCCACGCGGCACAGGTAGCTGCCACGGACAAACAAGTTATACCACGGAATAGAAAAAACAGTGGAAGTGGCGTGAGCTTCGCTTAGTATCAGACCTGTTGTCGCCAATACTCAAACTACCTATCATAATAAAAACAACACGCCACCATGGACAATGTTTTTGGTGCGGCTATCGTTTTTACACTCCAAAATAGCACAATAAGGCATGCTTCTGGATTTATTTCCTATTTTAGAAATATCGAAATAAGCGATCGCGGCAAGAATGCTAGGTTGCGCGGAGCTCCGCATAACTATGCCACACGTTACACGCCCACTTGACACTTCTACTGTTTTTTCTGTTCTGTGGGTTATACTCTCGTATTAATTGTAATTAGAGTAAGGGCCTGTTTCACAATGACCAGTAAATTTATCTGTCATTTAAAGTTGGTTCTCTCCTGGTCTATTTTCAAGTATAAGAAAGAGAAAACTAAATTTATCTGTCAAATATGCTCTACTTGTCGATTGTGGAACAGGCGGTAAGTGTTGTGGGAATTGGCCGATTTTTACATAAAATATGGTTGGTAAAAATACTGCGTGTGTGTGTGTGTGTCTGTGTGTGTGTGTCTGTGTGTGTGTGTGTGTGTTTGTGGTAGTGTGTGTGTGATAGTTTGTGTGTCGTGGTGTATATGTATGAATGTATTTCAATCTAACTTCTCTCTTTCTCTCTTTGTGTATATGTCTGCCAGTAGCGACGTTAGCCGAGCTTTCCGAAAAATATAGGCAATAAAAATACCCAAAATGTGCGTGTGTGTCTGCTTTCCACGCTGATACGACGTGTGTATATGTGTGTGTGTCAATATTCCTCTCTCTCTGTCTCGCACTCTCTCCTCCATCTCTCCCTGTGCGTAAAACTGTACGTGTATGTGTGTGTTAGTGTGAGTGCCTGCTTGTCTGAACCCCCCCTCCTCTCTCTCTCTCTCTCTCTCTCTCTCTCTCTCTCTCTCAGTGTGTCTCTATGCGTGTATGTGTGTGCCTGCTTGTCTGAAACCCCCCTTCTCTCTCTCTCTCTCTCTCTCTTTTTCTCTCTCTATAAGTGTCTCTCTATACGTGTGTGTGTGTGCGCTCACCGGTCGTAGCAGTCCCCGTTGGTCCCGAGCGGCACGTCGAACTCGACGAGGTGGTACGCGTCGTACGGCTGCGTCTTGCGCAGGTCCCACTTGATGCCGGAGCCGCGGAGCATCACGCCGCTAAACACATAATAGGTATTATGAAACAGTTGCATAATGCTGCCTCTTATGATACGGGTGGCGAATTTACTTTACTTTTTTTAGGACGTCAATTCTATTTTATCGGGCGCTATAACGCATTTGCAGAAGGATTACAGCCTTATGAATGCAAATGTCTATGATTTTCAGAACTGACTTAAATTTAGGTGGCTTGTGTACCCGGCTTGCTGTCTTCTTGCCATAGAAAAACCGGCCAAGTGCGAGTTGAGCTCGCGTGCAGAGGGTTCCATACATACGCTTTTTTTTATACAATTGGGATTGTTCATATTTTTACAATTACTCTAATTCGGAAACCATTTCCAGGAAAGGGGTTTTAAAACCGTTCTGCATTATTAATTTATTGAAATATTTATCTATTTCTGATATTTCGACAAAAGTATATTTAACCTTTGTTTGACTTTCGATTTCGGCTTGAAGCTCTCCTAGGTGTATCTTACGGGTTAGGTGAAAACCGCTTGAAATAGTATATTTTAATACACTATTACAATCACTTTTTATCATTAGATATCATTTAATTGCTGTAATTTATTAGAAAATGCCATCCCAAATTTAAAATAATCATGTCATCCATAAAATGTCTCCTAAATAAATAAAGATATTAAAACAAAACTATTGGGTCAAATACAAAATTAATGAAATTGGTCTCTTAAAATTACCTATTCTTTCGAATTATAATGTAAAAACCATGAGTTATTTTTTTTGGTCTATCCCAATTCTTAAGGTTTTCCTGTAATCTACAAGCAATGAACTATATCTACATTTTTTTTTCAAAATTTTAGGCTCAGATGTTTCGGAGATCAGGGGAGGGGAAATTGGCTGTGACAGACGGACGGACAGACGCACGAGTGATACTATAAGGATTCCGTTTTTTATTTTTACACAGATTTTTTTAATAGTGTACCTATTCGATAATTTTTAGACTAGTTTCTAGTTCATAAGTATAACATAAGATTTAAAATATTGTAAGCCGAAATGGCAAATTATAGCTGTTCCTAAAAAAAACGGATAAAACTTTGTATACCTATAATCTATATATATAAAAGGCTAAACTGACTGACTGATGTATCAACGCACAGCCGAAACTACTGTACCTAGAAACTTGAAATTTGGTACAGGGGTTCCTTTCATGATGTAAGTGAGCACTAAGAAAGGATTTTCCGAAAATCGACCCCCAACGGGAAGAAATGGGGGGAGTAGCGGGAAACTAATTCTACGCGTACGAAGTCGCGGGCGTCCTCTAGTTAACAATAAATGACTTTGACTTTGAGTATCACCTGAAGCCATAGTTGAGCGCGTCCTGGGCGGTGACGATGCCGATGTCCTTGGTGCGCTGCACCCAGATCCTGTTGGTGGTGAGCACGTCCTCCACCTCGTCGAGCCGCTCGGCGAACTTGCTCGAGAACTCGTAGATGTCGTCCATCAGCCCCAGCGGCATGTCCTGGGAGGATATTTAATTACACGACTGCCCAAAAAAAGGAGTGTAATGTTTTCAGGGTTCATGTATGTATGTATCTTACGATTCTTTATTCCACCATAACTTCTAAACGCCTGAGGGCCCAGACAAGATGCATTACGCTTACAAGCGTTTCTATTCGTTTCCTCTTTAAACCAATCGCTTCACTGGTAGGTCACGTGACTTTTCGTATCACGTCATCTACCAGTGACGCGATTGGTTTAAAAACGAAACGAATAGAAACGCTAGTCAGCGTAATGCATCTTGTCTGGGCCCTCTGAGCCGATTTAAATGTGTGTGGTATCGTTAGAATCCTTTCACTATTCCGGGCGACATAGGATACCTAAACTGTTAAAATTGAAATAACAATTAATATGTCAACAAAAAAAGTCTTCTAATTATTACAATATAGGTATCATTTAAAAGGTCTTAATGTGACCATCTCAAATATATACGAATATAGTAGCATTAATAAACGGGTTTAATAACAATATCAAAAAATGCAGTCGGGTTTTTAAAGCTTGCTTTTCATTTATTTCATTCTAGTATTGGCTTTTGTCCGCGACTTCGTTCACGTAGATTTTGATATGGTTATTCCCTCGGGAACTTTTAAATTTTCCGTCATAATACGTAGTCTATTTGCTAATCCGGGGTATAAGTTATCTCCATTTCAAATTTCATCCAAATCCGTCCAGCCATTGCAGCGTGAATGAGTAACAAACAAACACACAAACTTTCGCATTTATACTTAAACCGTGTTCATTCTTACTTGTCTAATATAGTAAACAACTTTCTAACCTCAAAATGAACCTTTTTTTAGTTAAAGCAGCTATTTTAAATTAAATAAAGTAATCATAACAGAGCTATTTTAAATGAAATAAAGCAATCATTGGCCGAGTAATATCCAAAATGTTTACTCAGTTTGCGATATATTTATAAGAAAGTAAATTAGTTAATAAATGCGAAATTTTTTGTGTGTGTGCGTGCGTTGTGCGTGTGTGCGTATCTGTGTGTGTGTGTGTGTGTGTGTGTGTGTGTGTGTGTGTGTGTGTGTGCGTGCGTGCGTGCGTGCGTGCGTGCGTGCGTGCGTGTGTGCGTGCGTGCGTGCGTGCCTGTGTCTGTGTGTGCGTGCGTGTGTGTGTCCGTGTCCGTGTCCCGCTCACCAGCGCGACCCCGCCGGGCCGGATGTAGGCGGCGTGCATGCGCGCGCCGCTGACGCGCTCGTAGAACTCCATCATCTTCTCGCGCTCCTCGAACAGCCAGAAGAACGGCGTCAGCGCGCCCACGTCCAGCGCGTGCGTGCCCACCGCCATGATGTGGTTCAGAATGCGCGTCAGCTCCGCGAACAACGCTGCGGGGAACAGATAATGCTTTGAATATGGCTCACAGATTAGTACAAAAATTCAAAATATTTATTCAGTAAATTGACCACATGAGTGCTCTTTTACACGTCGGTAATATGGAGTGAATCTACTAGTGCTTCGGACAAGACCATCATTGCGGAGAAGAAGCGGCGCAAGAAACTCCAGCAGAAGGAATTTTTTTTCAATCATAAAAACATAATAATAGTTAAAATTATGTTACATTACAAGGTAATAAAGTAATAAATAATTATTAAAACTAACAAAATAAATTAATAACAAATGTAAGGTCAATAAACATTAAAATAAAAATAATGAATGACTATGAAAACAACACGACGTCTCCACTTCAGAAGCCATAACTAGGATAATTAATTGAACAACAAGTCCTTGCAAACGTGAACAGACCGGACCCCACAAACAGCACCCGTTCACGAGTATGACGCGTATCTCAGCCATCGCCTCTCTCAACCATTTGTTGAGGTTCGTACATTATTGCCTGGGCTCGGAAAATAGGGAATTGCCTGACGAGGTGGTTGGCGGGCCGAGCCTTGGCGAAGCCTGTTAAAATCCGAGTCAGACAATGGTGGAAACGGCCACCGAGACATATGTATTATGCTTTTCTCAATCAATGCGAGGAAATGATCTATATATATAATTATAAGTATTAGTAGTCGAACTGGTCAAAGTACTGTAGCGCACATGCGTCTATGTCTTGTATAGTGCTGCTTGTCATGTCTATAGATATGTCAAAGGCTTTTGATAAACCCTGCCAAGTATTGCTATACTTAACCAACTTATTTTATTATGTAACCATATTTTTTTTATATTAGAATCTTGTTCAGCTTATTATATAGATAAGAATGAACCGAATTTAAGGCCTCGCTCTTTTTGAGCCACTTTCGTTATCATTACGAATGTTGGTGTACCTCAAGGTACCATACTGTGACCTACTCTATTCCTGCTACACATTAATAATATTATAAAACCACTCACTGCGGATATATTTAGCGCGGATAGGTATGTCGATGTTGAGCAGTTTCTCGACGGCGAGCGAGTAGCACTGCTCGTTGCACATCATGGACACGTAGTCGAGCCGGTCGAAGTACGGCAGCGCCTGCGTGTACGTCTTGTACTCGATGAGCTTCTCGGTGCCGCGGTGGAGGAGGCCTATGTGGGGGTCCGCGGCGCGCACCGTCTGGAGAATACAAATAAAACCTTATTGCTAACTCTATTATAGGTAACAATTCATATATTAGACGAGCCTTTTCTCCGTAGGAGGGCAGAACCAGCTTCTGCCCGCGACTTCGTCCGCGTAGATCTCGATTATGGTTATTCCCTGGAGATTTTTAAATTCCCCAGGATGAAAAGTACTAAGCAAAACATTCCATGAAATGAGTGCCAGTGATTCAAAGGAACACCATGAATAACTAACCTCTCCGTCTAACTCGAGGACCAACCGAAGTACGCCGTGGGCGGCCGGGTGCTGTGGCCCGAAGTTCAACACCATGTTGCGGACTTGCTTCTCAGCGGGCGTCATGACGCCTGCAAACAAGAAACAAATATCACAGAACAATCCCCCCTCCCTCTCTCTCTCTCTCTCTCTCTCTCTCTCTCTCTCTCTCTCTCTCTCTCTCTCTCTCTCTCTCTCTCTCATTATTTAAGAGCCACACTCTTGTCGGTGGAGTAATCGCTCAACGCTCCGGTCCTCCGTCAACTGCTAAACTTTCTGGTACAACTCAACCTTAACCCTCTCTTTTATTTGCTCAAAGTAATTTCTTCTTATTATTATTATTATTATTATTTTATTTTAGACAGGCAGTTGACACTGATATGCCTAGATCTTTGTTCACTACACTGAATATCACACTAATTTAGAATGTTTGTCAAAAGTATTTTTGAACTGGTTAATACTTTTAGAGTTCACAACATTTGAGGGTAATTTGTTCCACATTTTTATTATTCTGTTACCTATAAAGTTTTTGCCAATATTGTTGTGTTTTTTGGGAGCAAGTTTGAATTTATGTCCTCTTGTGCGTGTGTTGGTGTTACGAATAAACAGGTCGCTAAGTTCAGGACAGTCGTAAAACCCATTTAAAATTTTAAAAGTTTCTATCATGTCGCCGCGCTCTCGTCTCTTTTGAAGTGGGGTCAAGTTCAGTTTCTTTAACCTTCCCTCATATGGCAATGATTTTTGCGGGAATTTTGGTTAATCTACACTGTACTCGTTCTATCATGTCTATGTCCTTCTTAAAGTATGGGCTCCAGATTTGAAATCCATATTCAAGAATTGGCCTAATGTAAGTTTTGTAGATCTTAAGCATTGTTTCAGGCGTGAGAATTCGGAATGCTTTTCTGATTACATAGATCATAGAGTTGGCTTTTTTGACCATTTGTGATATATGGGGCTCCCACTTGAGGTCATCGGAGATAAGGACTCCCAAGTCCTTTTGTGTTGAGGTTCCTGCTAGTTGGGTATTATTTAAAGTGTATGTTAGCTCAAATAAGTAATTTCTTCTCGGTCTTCCTCTGCCTCTCTTTCCTTCTATGATATTTTAAGGAAAAGGTCGTGTCGTAGCAGGAGTCCTATCATTGTCCCTCTTCTATTTTCTATTGTTGCTAGTAAATTTCTACTTTAAATTTTTTCTATTCAGCACTCGGTCATTAGATATTTTTTCTGTCCAACTTATCCCCTCCGTTCTCCACAAACCCACAACAAAAACAATGTCACACAAACCTTAATAGGTCAGTCAAACTGAAGTCAGCGTCGTATTTTTAACCAAAAGCTGACTGGTTACAAGTCTAACCTAACCTAACCTACGTGAATCATATTTAATATAAATCGAAAAATAAAGAAAGTGAAATAATTAAGGTTTTTGTTTTGTTTGTTGTATCGTAAAAACGGTAAAACACAAGCGTAAAATTTGGTATGATTACAGTACACACCATGAAGAAAAACAACAAATACTAAAAAATGGTCAAGTGTGAAGTGGGCTCGAGCTGATTTGATTCGAAATCGAATACAATGCAGCGATGCAATGTAAAGCCGGGTATTCTACTAGAGGCAGCCTCGGGTCGGGAGGCCGCCTCGCTCCGAGGCCGCGCAAGTGGAGACGCTGCCTCAACCTGAGGCACGCCGCGAGCCGAGTCATATTTTGTCGGTTTTTTTACCGTGCGCAAAGGAGCCTCAGCCCGAGCCGTGCATTTGATGGAGCCGGGCGTGTAAACTGCGCACATTGCGGATCAAGCTGAGGCGACTCGCTTCAAGCTGATCCGCAACGTGCGACGAGCCATTGCCTCAGAGCGAGCAGCCTCAAACTGAGGCTCAAATAGATACGCGGCTTATCACAAAAAGCATGCGGGGTGAAACTGAGCCTTAAGGTTACCGGAGTAGGGCGGGTGCTTCATGAGCGCTGAGATGCCCTCCGGGTACATGACAGCACCCTCGAACTGCTTCACATACTCTGAGTCTGGGAACCATCGGTGACCCGAGCGGTTCTGGCTGTGGACAGATGGACAATTATTATTTTTGTGGTGAAGGCAAACAAGCACACAGGCCACCTGTTACAATACAATACAAAATATGCTTTATCGAACACTATACAAAGATAAATAGACAAGTAAAGACAAAAACATACATCTTAACGAGTAAAGATAAAAGAATTAAAAAATTGTTTCTTTTTTCACTACTTTAAATTTTCAGGTTTGTACTTGTCTCTTACTCACTTACATTATGCTCTTATTAACCTTTCGTATGCGGGAGGTTAAAAAAATACCAAGTTCTAGTCTCTTCGGATTACGATATAGTCGGAAAAAATAAGCTTAAAAACAATACAAAAAGATATCCAAATTTTGGGAGCAGATCTGCTCCTACGCATACGAGAGGTTAAGAGAGAGTGATAGACAAGTACAAACCCGGAGCATCTTTTAAGTGCTTACAGACTGTAGGGTGACAGCACCAATGATGGACATCGGCACTAATAATGGACATTTTCGTCGCCATTGTACATGTTAATCTTAAGTTTATGTAGTAATTTATTTGAAATTGTTTTTTTTTTGTGCAATATAGAGTTTACCTACATACATACATATGACATCATGCCACAGACAAACATAGGTGAGGAGCGGTATATAATGGAGGAACTGGAACTGGTCTCATGCCAAAGAACCATGGGGAGAAGTATCCTGGGCTACACAAAAAGAGACAGAAAACGAGTGGTAGACCTGCGAAAGATAACAAAATTGGAAGATGTGGAGACAAGGGTCAGGAAACTAAAATGGAGACAGACAGGCCACATGCTTAGAGAAAGGAGATGAAAGTTGACCAGAAATGGACATCACACTACAACACAAGGAGGAAAAGAGTTAGACAGCACAGAAGATGTTCAGACAACCTCAGGAAAACTACTTGCCCCTTTATAGCCCAAAATAGCACAGGACTGACTTGTCTCACTGAGCTAGTGAGAGGACTGTTGTGCAGTTTTTATTATAGTTGAACTGTAATTTATATTTTCATGTATTCTTTTTAGGCTTTGAATCTGATATTGAACCATTGGATGTGATAGTAGTTCAATAATAACTTACAGAGTAAGTAAACAGGTAAATAATAAAGCTTGAACAGATGTGAGGAAGTGACTATGTTTCATCAACGAACAAATTTTGTGAATTATTATGATGTTAGGAGTGAAGTTGTACCAATCGACTAGTTGTTGACCTAAGAATACAACTTGAAGCATACTGAGCATACATAAATCACCAAAAGACTAGAACCCTTATAAACTAGCACGTAAATATTAAGGTTAAAAAACCCATTTAACACTGTTATTAATTATCATTACTTACAACGAAACAAAAATACATTTTTTTTAACCTAAAGTTACATAATTTTCAAACACCAAAACATAACAAAATAAGACTGCTCATTTTATTTTTTTGCTTTGAATACATACTTAGTATTAAGGACCGCCGGCAGGCTTTTGAATAGGGTCTTTGTTTGCCCTACATTTGTTGATTTCCGCAGCAAAACATTTAGAACTTGTGCCATTTTGGCTATCGCAGTACGTACTAAAATGACACTCGCCGAATGACGTCTGTCGCACGCTGACGTTTTAAATTGTCAGATTTGTCATTCCAAACTACAGATTAGATAGGTTCAAAGTGGTCCAAACTATTAAAAGGTAAGGTAAGTATGTGTAAAATATCTTAAAATAATCGCTTAATCATTTATTTATTTTTTCATGAAAAAAATCGTTCATACCCTTGACATGAATGCTTTGCCATTTTAAATTTAAATAAAATCCAATTTATATTACATTTTGTCGAAGGCGTCCGTGGCTGAATAGTTTAAAATCAAAATATCATGAATCTAGAGAATTTAAAAACAAAGAAATATCAAACAAAACAAAATGAAAGATGGATCACCCGCGATTATATTTTTCAAAAACCACCGTTAAATAATCCAGAAAAAATTGAATTAGCATAGAAGCACCAAAAGCTCTGCGTCTTGTTCCTTGAATCGTTAGTGTAATTAAACGCAAAATTAAATTGCGCTGGTATTTTATATAAAATATTTTTAATCATATACGTGTTTGCTACCTGAGGTATCGTCAGTTAAAAACTTGGCAATGACGCATGAACAGCACAAAACTGAAAAACCTGGTAGGTACCGAAAAAAGTTCGTTAGGCATTATAAATATAAATTAAAATTTTCGGTGTTTGTCCAATTCAATATTTAAGAATATAACGTATATTTTTGTATCCATTTGTTCGACGATAGAAAAAAAAGAATTCTGGTTTTTTAAACCATAGTGCGTTTATGGTCACTCACCAAATGGACTCAATAGGTAGCTTTGCCATAGTCGGCGGCCCCGTTCTTTCCACTATTTAATTGCGCCCGAAACATGTCAAATTAAAATAGTGGGGAGTAGAGGGTAGGACTAGGTTGTCAGTAGCAGTTCTCCATGCGGCGTCAGAGTGAACAAAAACAAGCAATCAAAAATGGCCGATCGATTAGGTAGGTTAGGTGACCATGGAATTCAAACTAGTGTTTAAACATATAAAATAAAATGCGATCAATCTCTGTGGCTTTGCTACTCGCATCCACCGCGACGCCAGAGCGTGGGCCCACTAAATACATAACGCCATATTTTTACCATATAGTTAGTGCTACAAAAACCACTTCGAGGGATAGACTACGAGGCACATTTGCTTAAAGAGGCTTCTAAACGGGCCATATTTTCACTGCAATATGTGGCCGGTAACTATTGGTGTCTTTCTCTAACATACGAGTAAGAGAGGGACACCAATATTTGCCGGCAACATATTGCAGTGAAAATATGGCCCGTTTAGAAGCCACTTAACAAATATTAAAAAGTAGAGGACGCCCGAGACTTCGTACGCGTAGAATTTAGTTTCCCACTACTCCCCCCATTTCTTCCCGTTGGGGGTCGATTTTCAGAAAATCCTTTCTTAGTGCTCACTTACATCATGAAAAGAACCCCTGTACCAAATTTCAAGTTTCTAGGTACAGTAGTTTCGGCTGTGCGTTGATATATAAGTCAGTCAGGTTTGCCTTTTATGTATATAGATATGCATTTTTCGACAGTTAGGTAGTCACTTCGATTTTTTTGAAGCGCCAGATTCACTCCATAGTACCGAGATGTAAAATAGGCATCATCTGGCTAATTTACTGACTAAATATAAAAAAAAATGAATTTTAAATTTTGTTACAGCATTCCATTATAACACTCAAGAAAATGATGTGTCTAAAACAAAAAAAACCAAGGCTCGGATTAAATGCGAAGTATGCGGCAGACATTTCAGAAGCGTCGGCATTCTCAAACGCCACCACGAAGAAAGACATATGGGTAAGAGAAAATACATCTGCGACATTTGCCAGCAGAGCTTTCATACTAAACTTAACATATACTCCCACATGGGCGTCCACAGTTCAAAACTGTACCACTGTAAGCATTGCCCAAATAACTACAAATCGGAGCACTCGCTTTGGAGACATCTGTTACAACATATTGATAAGGAAACAATAAAAGAAATGAGAACCAAGAAACCTACACCAAAACCGAAGTGCGAACGATGTAACAAAGAGTTCAAAACCCGCACTAGCTTGAAACGGCATAATATTCACGTCCATGCTACTGTAAAGGAATTCTCTTGCGATATATGTGCCAGTAAGTTTGCTTCGAAATATAGGATTGAGTTACACATGGTAACACACAACTCTGAAAAACTGTATCACTGTAACCATTGTAATAAGAGCTATAAACGACAGGGTACTCTGAATAGGCATTTGTTGACGCATCGTGTTGACTACAATCCCTTTGTATTTTGTAAGATCTGCAGGAAAGAGGTCACCAAGCGCAACTTAAGATCACATATGCTTGTACACTCAAATGAAACCCATTTCTGTGGCATTTGCAACAAAGTCTTTAAGCATAAAATCAGTCTGAATAAACATAAGGAAATCCACAATATGCAGTTCAAACTATTTGAATGCCACATATGTCACAACCGCTTTAAACATAAGAGTAGTTTGCGCGTTCACGCGGCCGTTCACACGAAAGAGAAACGTTTCAGATGCAATGTTTGTAACAAACGGTTCGTTTACAGTGCTTCCCTGAATACGCATAAGCGTACTCACAATGGTATTAAAACGTATGTCTGTAAGACGTGTGGAACCGGCTTTGCCGCCCATAACACACTTGTTAATCACGAGCGTATCCATACTAACGCAAAACCTTATACGTGTGGTCTGTGTAAAAGAGTCTACAGAAGAAAACAAAGTATTGTTGAACACATGGTTCAGCACACTGGCATTGTAATTTACGGCTGTAGCTCGTGTAATTTGGAATTTGTCACTTTAAACGAGTCTATAATGCACAAAAATACTCACAAACGTCGAGAAAGAATAATATGTAATGCTTGTGGGAAAGGGTTTTGCTCTAAGAAGACTCTGTTGGTTCACTTAGCGACACATCGAGATATGAAGCGGCCGTGCCGCGTGTGTGATCAGGTCTTTATAGGGAAGTTAAGGCTGTATAGACATATTAAAGAGTCGCATAAAGAGTTATTGATGATTTAAATGTACGTTTTGTTCGAAGAAAACCGTTGATTTCTCGAGCTTTTATATTTCGCGGTGTATCCTCGCGGCAAGGGCCATATAAAAGTACTAGTGCGAATGCAATAATCATAGCTACAACTATCAATCGCAATAATGTGACTTCTGTATCTTACTGCAGAGGCCCCACTTTGAAAATCGAAGTTCAAAGTTACGTTACTCGAGACTAATTCGAGAGAAGGGGATGGAGCTAACTGATCTTCGAACTTCGATTTTCAAAGGCCTCTGTATCATGCTGCAGTGTTGTTGCCGAGTGATTAAAGGTGGATTTACAATGGCGAATTTTTCACGATTATATTGGGAACTACTCCGACGCCACGCTGCACGCCACGCGCGACGCCCTGCGTCACCGTAAACAAGCCCTTAGTGTTAAGTGCTACTTAGTCTGTGGTGTTAGGTAGGTACCTAATGTAATAATTACCACATAAGATATATTTTTGTTGTTCGTTGTATGTTGTTATGATGTTGAATTGAGATATTTGTCGTTAAGTTACATTTTTGTTGATTAAAATATGAATGTTGTTAAGTGTTCCTATATTCTTATTTTATAAAGGCTTTTCTAAAGCCCTCGTCACATAGCAGACGTAACTGAGTTTATTAGGCGAGTGTGTGTAGGTGCACCTTGGCAGGTGCGAATTACGAATTTTATAAATCTTATTTTATTTCGTATTGCACAAGATAAATATTACAGTAAAACCAAACGAGTATTATTATTACAGTTGAGTTCATAAATATGTAGACACTTTAGTTAGTACCTCGTCACTTTAATCGCTGTGACAATAGGGGTGTGTACTGGGTAAAACCATCTAATTAGTCCGCCAGTAAGATTATCAAAAAATATAAAACACGTATTTTTTTGCTTTATCAAAATTGAAAAATATAGAGTGGGAGTGGGGGCTCGTGACGTCACAACGTGGTATAAAGTGTGCCACGTCGTGACGTCACGCGAAACTTCAACGCACTTTATCTTCGTCATTTGAAGTTTAACTGACAAAAAAAAAATGTGTTCAATATTTCGTAATAATGTAAATGTCGGATTTCTTAGATTTTTTTTTAACACCAGCCTATTCATGTAAGTTTAAAAATGACATTAAATAGACATGGTACTAAAGTGTACACATTATTTATGAACTCAACTGTACTATCTATCTTCAGTTTTGTTATGGCAAAGATAGTGTAAAAAATAGCCAACCGAGTAGAAATTTAAAATTTAAGTTTCTATTTCCGCAAATCTAATTTTACTCGTATTTAAATTTTAAATACCAGTAAAATTAGATTTGCGAAAATTTTGAACTACGCCCTTTTTCATACCTAATTTACATTATGAGAGAAACGGAGCGCAAATTTTCTGTTTGACAGAAACGTAGTGATTATATCCTCGTTGACAGTTGACAGCACAGATTATAGGGTTGACTGACAGTTGACTTGCTTTGCTTGCTTTGCTCGCATCGCCGACTTTGTTGTATTTGTAAAATGAACAAAATACTGTTCTAAAACTATCTAAACCGGCATTTTATTAAAGTTCAAACTTATAAGCTGTTAATTAGCAGCTGAGCCAGATGTTTGGCTCATCAACGAGTAATGTGATGGTGAATCCAAGCAGTTTTGATCTCGACGTAGCGGATGAACATGGTCACAATGGTAAATGTTTTTAATATTTTATTGTTATCATTTAGGAACGGTACCCCTATGGAATCCCTAATCGTCAATTGTCTTAATGCATCGTTTGTCCGAATTTTTATTTATCTTATGGTATTTCCGCTTAAATTTTAAAACTGTTTAGTGTTGTTATAATACAACCCTAACCTAACCGAACTGCAGATATAATTGGAAAACTTGTAAAGTTGCCTGACTCGACTGAAAACCAGTTTAGGGCAAATGAAAATTCGGACAAACAATGTGTTAGGACAAATGTTGTTAGGAACAGGTTTGGTGAAGGATAAATTGATAACAACAGTAACTTATCATCAGAGCCATAAAAAAAAGTGTAAGATCGTGTAGTGCATGCGGGAAGAGCTATCAGTAAATTATGATTGTAAATAACTGTTATTTTATTACTCTTAAATCATTATAACATTTTAAATATGTTTTAGTTTTTAAAATATTTTTAATAGTATGCTTAAAAAAATAAAATAAGTTACTTCATTAATAAAAGAAATTTATTATAGGCCCTATAAGGCGTTTTGTTTTTTCATTAATTTATTTCTATTAGATTTTTTTTCTGTAAATACTTATATATAAAAATCATATCATTCAATATGTTGCATATATATATTTATTTATCACAATTAATTTACAACACTGAACATTTGCAAATTCAACCTAAATTCATGGCTATTTCTTACTATATCTATCAATCTATCTCCACTCATACTTCTTAATTGTTGCATCTCTAGTTAAAGACAATAATTGTATTGTTGTTATGCATTCTTAGTAAAAAAAAATCTTATTAGGTACCGACAGCCAGCCGGAAACCAGCGAACTTCCTGGAATCCATCGTTTACCATCAGGTGAGAAAGAGTTTACCCCCACTTCAGTCCAGGTAAAAAAGGTTGTGTTAGAGCTGTAATAATTTTAGTGGTAATCAACAATGTAAGAATGGTCTACTCTTTAACCAACAAGTTTTTAAAGTTGTAGGTAATTTTGTAGCTCTGCCTACCCCACTCTGGGACAGGCGTGAAGTTATGTATGTATGTATCAAATTTAGTTAGTTTATGCATAAACCTTATTTACATTATAGTCGGTACCAATTGAAATTGCCAAAGATGTAAACACAACCAAATGAACGAATTTACCATTATTACTCGATAATCACTTGCTTTTAAAGATCAAGTGAAGTCATTGCAATGATTTATACACTTGATTTTACTTTCACATTAAGTTTAATATTAAATAACTATTAATTATACGTTATTTTTAATAAAAGAACGCTTGATGAATATTTGAGGTCATGTGTCAAACTGTACTAATTTGTTTACTTATTTGGCAATTTCAATTGACACAGACAATAATTAAATTAGGTTTATTGTGTGTTTATGAATAAAGGGGGTCAGTCAATTGAAAAATTGTTGGCTTCAGTTGGCGCAGGACATTGGCAAGAAATTGTTAACTTCATTATTTTTGAGTACTCAATGTACTATTTTTATTTTAAATTCATCCAGTAGAGGACCGATCGGAGCCCCACGATGAGACCGAGATCAAGCTAGCATGCCACACCATCCTCATAGGAAACTACGCCTTCAAGCCAGCGAGCAAGGTAAACATCACCACAAAAAAATATTTGAGGCATGTTGAAATTTTAATTTAAGTTTTTATTGTTTTTTTAGATCTTTTTAATAATACTTTTGTAATTGTCCGACTCAATTTGAGGACCGACTAAATGACCTGGCTCTTTGATTTTTTAACTTCTTAGATATTCAATTAAACGTTTATAAATGCCTCAAGGTATTTTTTGGCGAAAAAAAAACACTAGTTACTTAAAAATATCATAACTCGGTTAAGCCCCAATACCGTTTAGCCAGGTCGCCCTCTTTGTATTTAAATATCATTAAAGAAGTGCTGAAAAAATCTAAATAGTAAATAATAATAATAGTAAAAAATAGTAAATAATAATAATGAAAAAAAAACTTTTGAGTAAAAGTTCTATAAGCATGATTAACTATATCCAGGTCCGAATCACCTCCGAAGGCGTCTCGTTCCCCGCCCCCCGGCTGCACACCGTGCCCCCCGAGGCGGTGATCCTGCACCTCCCGCTCAAGTGCTTCGTGCAGGTGCTGGCGCTCGCCGACCCCGCGCCCGTCATCCTGCTCTATACTGAGGCGAAGACGGGGGAGCGCGTGAGGATCGCGATCGGGATGAGGAATGACGGCGGTGAGTGTAGGGAATAGCATAGATTTTTTTTAATAGCATTTCTCAATAAAATATGAAAATACCGTAATCATCACCAGAAGTGAAATTAAAATTAATATCGGCTGATACGGATGATACGAGCATTTTAAACTGCTGATTTAATAGCGATTAGAAACTATTATTTAAGATAGACAACTTTACTCCTTTATTTTTGGAAATAAGAATAAGTGCATTCACAGATTTAAGAACAATTTTTTTGTTTTCCTTAACCGGTAATGGAATCAACTTAAAATGTAAAATAATGCAAAATACACACTTTCCATTTTATTGTACCAAGTTTGAAAATGCATTAAGGACTTTTAAAAAAAAAAAAAGATACTACTTTAAAAAAACATTACTTACTCGGTTTAGCCCTGATACCCTTTGGCCAGGTTGGTAGTATTGTACAAGTGTCCACGTTGCCTCAAATATCTATTCAAAAAATTTTAACAGCTCTCCTACTGTAGCCGCCCGCGCCTCTACGCTTTACAAAGACCTCGACTGTGCCGCGAGGCCGCGACGCCGCTGCCTCGATTTCGCCGTGAGCGACTTCCCTTAGTATTTATTGATGATACTTATTATTGATTTTTTGTTGTTGTTGTTGTTTTTTTATTGTGATAAATGTTTAGTTTTTTGTGCAAATTTGTTGATGTTGTTGCATTAACAAAACCACCGGTTAAATCAAGATTTTGGCTGTTTTTTCTTCAGAACTTAACATTGAGATTTCACGGTTTTTTGCTGGGAGCCCCTTAATTTTAATATTTTTATATAGGTAGTTATTTGTTATTTTTAGGTAGGTATTTGTTTTGTTCCAGGGCCATACTTCGACCCGGCGTCGTCGTCGGACCGCTGCAAGCGCATCGCGCTGCTGCCGTCGTCGCTGGGGCGGCGCGCGGCGGGCGCGCTGCGGACGTTGTTCGGGATGGTGCTCGACGACCTGCCGCGCCTCGACCCGCGCGTCGCCGCCGCGCTCGCCTCCGCACAGAGGTGAGGCCGGGCGACGAGAGCGAGGCAGAGGCGAGAGCGAGCGAGGCATGGTGCTCGACGACCTGCCGCGCCTCGACCCGCGCGTCGCCGCCGCGCTCGCCTCCGCACAGAGGTGAGGCCGGGCGACGAGAGCGAGGCAGAGGCGAGAGCGAGCGAGGCATGGTGCGAGCACGACCTGCCGCGCCTCGACCCGCGCGTCGCCGCCGCGCTCGCCTCCGCACAGAGGTGAGGCCGGGCGACGAGAGCGAGGCAGAGGCGAGAGCGAGCGAGGCATGGTGCGAGCACGACCTGCCGCGCCTCGACCCGCGCGTCGCCGCCGCGCTCGCCTCCGCACAGAGGTGAGGCCGGGCGACGAGAGCGAGGCAGAGGCGAGAGCGAGCGAGGCATGGTGCGAGCACGACCTGCCGCGCCTCGACCCGCGCGTCGCCGCCGCGCTCGCCTCCGCACAGAGGTGAGGCCGGGCGACGAGAGCGAGGCAGAGGCGAGAGCGAGCGAGGCATGGTGCGAGCACGACCTGCCGCGCCTCGACCCGCGCGTCGCCGCCGCGCTCGCCTCCGCACAGAGGTGAGGCCGGGCGACGAGAGCGAGGCAGAGGCGAGAGCGAGCGAGGCATGGTGCGAGCACGACCTGCCGCGCCTCGACCCGCGCGTCGCCGCCGCGCTCGCCTCCGCACAGAGGTGAGGCCTGGCGACGAGAGCGAGGCAGAGGCGAGAGCGAGCGAGGCATGGTGCGAGCACGACCTGCCGCGCCTCGACCCGCGCGTCGCCGCCGCGCTCGCCTCCGCACAGAGGTGAGGCCGGGCGACGAGAGCGAGGCAGAGGCGAGAGCGAGCGAGGCATGGTGCGAGCACGACCTGCCGCGCCTCGACCCGCGCGTCGCCGCCGCGCTCGCCTCCGCACAGAGGTGAGGCCGGGCGACGAGAGCGAGGCAGAGGCGAGAGCGAGCGAGGCATGGTGCTCGACGACCTGCCGCGCCTCGACCCGCGCGTCGCCGCCGCGCTCGCCTCCGCACAGAGGTGAGGCCGGGCGACGAGAGCGAGGCAGAGGCGAGAGCGAGCGAGGCATGGTGCGAGCACGACCTGCCGCGCCTCGACCCGCGCGTCGCCGCCGCGCTCGCCTCCGCACAGAGGTGAGGCCGGGCGACGAGAGCGAGGCAGAGGCGAGAGCGAGCGAGGCATGGTGCGAGCACGACCTGCCGCGCCTCGACCCGCGCGTCGCCGCCGCGCTCGCCTCCGCACAGAGGTGAGGCCGGGCGACGAGAGCGAGGCAGAGGCGAGAGCGAGCGAGGCATGGTGCGAGCACGACCTGCCGCGCCTCGACCCGCGCGTCGCCGCCGCGCTCGCCTCCGCACAGAGGTGAGGCCGGGCGACGAGAGCGAGGCAGAGGCGAGAGCGAGCGAGGCATGGTGCGAGCACGACCTGCCGCGCCTCGACCCGCGCGTCGCCGCCGCGCTCGCCTCCGCACAGAGGTGAGGCCGGGCGACGAGAGCGAGGCAGAGGCGAGAGCGAGCGAGGCATGGTGCGAGCACGACCTGCCGCGCCTCGACCCGCGCGTCGCCGCCGCGCTCGCCTCCGCACAGAGGTGAGGCCGGGCGACGAGAGCGAGGCAGAGGCGAGAGCGAGCGAGGCATGGTGCTCGACGACCTGCCGCGCCTCGACCCGCGCGTCGCCGCCGCGCTCGCCTCCGCACAGAGGTGAGGCCGGGCGACGAGAGCGAGGCAGAGGCGAGAGCGAGCGAGGCATGGTGCGAGCACGACCTGCCGCGCCTCGACCCGCGCGTCGCCGCCGCGCTCGCCTCCGCACAGAGGTGAGGCCTGGCGACGAGAGCGAGGCAGAGGCGAGAGCGAGCGAGGCATGGTGCGAGCACGACCTGCCGCGCCTCGACCCGCGCGTCGCCGCCGCGCTCGCCTCCGCACAGAGGTGAGGCCGGGCGACGAGAGCGAGGCAGAGGCGAGAGCGAGCGAGGCATGGTGCGAGCACGACCTGCCGCGCCTCGACCCGCGCGTCGCCGCCGCGCTCGCCTCCGCACAGAGGTGAGGCCGGGCGACGAGAGCGAGGCAGAGGCGAGAGCGAGCGAGGCATGGTGCGAGCACGACCTGCCGCGCCTCGACCCGCGCGTCGCCGCCGCGCTCGCCTCCGCACAGAGGTGAGGCCGGGCGACGAGAGCGAGGCAGAGGCGAGAGCGAGCGAGGCATGGTGCGAGCACGACCTGCCGCGCCTCGACCCGCGCGTCGCCGCCGCGCTCGCCTCCGCACAGAGGTGAGGCCGGGCGACGAGAGCGAGGCAGAGGCGAGAGCGAGCGAGGCATGGTGCGAGCACGACCTGCCGCGCCTCGACCCGCGCGTCGCCGCCGCGCTCGCCTCCGCACAGAGGTGAGGCCGGGCGACGAGAG
The DNA here is from genome assembly GCA_948252455.1 of Acleris cristana. NCBI lineage: Eukaryota > Metazoa > Arthropoda > Insecta > Lepidoptera > Tortricidae > Acleris > Acleris cristana. Next base: position 7,479,044 of record OX411801.1, on the reverse strand, counting down.
CGAGGCAGAGGCGAGAGCGAGCGAGGCATGGTGCGAGCACGACCTGCCGCGCCTCGACCCGCGCGTCGCCGCCGCGCTCGCCTCCGCACAGAGGTGAGGCCGGGCGACGAGAGCGAGGCAGAGGCGAGAGCGAGCGAGGCATGGTGCGAGCACGACCTGCCGCGCCTCGACCCGCGCGTCGCCGCCGCGCTCGCCTCCGCACAGAGGTGAGGCCGGGCGATGAGAGCGAGGCAGAGGCGAGAGCGAGCGAGGCATGGTGCGAGCACGACCTGCCGCGCCTCGACCCGCGCGTCGCCGCCGCGCTCGCCTCCGCACAGAGGTGAGGCCGGGCGACGAGAGCGAGGCAGAGGCGAGAGCGAGCGAGGCATGGTGCGAGCACGACCTGCCGCGCCTCGACCCGCGCGTCGCCGCCGCGCTCGCCTCCGCACAGAGGTGAGGCCGGGCGACGAGAGCGAGGCAGAGGCGAGAGCGAGCGAGGCATGGTGCTCGACGACCTGCCGCGCCTCGACCCGCGCGTCGCCGCCGCGCTCGCCTCCGCACAGAGGTGAGGCCGGGCGACGAGAGCGAGGCAGAGGCGAGAGCGAGCGAGGCATGGTGCGAGCACGACCTGCCGCGCCTCGACCCGCGCGTCGCCGCCGCGCTCGCCTCCGCACAGAGGTGAGGCCGGGCGACGAGAGCGAGGCAGAGGCGAGAGCGAGCGAGGCATGGTGCGAGCACGACCTGCCGCGCCTCGACCCGCGCGTCGCCGCCGCGCTCGCCTCCGCACAGAGGTGAGGCCGGGCGACGAGAGCGAGGCAGAGGCGAGAGCGAGCGAGGCATGGTGCGAGCACGACCTGCCGCGCCTCGACCCGCGCGTCGCCGCCGCGCTCGCCTCCGCACAGAGGTGAGGCCGGGCGACGAGAGCGAGGCAGAGGCGAGAGCGAGCGAGGCATGGTGCGAGCACGACCTGCCGCGCCTCGACCCGCGCGTCGCCGCCGCGCTCGCCTCCGCACAGAGGTGAGGCCGGGCGACGAGAGCGAGGCAGAGGCGAGAGCGAGCGAGGCATGGTGCGAGCACGACCTGCCGCGCCTCAACCCGCGCGTCTACATTTTCTGATATTACGTCCATATAAAATGTATCGTGTAATGTTATGTTATGTCACTCCCACAACCAAGACGAATCTAACGACGCCTAATATGTTAAAATCCATCAAGATGTTTAGGCTGCAGAACGTGCCACAGAAATAGACATACACTCGAGAAAAAACCCTCCCTCTGACGCAGTCGGGTATATAATATAATATTATGTATGTTCCAGCATCCTCCCCGAGCTGAAGGCAGCACGCGCGCCCCCGATGCCGCAGGAACTCGTCCCTTGCAGCTCAAGCTTGATCAAAAGTAAGTACATACATACTACATACATACACATACATACCTTCACGCCTGTCTCCCTATGGGGTAGGCAGAGTGTATGGAACGCCAGGTGCACCGGTCTATCCATACAACTTTCGCTTCCTCTACATCCATCAACCTCATGCACGTACGTCGGTTTCGGGTGCTTTTAATTTGGCCTTTATTACTGGAGGACGAATATTTTGTCGACTTAAATAAAAATTATGTGTCTATATCGGAATCCATAATATCGTTTGTCCTAATCGTCATTTGTCCTAATTCATCGTTTGTCCTAAAACACAATTCCGCCTGAGATTTAAAACTTTTCAGTGTTGTTATAACACAACTCTAACCTAACCTAACCGCAGGTATTTTTGGAAAGCTTAAACAGTCTGACTCAGCTGAAAACCAGTTTAGGACAAACGATAAATTAGGACAAATGACGATTAGGATAAACGATATTATAGATCGCGAATGACACCCAACAATTATAGCAATACCGTAAATTATATTACAGAAAGCGCATCTCTGCCGGACGACGCGTCATCGTCCTCCTCAGTGATATTCCCCCCCTCCTCCCCCCCTATCTCGCTCTCCTCGCACTCCTCGCACTCCTCGGAGAACTCCTCCCAGTCCACCAGGAAACGTAAAGCCAGATGTAAGAAATCAAAAAACAACAAGAAAACTAAGTATGTCCTCGTCAAAAAACCCGAGCCCAATGACGTCGAGGCGTTTTTGGCGGGCGTCGCGCCGATACTGAAGGGGTTGAGTCCGATATGCTTAAATAATGCCAAGTATGAAATTATGTCATCGGCTTTAAAGTACGAGAAGCAAATGTTACTTGAAAATCGGAATGGTGAAAATCGCGAGTAAAAAGTTTATTGTAGGGGCCCGGAAAGTAGGGGATTGCTGGACGCGCTCATTACTGAACATTTTAACATCGGATTTCTTTTATTTGTCAAAGCAACAACATATGTATATTTTAATGCATGCCATTCCACAGTTTACATTAAAATTATTTGTTTATTTATAAATTTATTTTGTATTATTAAAGGTTACGTTAAAAGCACTACACAATACAAATAATACTAGGAAATTTCACAAATGTAACGTAATATCATATCGGAGTACAATCTCACACAAATTGGCCTAGTCCCAAACGTAGCTCTAGTCTTTGATATTTTGAAATTTACTTAAACTATTTCAATTTATATCGAAATTTCTACAGTTTTTATAAACAATTTTGTAAGACCTACATAGTTTAAGAACGGGTATTTTTTGTTTCGATCTTCTTTTGTATATTGTAATTTAAGATTTTCAATAAACAGTAAACCCAAAACTTACATTCAAATTGAAATAATATACTATCTTTGCCTAGTATTTCGAATATATATTTTAAATTCTAGTATTATGGGTATGGGAGACCTTTCATAGTTAGCTGCTATAAGAGTCAGGCGACCCCCTTCTCCGCCGAGGCTTGTATGATGCTCCTCATTTCTCTCAATTACGTAAGAAAAATCAAATACATTTATGTAGAAATCCGACGAATTGAGAACTTCCTTTGCAATATCTTATTAAGATAAATCTATTTAATCTTATAAGAACCTGACAAATTAATATGAAAGTAAATCATAATAACGTATACAATTGAAGTATTAAATAACAAAGGTCAGCCCTTTGAATAAAGCAGAGCTTTTTTAATATTTAAGGTATTTAAAGTAGTACCGTGCCCCTTCATATCATATTGGCGCTATCCACCCAGTGTTAGGAAATTCATCTTATATGAATATATTTGTCTACATAGGTCATATATGAAATAGTCTGTAATGTTAGGCTATTTGGATCTCAATAACTATTACGATATCCTTTATATTATAAAGCTTGATAGTTTTTCCTTATCTGTTAAATGTGAAAACACGATACTTAAGTGACAAAAACCTCTATACTTTTAAATATGTTTAAGTGAAAGTTAATTAAGTAATTTAAAAAGAAAAAAGGTATACAGCCTGTGTATAATTTTAATTACTGTAAAAGTCGATAGTTTTTGTTTGAGGGTTTATTTTTTAAGTGACAAAGATGACATGTTTGACATCTGAATCTGTATATTTATTAATTATAATAATGAATTAAAGTTATGATAAGTAGAATATTGTTGACTTTTATTTTATACTGTTTTCAGATTTTTTCTGACAATTCTAATGAATCATACGTTAGCGATTCGCGAGCGAATGCAAAACGAAGCGACGCGACGCGAAAAAAACGGGGACCGTTCATTTGACGAACTATATTATTTTACAAACTTTCATTTCGCAAAAACGTGTTAGTGTAAGTTAGACTGTTAGGTTAGACTTTTGACCACATAAAATTGGGAAGTATCTCTATGCGAAATGAAAGTTTGTAAAATGATATAGTTTGCCAAATGACGATTTGGTATAACAATAGAGAACCGAAAAAAAAACCCCCGCGTCTCAGAAGTATCCTACGTGAAAAATCGCGTATACCTGCAATGCGACTCAATGCGAATCTTAATAGCACATTGTTGCAGAGGATAGAAAGTACGCGATTTTTGGACGAGTCATATAGAGGGCCGAGACGTGGTTGAGGCCCTCTAGTGTACGAGTTCATAAATTGCACTTTCTACCGAGGCAGACATAGTGCTTTTCACAACTACTGAGAGGAAATAAAATAAAAATTCATATTCAAAACTTTCAATTCACTTTCAATAGTGTTTAGGGAATGCAATTTAACCGGTGATTAACCGTTTTCGTATTAAAATAACCGGTTATAACCGGTTATTTGCATTCCCTAATAGTGTTAGTCAATTGGCGTCGGTTTTTCAAAGGTAGTATAGAAGCTGTATCAAGGTTCAATTTTGTATGATGGAGCAGCGGGAACAGAAACAACGTGTGGTTTCTTTGAGATTTAATTTCCAACTGACTTCTAAAAACATTATCACATTAAACATACCGGCCACCAAAACGGACCGTTTTCAATCAAATTTAGAAACAATCAATACATGCCACTCTAATGAGTTTCCCTTAAATAACAATAGACTATGTTATATACATGGCAAAATATTCAGTAAAATATCTATTACATAACAGGCTTCACATGCATAATTATTCACGTATCATATTATCATAACACTACACTCATAATTTCACTCACTACTTTTAGGAAGTAGTACTAGTTTAGATAAAGGTCTTTTCAGTTCATGGGTGCCCTTGCACTGTACGGTTACTACTCTCACGAGATCATCTGCACCGGGATGTAGGTACTTTATTCTACCTAGTAACCATTTAGTTGGGGGCATTAGCTCGTCCTTTATTATTACTATATCTCCAATAGAGGGCGACGGGACTGCAACTTGCCATTTGTATCTCTGTTGTAGCGTGTTGAGATATTCAGTTCGCCATCGCAGCCAAAAATCCTGCGTCATTTTCTGTATGAGTTGCCATCGTGTTAAAAGGCTAACTTTCCTATACTCATAGTTAACATCAGGAACGCTTATTAATGGCTCACCCACTAAGAAATGTCCAGGTGTCAGTGGCACTTCTGCTGAGTCATCAAGTTGACAAAGAGGGCGGGAGTTAAGGCATGCTTCTATTTGTGTCAGGAGCGTTGCCATCTCCTCGTATGTCAGCTTGGTATCCTTGTTTACTCTCGTAAGGTGTTTCTTAGCCGATTGAACTCCTGCTTCCCACAGGCCTCCGTAATTTGGCATTCTAGGTGGTATAAAGTGCCAGGTGGTGCCATCGTTGGCCAGAAGCTCCTTAATTTCGTTAGCGAAATCGGTTTTGCTACTTTGAAAGAGATCTCTTAGTTCTTTAGCAGCGCCTACAAAGTTAGTAGCATTGTCGCTCCATATGTGCTGGCAATGGCCCCTGCGCGCGACAAACCTTCTAAAGGCGGCAATGAATGCTTGCGAGGTAAGGTCAGTAACCGCTTCTAGGTGTATAGCTCGCGTAGCCATGCATACGAACAGGCAAATATATCCCTTTGTCGCATGGTGTCCACGACCTTTAGATGTTCTGATTGATATAGGTCCCGCGAAATCGACACCGCTATTCATAAATGATCTATGTTGGTTGACTCGGACAGCTGGTAGTTGACCCATAAATTGATTCTTTGTCTTTGCCTTATCCACAACACAAGTTTTACAGTTGTGAATGCATTTTCTGACAGCTGTTTTTAGTCCAACAATCCAGTATTTAGTTTTAATATAAGCCATCATTAATTGATTCCAGCCATGAAGAGTTCTTATGTGAGCTTCATTTACGATAAGTTTAGTGATGTGCTGATTGCTTGGAACAATTATAGGATGTTTGGTATTCTCCGATATTAAAGCGTTTTGGAGTCGTCCTTTCACTCTTAATAAACCTTTCTCATCTAAGAATGGTGAAAGCGTGATAAGAGAACTTTTCTTTTTAACTTGTCCATTTTTCTTTAATTCTTCAATTTCCTTTCCATATATTAGATCTTGGTAATATCGTATACATTCTTCTTCAATTTTATCCATTTCGCTTACAGTCAAGTATTCTTCTTTTACTTCAGGTTCTTTTGTCTTCATAACTCTTTTACAATAAGCTAATACTCTTTTCATTCTTGACAATGTTGAAAATCTTTCCCAGATTGGTTTTTGTTCTAGAATTATGTGATGTTTACATTTCATTTCTAATTCTGTGCTTGGTATGTCTGGTTTGTCAAATTCAAGTTTTTCTTGTTTTAGCCATTCAGGCCCATGCCACCAAATATCGTGTGCAGCTAAATCGCATGCTTTTAAGCCTCTTGTAGCGACATCTGCCGGATTGTCTGCAGACTGAACGTGTCTCCATCGGTCATTGTCAATGACTCGTGTTATCTCTGCAGTTCTGTTGGCTACAAATGTTTGCCAACGATTAGGCTGAGATTGCAGCCAAGAAAGTACAACCATCGAGTCAGTCCAAACAAATATTTTGCTTTTAGGTACTTTCAAAAGCTCTGCGACATCATCAATAAGTTCTGCTAGTATTGCTGCAGCACACAACTCCAACTTAGGAACTGATAATTGTTTCAGTGGCGCAACTTTAGAACGAGAAGCAATCATCGTCACGTGGACCTCACCTTCTCTGACGACTCTGAGGTAAGTGACAGCTGCATATGCTTGGGTTGAGGCGTCCGCAAATCCATGCAGCTGTACATCTTTGTCATCAGAGTGTGTCGTTTGTAGCCATCGTGGAACCTTTATGTTTTGTAGGTGTATCAGTTCCTCTCTGTATTTTGTCCACTCTTCACCTAAGTGTGGTGGCAGTTCATCATCCCACCCTAGACTACATAGCCACAACTTCTGTATCATTACTTTAGCAACGACAATAACTGGAGCCAGCCATCCAAACGGATCGAATAGCCGTGCTACATCTGAAAGAATAGTTCTCTTCGTAATAGTGCCTTTCATTTCAGGTAAGTCCACTGTTGTCACAAATGCATCATCTTGACGATTCCAATTCAATCCAAGTATTCTTATGATCTTGTCTAGTTTTATCTCTAAAGTGTCTTTAATGCTGTGTTTCTGTTTCAGGTACTGTAAAACTTCTTCCGAATTACTCGACCATTTCTGCATTTGAAATCCTCCTCTATGTAATATTTCCCTTATATCTTCACACATTTTCTTCGTATTATCTGCGTTGTCATTTCCTGCCATTAAATCGTCCATATAAAATGAACTTTTGATCAAGGGTGCTGTTTCCGGGTATTCATGTGCTTCATCGTCGGCTAGTTGACTTAGTGTGCGCACTGCAAGGTAAGGAGCTGCGGCTGTACCGAAGGTTACTGTTGTCAGATTGTAGCTAGTCAATTCTTCGTCGGGGTTGTCTCTCCATACGATACGTTGTAAATTCGTGTGATCTGGTGTCATATTTATCATTCTGTACATTTTTACAATATCACCCACTATGCATATCTTATGCTGTCTCCAAGCTATAATAAGACTTCGAAGATCCGGCTGCAAAACGGGACCTACCATCATCGCGTCGTTAAGAGAGTGACCATTTGAACCTTTTGCAGAAGCGTCATAGACAACTCTCACCTTACTAGTTTCTTTGTCTTCTCGAATCACAGCTAGATGAGGCAGGTAAATAGATTCAGTGCAGTTTTGTGACTCTGATCTTTGTAAGTGTCCCATTTCCTTGTACTCGTTGATTACCTTTGTATACTCATCCTTTAAGTTTTTAGACTTCTCAAATTTCTTCTCTAATTGTATAAATCTATTTATAGCTTGCTGTTTCGTTTCTCCGCATAGGTCAACTGTTCCTTTTACATTTTGTTTTAATGGCAGATGAACCACATATCTACCACTGTCATTCCTTTTAGTTGTATTTTTGTATATCTCTTCACAGTGTTCTTCTTCTTTTGTATTTATTTTTTTCTTCTTATATATATCGGTCTCTATTTCCCAGAACCTTCTCAACATATCATTGTCTTCTTTAACTATGTTTGTTATATGAAGTGCAATAACATTGTGTTGTTTAATATCCTTTGATTTTTCTCTCTGACCCGAAAGAATCCACCCCAAACTTGTTTTCTGAGCGACTATACCATCAGCCATTTTAACTAATCCATCTTCAATTATTTTACAAAAGACGTCTGCGCCAAGTAAGATGTCAATCTTACCCGGTGTGTGATATGTAGGATCAGCCAGTTCTAAAGTTTGGAGCTTTGACAAATCCACCGCGATGTGTTTCGAGGGTAAGCGTGTAGATATAGTCTTCAAAACATAAGCATTCACTCGAATTTCATCATTTGCATTGTACCGCGATGTAATCGTAAGGTCAATTAAGTGTTTAATCTCAATTTGTGTATCTTCTCCTACTCCAGAGACTACTCCCCTGATATTGGTTCTTCTCAAGCCCAATAATTGTACTACTCTCTCTGATATGAAAGAAGCCTCTGATCCCTGGTCAATCAAAGCACGAAGTATGTGTGTGTCTCCATCACTTGACTTAACTGTTACTTGTGCCGTGGCTAGTAACACTTCATGACCGGGTTGTTCTCGTGAGAAGTGTGCAGATACGATTTTTTGTTCTGGTTGTTGTTCTGGTTGTGATGACCCTTTTTCTTGAGTTGGTTCTCTACTTTGATGTAACAGAGAATGGTGTCGTTTTCGGCAAACTCGGCACGAAGTTTTTTGTCTACATCTGATTACGCTGTGATATGGCACAAGACAATTGAAACACAACCGGTTCTTTTTCACAAAATCTTGTCTGTTTTCTACGGTCAATTTAGTAAACTCCTTGCAGTTAAAAATGTAATGATCACCCTTACAGTAGGTACAAGACGGCTGGGATGTCACGCTGGCATGTGCACATTGATACGAGGTGTCTAAGTTGTCTTCGCTGTCCTCAGCAGCGATGTAAAACGATTTGTGTGTTTGCGGCTTCTCTTTGGACGGTACCGTTGATGGCGTAATTAGTTCCAAAGTACGGAACCTGGCTTCAAGAAACTTTCTTAAATCTTCCCATTTAGGTAATTCAGTACTACTTTCCTTTTGCGCGCATTGTTCCCAGTCCTTTAGTGATTCTGCGTCTAATTTTTGTGTCACTAAAAATATTATTACAGGATCCCACGTTTCGGTTTTTATTTGTAAATTATTGAGGTTGTTAATACATTCCATCGTAGTGTCGAGTATGGTTTTGATCTGGCTTGCAGACTGGTTAATAATTTTCCTTTGACCGAATAATCTTTTTAATACTGAGTTCACTATCATCTTTTTGTTGCCGAACCGCTCTCGAAGTAATTCCCACGCTTTACTATAGTTGTTTTCTGTTATTTGAATATGTCGTAATAATACCTCCGCTTCACCGGAAACACTAGTCTTCAAATAGTGTAATTTTTGAACACATGTAAGCTTGGTGTTGTGCACGAGGGCTGTGAACAGGTCTTCGTAGGTTGGCCACTCGTCATATCTTCCCGTGAACGTAGGCAACTGTATTCGTGGTAAATTAACAAACGGTAATTGGCTTTCTTGAGAACATGTTGACATGTCGCAAGCATCCTTTACTTTTTTCAGTGACTCGTACTTCAATAAGTAGTCAGTTAAATCTGCTTGCAGGCAAAGATAAAGTTCTTCTACTTTGTAAAAATCTTCTTTGAGGAAATACTGCAAAACTCCCTTTTGTTCTCGCGGCGTGCACTTACAGAGGCCATTATGGGCTTCCTTAAATATATTCCAATATTCATCAATAGTTCTTAATCTTGTTTTAATGTAACCCTCTGTTAGTCTTTCTTTGGGACACTTTTTTATGTTAACTTGCGCCCGTTGTATCGTAAGAGCCACGTCTTCTAATGTACTTAAATATTCAGTTTGTTCTGCAGTTTGTGTCGTCATTGTAGTGAACAAAACCAAGTCCTTATTAACACCTTTTACTCAATAGTTGTCACTTTCGAAACATAGTCAACAATCACTTAAATAATCCATTTACAACCACTCGTAGACAAGATTTTATTCGCGTAATTACTTATTGCACATTTTAACTGCACGATTGATGTAAACAAGTCCGCCCGTTATCTAAGGAATGCGATCCCTTTTGTTCTCGACGGCCGGGCGTCTCGCCGCTCCAGCTACTTATCCGGTTCGATTTAGGACCATATGTTGATAGCTTTAAGGTTCAATTTTGTATGATGGAGCAGCGGGAACAGAAACAACGTGTGGTTTCTTTGAGATTTAATTTCCAACTGACTTCTAAAAACATTATCACATTAAACACTGTATCACCGTCAATTTTACCAAAGATAACTTTTGTCTGGACCCCTATTCTCGTGGCACTTGAGATTAATAAACTAAAATATGAGATGAAGATGTCAACTCCATTTCATCTCTAGTAGTTCGAGATTACGGGCCAAGTTTGAAATACATTTAAAAAAAAGCAGTGCCATGGTTTTTAGTCTGTGTATCTTTTAGCAAAAATACACCTAGAATATTTTACAAAATGATGTGTTCTGATTGGTCGATTTCCATTTTTCATTTTAAGGAGCTATGACACAAAAATTGATTGATTGGTTTTCATTGGTTCTTAAAGTTGGACAACAATGTTCTCGACCAATCAGCAAACATGCTGACAAAAACATTCTTGGTGTGTCCTTATAAGTGACGTTTTGTGACCCCAAACAAGACCATCTATGGCCATATTTCCTAGCAGTGTTGTGAAAAGGTATTGAGGTTAAAGGTTATTAAACTTTATCATTATATGCTGTACTTATGTTAAATAAAAAACTCTTTATTAATTGAATAATTTATTGAATTAAAATAACTTATTTTATCAAATCATACAAATAAAGTAATACTTAAAAGTAACATCGTATATAATAATAAATAATTGTTTATTTAGTAAATTCATTTTGACAGCTTTCACGCAGGCCTGTAAGCATTCATTTTTTTTTCGGTTGTTTTTATCCCAAAGGGAAAGGCAAAGGATATTGATCCATACAGCCTACTGTAAGCGTTCATTGCTGGTGCACTTAGAAATACAGAGCGGAATTAATAATTCCGGAAACACAATGAGGTGACTGGGGCAATATTACGACGGGGTAAGTATTAGAAATTATAGTCTCTGTTGTTACATCTAAGGTTTATGTCTTATGAACGTTTTTAAAATGAAATTATATCAAACTGGGAATATAGTCGTTACAATTTTATTCTAGTGGTAGGTGGGAATGTCCCGTTTCCATCGCGCTGGGGGTCCCTTGCGGCGGGTCGTGCAGCCGCCGGTGGTTGAGCAGCGTGTGGCGCCGCGTGAACTGCTTGCGGCACTCGCCGCACGAGTAGCGCTTCTCGCCCGAGTGGCTGCGCCGGTGCCGGACCAGGTCGCCGCTCAACGTGAAACTACAAATACGAATAGAAATATTTCTTTTATCGATTTCGGATGTACAAAAATAAAAATAGACATGTTAAATTATTAAATTAATCCAGTGTAAAGTAGACATTTAAATTCGAGAGATTAGTTTGACAACTCAAAAGCACAAATGTTGCCAGTGTTTCATATCGATATTTGTAAAAAGTTTACACTAATTTATACATCGAAACGTTGCATGTGTGTAATGGTAATAATAACAAATTTCATTTCTTTTATAAAGGGGCGTTTGCGCTTCATAATCTTTACATGTCGCTTTCCGCCATCTGTCCCTCTGTATGTACATACGATTCTTTCAAACTACGCAACGTATTTTAATGCGATTTCATCAATAGATAACAGTGATTTACCTACTATAAATTGGTTAGGGCGCATAACGTCCCACTCGCAGAATGTCCCTTCGTCCCTTTCGCGAAATGTCCCTTTCCTAAATGTCCCTTACGCAAAATGACCCTTCTGCAAAAGGTCCCATTCGCAAAACGTCCCTTCACATAAATAAAGTCTCGTTCGCAAAACGTCCCTTTCGCAAAATGACCCGTTCGCAAAACGTTCCTTTCCATGAGAAGACTCTACTTAAACGAGCTTTTTCCAGGCGGGACATTTTGCGAATGGGTCATTTCGCAGACGGGACGTTTTGCGATAGGGGCGTTATGCAATAGGGACGTTTTGCGAAAGGGGTATTTTACATAAGGGACCATTTGCAGAGAAGACGTTTTGCGAATGGGACGTTTTGCGAGTGGGACGTCATGCGCCTTAACCTATAAATTCTGGATTATGTACGAGTGTTACAAAAAAAACAGATCAAGCGAAGCGAAGCGAGCAATGAATGGGCTCGATGGTGGGGCAGCCTTACCGTTTGTCGCACTGCGCGCAGGCGTAGGGCCGCTCGCCGGAGTGCGCGCGCGCGTGGCGCCGCAGCATGTACGCGCTCGCGAACCGCCGCGCGCACGCGCCGCAGCGGAACGGCTTGCTTGCGTCCGGGGGCGGCTCCGGCCTGCTCACCTAAAGGGGGGGGGGATGGAGTATTTCACACTAGTTTCTGTCCGCGTAAATTTCAATTATAGTAATTCCTGCGTAAACTTTAAAAAAATCGGAATGAAAGTAGCCTACGTGTTAACCCAGGGTATAATCTATCTCCATTTCAAATTTCATCCAAATCCGTCCAGCCGTTGCGGCGTGAAGGAGTAACAAACTAACACACACACAAACTTTCGCATTTATAATATTAGTAGGATTGTTAACGTAACATTGTCGTAGTCAGTCATAGTTGCTCAACTATCTTAATCAAGATATCTTATCGCAACTAGAGATGTGCCGTTCTCGAGAGTTCTCGGGAACGACGCTCTTTTTGTATGGAGAAGGTCGAGAATTCTCGAAAATTCTCGAGAACGGCACATCACTAATCGCAACCCTTGAAATATGTACTATTGAGGAGTATCGGTGGCCATCTGTGGTATTCAACTACTTTCTGAATGCAAATAAGAGACTTGTTACTGAAACTATTAAACTCGCAGTGTATGCCTATAATATTTCAGAAGTTCCCTCAATTCCTCACGGATTACCGCATCAGATACCGACTACAATAGCGTAAAGATAATAAATAACTCTTATTGGAATATATCTTTCTAATAGTTTCCATTAGGAAATTAGAGGTTTAGATAAAACAGTTATTTAGATAATTACCTTTTGCGTGTGTACCCGCTTGTGCTTCGTCAAACTGCTATTAGTGTAAAATTTCTTTTGGCAAACGTCGCAAGTATGCCGCTTGTCGCCCGCGTGGATCCGCATATGGCTGTAGAAGTTGCTGCTCGTAGTGAACTGTTTGTAACAAACATCGCAGAGAAAAGGCTTGTGTCCTGTGTGTATCCTAGTATGACTTTTCAGCGTGCTGTTGCTAGTAAACTGTTTATTACAAATTTTGCACGAGAACGGTCTCTCGCCCGTGTGACTCCTCTCATGAATCATCAAAGCGTTCCTTTGTGTAAAAGATTTCTCGCAAAATTTACAGGAAAATGGTTTTACAGCGCTGTGAACTTTCTTGTGGTTTAGCAGAGTGAAGCTACGCGCGAATTTTTTGTCGCATACGTCGCATTTGTAAGGCATTTCTCCAGTATGGATTCGCTCATGTTTGATGAGAACGTTTTTTTGTGAGAACCGTTTACTACAAAATTCGCAGACGAAAGGTTTCTCTCCCGTGTGTATAAGTTTGTGCCGAATCAAATTGCCATTTGTATTAAAATGCTTGTTGCAGATCTCACAGAATCCAGGTTTTTCATTTTCGTGCACGTTTTTATGTGCTTGGTATAAGGATTTTTTTTCGAATTTCTCTTTACAAATTTTACACGACCATTTTTTCGCTTTTGATTTGTGCTTTTTCGTTTCTTTTTCTATCAAACCGTTATCAACTCCGTCGTTGTCAACATCTGACGCCGTGTATTTATCTTCATATGATAAAAGCTCTGTTGTATCTCCGATATTTCTCATTGGCTCATTAATTGTTCTATCTATTTCATATGTAATTGGATCTATTACTTCTATCTCTCTAAGTAGCATATCTTGTACATCGCTTTCATTTATAACATGATCTTCCCTATGTGTCAAAGATTCGTGTAAATCACCATTTATATCAAAAGGCTCACTGTCACTTATGTCATTATCAAAAACATCTCCATTGCAAATGTTCAAACTATCATCTTGAACACATACATGTTCATAAAAATCATTACTACTACTATACCACTTATCACAATTATCACACCAAAACGGCTTTAAATCACTCTGTACTCTTTCAATCTCAATGTCTTTTGTCGTTTCCTTCTCCCCTTTTTTATGCACTCGTTTCAAATGATTATCCAACGTGAAACTCCTAGAGAACTTCTTAAAGCATATTTCACAGGAATACGGCATCTCCCCCGTATGTATACGCTCATGTTTTATCAATACACTTTTCTGCGTAAACCTTTTGCCACAATAGTTACATCCAAAAGGTCGTTCCCCTGTATGAATTAACATATGCCTAATCAAATTTGCATGAGTCTTGAACTCTTTCATACATTCACTACACGTCCGTATTTTCTCTGTATGCACATTCATATGCTTCTTCAAATTCTCCGCCGTGGAAAATTGTTTCTCACATTCTTTACAAGTGAATGTTTTATCTCGTGTATGTATCTGCATATGCGCGTGCTTGTAGGATTTGTTTTTAAACGTTTTGTTACAAACATCGCAAGTCCAAGGTTCAGGGACCGCGGGAGGTTTACTTTCGGGTGTTTTTTCTTCCTTTACGTATTTTTCCCCGTGCACTCGACGGTGGCATGCAAGAGTAAAGCTTCTGGAGAACTGTTTAAGGCATATATTGCAAGAGAAAGGTGTTTCTCCGGTGTGGATACGTATGTGTTTTATTAGAACTGACTTTTGCGTGAATCTGAAAAACAGGTTCAAATTAGAAACAGAGGGTCTACTTTAAAATCCGTAATTCGAACTTCGACTATTGCTATCCCTTTTACTCTCGACGCGTCATTAATTTGCAAGAAAGTGACGGGGCGATCCGAAGTTCGAATTACTGATTTCAAAGTAGAGCCCCAGTAGCGACATTCGGAATACCTTACGACTATTCAAAACTGGGTCGAAAGTTTGATAAGGTATGTGTTAGTTTTAAATATTACATTTGAATGTATGTTATATTAATGTTAAAACCTATTTAAAAGTCAACCGATCAGACAAGTAAGACATATTCAGTGTAGGCTGGCCATGGTCCTGAACAAAAATATTTCATTTAATTTTTATTTAAATTAAAAGCGAAGTAATGGGCTTAACGCTTTTAAATCTATCACGTCATGTTCTTAATGTCGTAGTAAAATTAAGTTTACTTTGTTGCTTCACGACCCCGCAGTCGCCCTGTACTGATATACTCAGCAAAAACGACACTATGAGGTCTCACAGTGCTCACGAACGCACAGGGTGGTTCAAATCATTTCATAAACAATACTTAAGGGTCGATCGTCCCTATGCGTCCACTCAGACGAACGCACAGACAAAGTAGCTGCCGAGCTACTTTACGGAACGCATAGTGTCGCAGGCAGTGTCAATGTCAAACGTTACGTCAATCAAAAAGTCGGGTTAGGTTTATTTGACGAAATCAAAATACTTGAAAAAAGCGAAGCGAGGAGTTAAAGTCATGAAATACAGTAGCGAAGAATATTTTAACGCTTATATCACTGAGAGTTTCGAGACTTCCCAACCCTTTCTCTAGATCTCGAAACTAACTGCAAGAGGGCTCCCAGTGCCTCCTTTATACCAATTACTAGTGGCAGTGGCCCTAAGGTTTTATTCCACAGCGAGTTTCCAGGTTAGTACTTAACCCATTATGTCTAAACACTAGATTCCTGGTTATATTGTAGCAGTATGCTAATACAATTTCAAAAACCAATGTATATTTCCATTCTTTACACATTGTGTCTACTTTATACGCATCTCCTTCAAAAAACTTAATTGACCAACAATACACAACCAAAGACAAATGATGGGACTATATATGAATTTTGATAAGTGGTATAGTAGTAGTAATGATTTAAAAACATTTGTCAAAAATACGTAAAGGAAGAAAAACTACCCGAAAGTAAACCGCGCGGTCCCTGAACCTTGGGCTTGCGATGTTTGTAACAAAACGTTTAAAAACAAAGTAACAATTTTGAACAAATATTGATTGCCTAGTTACCTAGTTAATTGTGGGGGTTTACATGGGATGAGATCATATGTTTGCATGGGCAATGCTATCACACGTTATCACCATACAAGTATTATAGCATTCAATTCAAGGTGTGATTGAAGACATGGAAACTTCCACAAATAGTCAGCGGGCCACTGGTATCTCTCCATCATCCAACAGAGAAGAACTACTTTTTTTAGGAGAATGTTTATAGCACGTCATTTTTAATTTAATTAATGAAAATACGAATAAAATTTTAATCAATTTTATTTAGTGTTTTTCTTAATATTTCAATTTCCAATCTTGTTTTTTCTAATTGTAACTGCTGAATTTGCTTTTCATATTCAAAAGTATTCTTTTCTCTTTCAATTAATATGTTTTCCCTCTGTACCCTCAACTCGTGCAAAGCCTGGTCTTGCTGCATATTAATAGAGCATCGTTTTATTCTGGCATCTACCTCACTGTGATATTTCTTGTCATCTGGAACATGAATAAATTCATATTAAATTCTCAATTTAGTGTAATAACTACTATTACTGACAAAATTTCAGTACCTGGCCTGAAACCAATTAAATACACATTTATAAATGTACATATTCACAAGATTTGCTTGTTTGACAATATAAAATTTGATAATTTGATTCTGTCTCTGCTTAACTCACTCTGGGAATGAAGGCGTGAGTTTATGTAAATAAATAATTAAATAATAATGATGTTGTCTTCATTCAAAAGTGTAAAATAAAAATGTTATTGATTTACATAATTGATTATAATCATTTTATTTTATGATACTTAAATTGTAATATTATTACAAACCTGTACCTTCAGACTTTTTTTCAGTTTCAACTGTTACTTCAACATATTTTCTTTTATTAGTTGATGAGGGCTCCTCTAATATAACTTTGTCTGAAATGTAACAATTGTTTCGTTTTATAAGCATGTTACAGCATAGTGTGAGAGTTTGTTGTGTAGTGGTTCATAAAAACAATTACCTTTCTTAATTGTGTTACTTGCAAATTCACCAGAATATTCTGTATTGTTCAAATCATCTGAAACTGAAATATAATGTGGTAGCGTTGTGATTTGCAGATATGGTTGCAAGCAGGTCAAATGTACCGCTTGTTTCACAATCAACAAGTAAAGCATATTTGACATATACATTTAGCCCTTTCTCTTTCTTACACTTGAAAATAGGCAAGGAGAGAGCCAACTTTATATGGCAGATAAATTTAGTCGTCGATTGTGGAACAGGCCCTTAGTCAGACCACCACATACTTAATTAAAGAGTATAATTAAAATAAAGTTACTTTATGGTATACTTACTTTCTATAATGTTTGAGTCAATGTCACCGGGAACGCTCAAATTTATAATTGGACAAATTGTGTCCATAACATTGTCGAATGAAGGTGAAGTTGAGCCAGCCTGTGGAGGGCCTCCGCCAGTGCCTCGCATATAAGCTGACTCCTGTGAGAGCTCCTTCTTTCGCAATGTTTTAATGTTCTCCCAGCACCTCTTCAACTGAATACAGGTTCGGTGACAGACATATGGCTGTGCGTTGAAGGCTGTAGTCAACTCCTCCCAGGCCTGCTTCTTCAACTCTATATTTTTAGAATTAGTGCGTTTATCTTCAATGATGGGCCGCTCACCCACTAATGTCTCGATTAGTTCCTTCTCTGAAGAACTAAATGCCTGCTTCTTTCCACTGAAGTAAAATATTACACTTTTAATATGTTGACCAATTACGCATGTAAATAATTAAACATTTAATTAGAAACCATTTATTACTTGGCGACTGTACTGTAGTCGATGAACCAAAAGATATTTCCATAGTAAATAAATTGACAAATAAAGCCCAAAAACACCGAATTTACCACGCAATGCACCTAGAGAAACAAACAATGAAGTTTTGTATGATCCCGCCAAACACAAGTTGTCAAAATAAAAATAAAAAGTTATAAGTTAGTAATAGTCAAAATAAAAATATAATAAAAAGGATAACTTCGTGTCAAAAAGGACCAGTCACAGAGCTGTATTGGACGCAGTGCGTTTACTCTCTGAAGGATCCCTTAAGTATCGTTTATGAATTGAAGTCTGACCATCTGGAACGCAGAGAAAAATGCCACACTTCGCATAGTATTGGTGCTACCCTTACCCAAGTATCGTTTGTGAATACGGGTGTTTGACTCAGATACAAATACTCGCGCTCATCACACAAATATTTTTCCATACTGGGAATCGAACCCGGGACTGCTAGCGTCGTAGGCAGGGTTAGTAACTAACCTAACATAACCATTAAGTATATTCTACTACCGACTAGACGATTTACTGTACTACTTGGGTTAAAAGGAAAATCGACGACTCAAAGTTATACGTCATACAAGAAAAAATAATATCTGAAAAATTTACCAACTTATACAACATCTAAAATGGAACATGTGCCGTGGTTAAATGGTCAAATAGGTCGAAAGAAATATGTCCATTTGTAATTTAATTACAAACACTCAGAAATATGACCAATCGTTAATACATCCTACTATTTCAATTTGTGCTTAATTCGTAATGGATAAAATTCCATATGGGCTTAATTAATATAATATATAACGAAAATAAATTTGGCTATAAATATTTTCAAGCACAATTATATTTTAAATAAATTCACATTAGATAATATTGCTTTTGATCCAACTTAAGAGTGGTCATTTCAAGTGGTCGATTTTCCTTTTAATCTAAATGAAAGTAAATCGACATTAAAATAAAGAACAGAAGGTACCGTTTGCTACAATACTCGCAGGCGAACGGCCTCTCTCCAGTGTGGGTGAGTAGGTGGCGCGACAGGTTGCCGTCCGTGCGGAACTGCTTGCCGCACGTGTGGCAGCACGCGGGCCGCTCGCCCGTGTGCACGCGCATATGCACGCGCAGGTGAGCCGGGGACCAGGACGTCTTGCCGCATATGCGGCATGCCCATCTGTAACACAAATGGTAAAGTAGAAATTTTGATACGAGACACTTGTTGTACAGGTATAGAAGCTTTAGGTCCTCATCTCGTTAGGACTAGATAGCAAATACGACCAGATCGCTTTGCGACTACAACTCGATCTGACTACATCTCTTTGTGCCTAGATCGTAATACCTAATACGACCAGATCGCTTTGCGACTAATTGCGACTACATCTCAAAAAGTTCGAGTTGCAATAGAGACCGATGGATCGATGAAATCTTAAAAATTGCTGGCAAAAACTGGATGAACACAGCAAGAGACAGAAAAGAATGGAGAAGGTTGGAGGAGACCTATACCTGTAGTGGGGCCATGACTTAAATTTTGTTTTTATATCAATATCTTTATATCAATGTGTCAGGAAATAAAGGTTTAAATAAATAAATAAATAAAATATTGTGCAGATCTGGTATTTTGCGAGTCTGGAATAACTCGAAGCCATGATGGTATACTTTTGTGACTCTTGTATATTGAAAACTGGTGTCCTGCTCTCGGAGGTCGAGCATGAACTAGACAGGGTAACGTTTGAAACCATTGGGTATAACCACTGGGAGCACTTTGTTTCACATAATTATTTTTAGTCCGAGTGTATTGTTATTCATAAGCATCACAAGTCATACAGTGTTTTTATTTCAGAATTTTTGAAATATCTAGCTAGTAAATGAGGTTGGGTTGGGTTAGGTTAAATAACAATACATTCGGACTACAATTTGTATGTGAGCCAATATGGACCCATAACCACTATTACATAGAGCACTAACATACCTGCGGTGGGAGCCACCAGTGCCATCCTGCACCGGGTATCCCAATTCACTGTCTTCTGCAACTCCTTCTGGAAAAATATGAATATCACAAGGTCGAATTTCAGTAAACAATTGTTCTATTTGTCCGAATTTTCATAAAATATAATTTTATTTTCTGAATCTCATTTTTTTATACTTTAGCAAGATGGGACACATTATTCAAACTCCCCATTAATAGTCAATCAATCAATCAATTCTTTATTAAATGGCCTCTGTCCAGTGGGACAATTCTGCCAGTGTCAAGGTTGGGATTGGGAGTTAAATTTACGTAAAAAAAAAACGAAATTGTACAGTGATCCTCTAGCCTCTGTGAAGCGATGTAGGTAGAACTTTACGAAGACCAGATGGGATTTTCTTGGAGCAATCCTTCCAAAGGCGCATTAATAGTCAAAAAAGGCTAAAATAAAAAATTGCAAAAAGCTACAAAATATTAAAATTATCAATGAGGATTCATGATATTTTATTTTACTTTAATAGTTCTATATAATGCTATTATGTAGTATTTATTTATTTATTCGGAAATAAAAATTTCACAGCATTACAGTTACAACCAATGCATTGAGAAACTTAATATTATAAGGAGAAAGATCATAACATACAGTGTTGGCCACATAATTAGGGACGCTTGCGTTTTTCCTATACACCAATGAAAAAGTTCTTAACCAATTTTATTATTAATTACCAGACTTCGTAATATACGGAGCAAAATTAAATGACAGCTAGGGATCGACTATATTGATAAACTCAATTATTGATGCTTTTCTCATATACTAGTGATCGCTCCAAGTATTGTTTCTAAAAATAAAAACTTATTGAAAGTATGCAAATGAAGCAAAATAGCAACACAATTCTGGTTAATCTTTATTTTAAAAGGATTTTTGAACCTCACTCATCATCATATTTTTTTCCTTGTTGTGCATTTCAGAATTTCTGTCCCATTTACTATTGTAAAAAATAAACAAGCAGAATTTGTTATTAGGAATAAATATATAATGATGAGTGAAGATTCAAATATCCTTTTAAAATATAGAAATATTTGCAAACTTAAAAAAAAAAAAAATTACGTACAACTTGGAGCGATCACTAGTATATGGAAAAATCCCTAGCTGTCATTTAATTTTGCCCCGTATATTCCGAGGTCTGTTGATAATAAACTAAAGTTTATTAATATGTACAATTTATCTCTATTGAAAACAAATCTTTCGTTCTATAAGGATTTGAAAAATAAACGTTTGGCGTTCAACGTTGGATGTTTTAACACTTGGTTTTCAAATACCTACAAAATATAAGGTCTGTATTTAATAGTATTTCACTATATATTAGTTTGAACAATTAAAGTGTGTGGTTTATTTTTTACTTAACCAACATACTCATTTATTTCCAAAAGCTGTCACCCTACCACCCTACACAAAGACCGTAAACGTAATTTAACAATAATATTCAATAAATTTCAGAGAATGCACCATATAATCGACTAAACATACCATTTTGAGCAGTTTCGGCAGCCGCAATTTTGTTGTCAATGTTGCTTACTATATCGGTTAATTCTCTCTTTACTTTTTTATTTGACGACGGGCCTGCGTCAGCACTGTTTCCTGCTTCATTCTGCGTGCTTAAGACACCCGGATCTGGCCATCTCGAGCATTCTGACTCTTCTGATTTTGCTAGCATATAATCACAAGACATCCTTATGAAAATCAGAGACTACAACGTAATTAAAGCATCGTATGATATGATAATTATGTCTCCGTATGTCATCAGCAGAGCTCGCTGCAATGACAATGGTTTTTCACGGTGTTAATGTAAGAAAATACGTTCTTTTAGGTCAAATAAGCGGCTGTGATAAACACTCCGCAGACTCCGATAGCTATGCCACAGAGCTATGCAATACAATGCAATGCAAGATGCATCATGCATGACAGCGATGACAGATCCATGACAGATCATTCATGAAGGTAGCTAGCGCCGCTAGCGGCCATAAGATGGGTTCACAATGAGGCTTCACGTGATAAAAAAATCAGGGGCCTGTTTTATAAAACTACAAATTACAATTTACAGGTTACAAGTTTCCATTTGACTCAACCTCGACCAATGGCGATCAGAGGCCCGTTTCACGAAGCTACAAGTTACAAATTACAAGCGGAACACTCTTTCTAGCAGTACGAGTTAGAAAGAGACTTCCGCTTGTAATTTGTAACTTGTAGCTTCGTGAAACGGGCCTCGGCGTTATAAAGTTTTTAAAATATTGCCATTCCGTGCATTCTCAATTAGGCAGCCTTATACGTTCGAGAAGCCATGCTGCCAAATTGAATACACGCGCTGAAATGTGTTTTGTTCGCTTTGACGGGACTACTTAAACTCGCCGCTTGGACATTCACTCCTGCATTCGCTCACCTTTGCTTTTGAGAGAATCACTACCCTGTACGAGTAGGTTAATTTGATAAGAAGGCCAAGTTCAAGTTGCCAACGCAAGTTGTTACGCTAAGGTATAGCAAAAATAGCACTTGGTGATAAGATATAGAAATCAACAAGTCAATTAAAAAATATTAATTTAGTTCAAGTGCATCAGTGTTACGTTGGTATTTCTCCGAGTCGGTTATTAGAGCTTTATTTCGAATTTTAACGTGCGCCGCAGTGTTTTGTGCTCCTTTTTTATTGCCACGGATGAATTAAGTAGTCACCGGAGAATTTATGTTGTCCCATTAGAGCAGTTAAACAAACTTTTGGAGTGAGAGGTAGTTTGGTTTGACGTTGTAGTAACTCAACTATGGAACTCACGTTTTTTCCGTGCATGACGTTAATTTTTAATTAAGGGCTGATTTTTCACAATCCCCAGATAAAACTATCCGTCAGTTAAACTACTACTATCCTTTTCTGAAGTCATATGAAAGAAAAGGACAGAGCTAAAATTTCCCTTCCGGATAACTTTATCCGGGGATTGAAAAATCAGCCCTAAGGGGTTTATTTAATTTTACAATTTATCTACAAGTGAAAAAGAAACAATAAAAACAAACGAACAATTTAACAAACTTAAAATTAGACTAATATAGCAAACCGTAAAGGCCAGCATTTTGGGAACATTACCCACTGTAGCCCGTTTCACGAAGCTACAAGTTACAAATTACAAGCGGAGTTCCGCTCGGAGCTCCGGAGTTCTTTCTAGCAAAAGGAGTTAGAAAGAGACTTCTGCTTGTAATTTTTAACTTGTAGCTTCGTGAAACGGGCCCCTGGTAGCGGTTTGTTGTCTCAGCTGATTCAGCCGGGCCCTAATACTTGTACCGGGCGGGTTGTAAGGTATTCCTTGTTTTATTTCTTTAAACTTTAAATCTGTACAAGTTTCTATTGAGCTGTGAGCACATTACAATCACGTTTGACCTCAGATCATCTTCTTGCAAGCGCCGTTCATTGCCTAGGTTGATACCTACCGCGGCGTAATTCATAAAGGCGTGCGTCAATGATTCATTGATTACCGGTGGAATTGACCACAGACACAGAGTCGACTGCACCATGGACGTGATACCAAAGCTGATGTGCATGGCGGCGTTGGCTGCGCACGTGACGGCACTCAGTAAGTATAATTATGTTCTTCATCATCAAATTCTATTACTTATGAGGGATGAAAATAGAGGGGCTCGAAATAAGTCTCGGCCTCTAGAATCATGTCATGTACTTATAAAATATGTTTTTACTGCTGACTTTGTGAGTTCACCAAATTTGTTTGTAAGTTGAGGCGGGGCTATTGTAACTTTTCATACTAAAAGGGTAACTCCGGTCTTAACTCTACGAGATCCTTCGCCTCCGTAGAGTAATGTAATCGGGACACGTACAACTTAAGCTATCTTCATTCCAAATTTCATCCAAATCCGCCAGCCGTTGCAGCGTGAAGGAGTAACAAACTAACACATTTATAATATTAGTAGGATTAGTAGAATTCTTGGTTTTGAGGTTATAATTTGTACCTGGGAATGACAGGTGTCAGGAATCCTGACGCAGGATTGTCCTCTTATCTGCCTTTTACTATAGTCTACACGAAGTAAACGATCCCTGCTTTAAGTATCTGATGACTACAATACAATATCCAACAGTAACGTCACCTCCAAGAATTGTGAAGCAGCCTGTGGTAGAAGAGTTGTCGTTCGTGGTAGCCTCAGACGGAGAAGACGAAAAGCCGTTCGTCTTGGATTGCGAGGCCCAGGGAGAACCGGCACCCTTGTAAGTTAAATCTCGTCTTAGACGTAATTAAGCGAATTTTGGGAGCTCTCGGGGCTTTGACCCGCGCAATCTCTTCACTCCCTAAATGGTTAGATCAGCTCGTTATTTATTTGATCCCGAAGAAAAATCCAAGCATAGCTCTTTCAATTGCCCTGATATGTGCCCTTGAGCGTCATTTTTCGCTAATTGTAAAGACCAGAGGCCCGTTTCACGAAGCTATAAGTTACAAATTACAAGCGGAAGTCTCTTTCTATTTTGTACTGCTAGAAAGAGGGTTCCGCTTGTAATTTGTAACTTGTAGCTTCGTGAAACGGGCCACATGTCTCAGCACCTACCACATAGTCACTGGCAACCCTGGCAACACAAACCGGTAAAAGATTTTCGTCGGGACACTTCGGGACACTGCGATTTTCCAAAGCGTCTACAATATTATTCGACCTGTTTATTCGTAACATCAACACACGCACAAGAGGACATAACTTCAAACTTGCTCCCAAAAAACACAACAAAAATATTGGCAAAAACTTTATAGGTAATAGAATAATAAAAATGTGGAACAAATTACCCTCAAATGTTGTGAACTCTAAAAGTATTAACCAGTTCAAAAATACTTTTGACAACATTCTAAATTAGTGTGATATTCAGTGTAGTGAACAAAGATTTAGGCATATCAGTGTCAACTGCCTGTCTAAAATAAAACGCTGCCTATCAATGATAGAGGCATAACTCAAAAAAGCATTTTTTTCAGGAGAGCCATTTAAAAAAAAAAAACAAAAACATTTTGAAATAACTTTTGACCTTCATAAGATAAAAAGATACTTGTTTTTGTCGTAATATTATCACCTCCCAGTTAATTTATGAAACCAAAAATCAAATACAAGAGACGCAAGTCTAATTTAATATCTTTACAAATTGTAGATCTATTCGACATGCTTCTCAAAACCTTCGCCGTGATTATGTGCAATAAGGACTCAAGTAGTGAAACTACAAAATTATACGTGTAATCTTTTGGACAACAACGATGCTTTCGTGTTAAGCCCTAGTATTTTTTTCTTTTTTTGATGGCTAATGATGCATATCGTTTTATACCTAAAAAAATATCAATAAATCATGGACAAAACCGAATAAATACGAATTATGTCTATAAAAATATGAATTCTTTGTCATAAATAAGGGCATATTTTGTGATCGCACACCTCTTTTATTACATTACAAAGTTATGATTTACCGTATTTGACGTGTGAGACCTTAGAAAACGCATTGGTCGAGCATAATAAACCCTGAATTGTTTTGCTAACATAATATCTAAGACAAACTGGCGATCAGAGGTTCAACGATGCGGTTAGCCTAGTTGGTAGTGACCCTGCCTACGAGGCTAGCGGTCCAGGGCTCGATTCCCGGTAAGGGAAAATATTTGTGAGCTGAGCGCAAGTATTTTTTCCTAGTCTTTGAAGTTTCCTATGTATTTAAGCATTTATTTCTCTATTTAAGTATGTTTATCGTAGTCCAGTACCCATTGTACCAAGCCTACACTCAAAAAAATGTGAGCTAACCAAGAGAGGTTTTCTCTTAGTTGACATAAAATGAATATACTATTCATGATATTAGTTATATCAAACAAAACTTATAGTAAATACAGCAAGTTCTTTAGCGATTCAACTAACATCTTAGTTGATGCGTCTAACGTCTTGTTAGGCTCGTATGGATTCAAGACGCCTATGCACAACAATCACAATCTTGTCAGAAGCGACCAATTTTTTTTTCAGTGTAGGACATAGTTTGGGACAAGGTCAATTTGTGTGAGATTGTCCCATCGATCGATCCTGACCGATTTCGGCCACAGCGACTGGGATCCGACTATTTAGAGCGTCGCTCGTGAGCTCTATGATGACATAGCTGATTCTTGCATCAAAAGTTCGACCACATTCGATGCAAGTCATCCCTCCAATAGGTATAATGGGTATTTTCTTAATGTTTTATTAATATTTAAATTGAAGCTTTTTTACCTTCCGAATAGCCTAATTTAAATAGTTTTTAATATCTTTAAAAATACAAATATTTGTTGTATGTTGATATATTATCCAAATTAATATATGAAATGTAATATCAGGCAAATAAATACCCTATTGTAGTGAATAACCGCAGGTGTACGGGCCTTGAGCTCTTCTCGCTTAACATCGAGCACCTCACGTCTCTTCCTTTCGAACTCGGACACCTTAGTGCTCACTGTATGTCTCCAAGACGGCCGGTCTGCTGCCATTGCCTTCCATGGTGACGGGTCCACGTCATACCGCTTCATATATCGCTCAAGCACATGTTTGTACCGCAGGAATTGGCCGCCATGTTTCCGCTTGCCATCCTGTAGTTCTGAGTAGAAGATGCGCTTTGCCTCTCTGTCATCTGACATGCGGGAAACATGGCCGCCCCACCGCAGCTGTCGTCGCATTAGATAGGCCTCTATTCCATCGACATTAACTCTTCGTAGGACTTCCGTGTTACGAGCACCAGTGCCGGATTAGCCACGTAGCAAGAGTAGCAAATGCTGGGCCCCGCGCATTGAGAAGCCCCGCGCACTCACATCTCCCTGACACGGATTTCTACCACTTCTGTTTTATTTAGCACCCTAGATTTAAGAAATAACCTAAAACAAACCAAGGGTCTCTTTATATATAGAATTTACTACGGGCCCCGCGCTGGCTTAATCCGGCACTGACGAACACGGTCAGACCAACGAATGTTCATAATGTCGCGTAGGCATTCTAGGTGGAATCTATCTTATGTTCGAATATGCTTGCGGTAGAACTATCGCCATGTAAACGGCTATTTTCTTAGAGCTTTTATGTAGTGTGAGCGAAACACCTTGGAACGAAGTTTGCCGAAGGCTGCGGCAGCTGCTCCAATTCTGCCGTTGACTTCGTTCTCAAGGAGGCACCGCGATATTATGGTGCTACCCAGATATTTGAACTTGTCTATCTGCTTAAGCGAGTTATCACCGAGTTTGATGTCAACCTGGGCCCCATTTAGCGTGTCAAGAACCAATACTTCGGTCTTTTTCACACTGATTTTCAGGCCAAATTTGCGACATCACTCATCGAGACTCGTCATAAGCCTTTGTAGATCCTCTGGGGATTCCGCCACAAAACCTCATAAATAGCATAGATCAACTCCGTAATAGTTCCGTGAGACACTTTGGTGCCAGCTTTTAGTATTGCAAGGTTGAAGACTCCGCCACCAGCGGTACGGAAAGGAATACGAATGCCCCCTAGTTATTCTACCTAGATAGGATACTGATATATATTTTAACTTTAATTTTATTTTTTGAACGTTCTAAATTGAAATGACATTTTTGCCACAAATATCGAATTGCTGAATATGCAATGGCAAGATGTGACACAAAACGCAATATAAGCCTCACAAGTACACACTGTATCCACATGCAAAAAATAAGCGACTTTAGAGTTTTTGTAACTTATGACCTCAAAACATGCCAGCAGCGCCCCGCCGGACTAATTCGCTACCTATATTATAAACTAGCTTTTGCCCGACTCCACCCGCGTAGAAGTCGTCTATCGCTGCTCCCGCAATAAACAGTATCCTATGTCATTTCTCGAGACTCAAGCAATCTCCATACCAAATTTCATCGAAATCGGCTTAGCGGTTTGGCCGTAACGTAAGCGGTTTTGAAAGCGTATCAAACAGACACACTTTCGCATTTATAATATTAGTAGGTATAGATAATTCATCAGCATAATTGACGGTAATTTGTATTTCATCCCATTTTAATAACGGAAACTGGTTATAAATGCCTAGCAATGTTGCTAGGCATTTTATAATAATATACTTCAATACTAATATACAAGTTAACTAAATAAAGGGCCTTTATAAATTAGTTTCATGCGCAAATAATCTTTTTGAAATACTTTTAATCTACTTCTTATTTAGATTTTTTCACTAACAAGGTAACATTTGGTTTTCGATCAAATTATTTTTCATCAAATGTATCGAAATGTATCGTGCATAAAGAATTTTTAAGTTATAGGTCGTAATTTTATTTACATATAAATATTGAATATAGGCATATACCGAAAACATTATGTACCTTAACGACTATTTTTTCATGACTAAGAGCTTATTTTGACATGTTACAAAAAAAAATTACTTACTTTCTGGATGATAAAGTTGCAACTAAAAATTAATCACTATTGCACAAACTATTTTGCGATGTATCAATGTTACAAATATAATCAGCATTTTTTTCTGAATTATTTTGGGGTGTGCCTGTAGTCATGATAAAAATTTAGCTTCTTTGTTGGTAGTTGCGGCTCAACTGGCTTACCTACGCTGTTGCCCACAATATGGCGTCACAATTGGACCAATGGCATAAGGGCACAGTGCTGCCACGTGGCTGTTTTTGGAGATAATGCAATGGGTGTCTTAGTCATCATAAACTTTTCAATATTTCACGCGTCGTGTTATACTTATCTCAAAAACGTAGTATTTCGTGTTATGACACTATCATCGATAAGCAGCGAAAATAATAATAATAATAATAATAATATTACAAACTAGAGGACGCCCGCGACTTCGTACGCGTAGAATTAATTTCCCGCTAGTCCCCCTGCTTCTTCCCGTTGAGGGTCGATTTTTGGAAAATATGCTAATATAGATTTGCTAATATAGATTTTTATCCACAACAGCTACTTTTGGACCAAGAACGGCCAGCTATTTGAATACACACGGTTCGACAGCCGGATCTCTCAGCAACCAGGCCGTGGGTACCTCGTCTTCCGCCTTCCGACGGCCGAGGACGCCGGTCAGTACCAATGCTTCGCGCGCAATCAATATGGCACAGCCACCTCGAACTCTGTCTTCGTGAGAAGGACTGAACTCAATCCATTCGAAGATCACTATACAAAATATATAGAAGCAATGGAAGGGGAACCATTGAAACTAGGATGTAACCCGCCGGAAGGCTGGCCCAAGCCTAAAGTTCTATGGATGCTGCAAAGGAACCACCGTCAGCTTACGTCTATAATGGACCCTCGCGTAACGTGGGATCCTGAAGGGAACCTTTGGTTCTCGAACGTAACTCGACATGACTCTAATTCCGTGTACGCATACATTTGCATGGCATATTTGCCTGCATTTATCAGTTCGTATAAGACGGGCAATAGGGTGTATCTAACCGTTACGCCTCGGTTATCGATTACGGAGAAGGAGCCGGTCCGTCAATACACTACCAGAAGCAATGAAGACGCGTTAAGAGGAGGGAAGGTGGAACTCTACTGCATTTATGGTGGAACGCAAGTATTATTTCATTTTAAATAACTAGCCAAGATGCAAACGTTTGTGCCTAGAAGATGTTTAAATAAAACGTTCGCTCGATTAAATCCTAGCCAAGGTTACATGGAATCTCGAAACGTGTTTTCGTTTTTACGATGTCTTCGACGTGACGAGATGACGACTGACTGACTGGGACGGTACAGTGAGCCCTGTGGCACGTTTTATAAAGCTACAAGTTACAACTTTACAGAGGCGCTAGACAAGATGCATTACGCTTACTAGCGTTTCTAATCGTTTCGTTTTTAAACCAATCGCGTCACTGGTAGATCACGTGATACGAAAAGTCACGTGATCTACCAGTGACGCGATTGGTTAAAAACGAAACGAATAGAAACGCTAGTTAGCGTAGTGCATCTTGGCAGGGCCCTCTGGTCTAAACTGACAACGCTGCTCAAAATGCTGGTTGTCATTGGCCGAGATTGTGTCAAATGTAAACTTGTAACCATGCCTCTTCAAAGTATTTTTACTTACCTCTCCGTTCACTTTTCCTTCCACTAACATTTACGGTTCACATCTGGATGCTAGTGGCACTATTGCCTGTATCCAGAAGTGTTTCGGCATCATGATAATGACGATGGTGATGATGATCATGATAATGACGATGATGATGAATTGTTATTCAAAATAGTAGTAACCTGGATGGCAGACAGCGATATAATTCCAGTTTCCATTGACGCAATGCATGTTCGTGAGAATGCCTCTCTCGTAGTAATTGGGGCGGTTGCACGCCAGTGGCCCGTTTCACGAAGCTACAAGTTACAAATTACAAGCGGAACTCTCTTTCTAGCAAAAGGAGTTAGAAAGAGACTTCCGCTTGTAATTTGTAACTTGTAGCTTCGTGAAATGGGCCCCAGGACGACCTCGGTACCTCGGTATGAATGACGTAAAATAATGACGGTAAATTTCGCGTAGCATACTAAGCCCCCTTAAATTGTAATTTGTAGCTTTATAAAACAGGCCCTGTTGGTGACTGGCTTCGATCCCCAGTAAGGGCAAATAGGTATATGTGTGACGAGAACTATGTATGTATATGTTTGTTAACACTTCATTTATAAATAAAAGTGATAATAGCTATAAAATAGACAACAATATAGCAGGGCCGTGTGGTGCCGGGTTTAGAATGTTGCCACCACATGTCTTCCCGTGGATGTCGTAAGAGACGACTAAGGGACTTAAGGCTGTGTAGTGCTGTTAGGCGATGGGTTTGCAACCTGTCACTAATATACTGGATAACATCTTAGCCTGGTTGTGCAAAATGTGGTCACAGAATTATCAACAAGTTTTTGGAGTTGTTGGTGAGTCTGTGGCTCTGCCTACCCCACTCTGGGAAAGAAGGCGTGAGTTTATGTATGTATGTAATATAGCAGGGCGAAGGGATAAGTTTCTCACTCCATCCACCCCCCCAGGCCACTCCCTGAAGTGGTATGGAAGAAAGACGGCGCGTTAATATCCTCGTCTCATCGATATATGCTGACCAATTTCGGGAAGACCCTGGTGATCAGGAGGGCCGACTACGAAGACCAGGGCTCGTACACTTGTGAGGTCAGCAACGGCGTCGGGGCTGATCAAACTCACACCGTCAACCTTAGCATTAAAGGTAAATCCGCAAATCTTTTTAACATGACGATTACAAGTGTACTTTTGGAACATGTCGATTACAAGTATTTAAATAAAAAACCGGTCAAGTGCGAGTCGGACTCGCGCACCGAGGGTTCCGTATTTAAGATAATACGCTTGGTAACCGCAAAAGATAATTCATTTTGTTATGAACTTTATTTTCTATACAATAAGGTCCATTTTGAGTAGCCTAAATTTTAAAAACCGATTGTAAATAATTAACACTTCATTTGATTTTTCCCATAAAATATAAGTAATTATCTATACGTCAGGATTTTTCAGTTTTTTTTAATGGTACACTTCGGAGATAAGGGACGGGGAGGGGGAACGGTAATTTTTTGTACATTTTTGGCTATAAATCAAAAAGTACATAACAGTTTTTATTTTTATTTTAAATGTGCAGATTTAGCCCTTTCATATGACATCCCATTTTGCTATAATCAAACCACTTTCATTTTTAAACCCCCCCCCCCCCCTTCAAGAGCCCTTTTCAATTATAAATAAAATTAATTTCATATTTTTTTACTAAAAACAGATGCGGGCAAGCAATTTGTACAACTATGCCAAATTTCAAGTTGATAGCATTTGTAGTTGCTGAGAAAACCTGCTGTGACATACAGACAGACAGACAGACAGACAGACAGACAGACAGACAACGAAGTCTCACCATAATAAGGGTTCCTTTTTTACCATTTTGGTTCGGAACCCTAAAAACCCATTATAAAAATATAATAGCTGTAATGCTCGGCGTTTCTTTGCGTAATAGCATTAGAAATGAGGAGATCCGCAGAAGAACTAAGGTCACCGGCAAGCTCAACGCATTAGTAGGCATAGTGGCAACGGGCAGGGTACATAGCTCGAAGAACCGACGGCCGTTGGATTAAATAGATCGTTCCCGCTGGAAATCAAAGAGGGAGCCCTATGTTCAGCATTGGACGTCATGATCATGATGATGATTATTATAATGGCGACACCTACTTTCAGAACTAATATTAATTAAACGGTCTTACGGATCTTCATGAAACCTTCATTAGCATTTTCCCCAGAAATCCATAATATTAGGTCCTATGAAATTGGCGTTTTGTATGGAGAATTTTATGAAAACGGTGGTTTTCATACATTTAATTTTGCGGATTATTTAGTAACGTCAAATGCAAACCAAACAAAATTCTGTCAGGAATATTGGACACTTCTAAGCTATATTATACATATCTTAATTACTTTAAAATAGTTAGCTGGATAAAACTCTGGGTAAGTAATTGAAACACTTGAACTGACAGCACATGAAAAGAGTTGAGTTCACACTTTAATTATAAACACTAAGTAAGCATTGAACCATATTATTTGTATCTAAAACCTTTGTAACATACTGTATTAATGAAATTTAAAAATAATTTGGAAGTTAAAATTGAAATGAATAAATTCCGTACGAAATAAAACACGTAAAAATAACGCCAATTTCATAGGTAAGGACCCAATATCTGCAACGCCCTCAGCGCAGCTTGAAGTTTAAAATTATAACAATTCCTATCCTCAAAAACCCTTCTTTCTGGAACAGCGGCCCCATCGTTCACCGAAGAGCCTCAGTTCCTCAGCCTCCGGGAAGGCGAGACGGCGGTCTTTCGCTGCCGCGCCGCGGGAACCCCTGACCCTCAGATCCAGTGGCTACACAACGGGCAGCCTCTCGACGTGGCTGGGTTACTACCGAGGAGGACTGTATCCGACCACTCCCTCACCATCGTGGAGCTAAGGAGATCGGACACGGGGAACTACGGCTGCAACGCCTCTAATTCCTTCGGCTACGTCTACAAGGATGTCTACATTAACGTGCAATGTAAGTAGTTTCTCCGATTAGTATTTAGTGTAGCAATCAAAACATCTTAGGGCCGGCACGCGCATACAGCGAACCGCAGCAAAGATCATTTTTCGCTGCCAAAGCATTAGATGCGTTGAAATATGATCGAAATTAATTAACTAGTTGGTGCTAGCTAATTTTGATTTAGAGTTGATTACTTAGCTAAATCTAATAGGCAATAGTGATGATAATTTAATAATATGGAACCATCAAACTGTTAATACATATGATATAGACTTGGATGGTGGTTATAGAAACTCTTCAAGGAAGCTTCAAGGGCTTCTATTATTTAATTTATTGCACCTAAGTATGATCTTTAAAAAATGTCTTTGTTGCATAAACAAGTATAGATGGCAAGAAAGCGTTGTCATACATTTTAAACTACCCTTATCCTTTCAGCTTTGTGCAAGCTACCTCCCCACCCTAGCGTCACGTATTACTGCAAGCTGAACGACCCAAGGGCTATCGAGGGTCGCCGATTATGCGACGAGCTCGAACCCAGCGGCACCGAGGTCGTCCCGGCGTGCAACCGCCCCAATTACTACGAGAGAGGCATTCTCACCAACATGCATTGCGTCAATGGAAACTGGAATTATATCGCTGTCTGCCATCCAGGTTACTACTATTTTGAATAACAATTCATCATCATAGTCGTTATCATGATCATCATCACCATCGTCATTATCATGATGCCGAAACACTTCTGGATACAGGCAATAGTGCCACTAGCATCCAGATGTGAACCGTAAATGTTAGAGGAAGGAAAAGTGAACGGAGAGGAAAGTAAAAATACTTTGAAGAGGCAACAGGTATAGTATATTAAACAACATATTAAGCAAAAGTTTTTGAGTAAAAACTATGATGCGGTCAGTTTCTTATTTTATTCCATTTTTTGACAAAATTTGTTTGTCATTGTCAAAATGGCGGGAAACCGTTTTAAGGTCGACTCACAATGCAGACAAGTAACGGCGAAAATCGCGCGTGAACTGTCTCGATCGGGCCCCATTTCACAAACCCGACAGTAATAGCTGCCAAACGACAATCCAGTGGACATTGCTCGCAAATTGCGTAGTGTATATAAAGCACAGTTACGTGGGAACTTGGTAACTGTGTCTAGACCACAAACTATTGATATTTAGACTATGAAATGTGGCTTAATAGCCCGTGTACTCGTTCTTCATGCTTTAAAAAACGATCCAACCTTAGTCGTATTGCTTCACCGCCACAGAATGTGGCACCCCGACGCCGAACGGGACCGAGCTGGTGGTGGGAGGGGAGCGCGCCGAGAGGGGGGAGCTGCCGTGGCACGCCGGCGTGTACGACGCCACCTTCACTCCGTACATGCAGATCTGCGGGGGGTCCCTCGTGTCCACCGCCGTCGTCATATCAGGCAAGTACATTTCAAAATTGGTGGGGAAAATGCCGCTCGAGTTACCTCTTGTAGTTTTTTGCGTGATAAAATGTGGATAAAACATCCGTCACTCTCGTAATTATACATGTCAAAAAGCGAAAATGACCTTAAAGCCCGCTTTACATTTGGCTAAATTCAGTGTGCTGAATGAAAAAGACTAAAAAAAGACAAGTATAAAGGCAGTTAGCATAGCATGTTAGTCAAGAGGACGCGCTTATCCCCGCCACGCCGCCTGTCTAAATTTAGCACACTGAATTTAGCCAAATGTAAAGCGGGCTTAAGAGACCATCGCTAAGCCTGCGACAAATACGTCAGCTTAAAAATAACACCAAATCCATTTCTATTAAGAATCAAAAGACTTTGAGATCAACCATGGTTAGGTTACTAGAAAAGTCACAGATGAGAGGTGATTTTCGATTGACTAACTTGACAGTAGATGGTCCTCTAGGATCATTTTTCGCGTGGTGTCATGGCTTCAGTAGCTACTCTTACTCCCAACTTTCCACCCGGTTCATGTATGTTTGTCATTGTCTATCACCCACCCAGCATATGAGCATAGTATAAGCCTAAGGCACTTGTCCCACCCACCACCGGGGCATTGGCCGTGGTCCACCTATGTGGATTACGGAGAGTTAACTGGACAAAATTAATAGGTAGGTTTAGGTTATTTTAGTTCTTCAGAGGGCCCGAAGGGCCAAAATAATGCAGAAGTAGGTCTCCGCGACAGCGGAGCTCCGTCGACCTGCTAAGGTTTGCTAAAATGTCCAGGTGGACAACATACTCGTAGGTGGACCACGACCAACGACTGCCACCACCAATGATGAGCTGCGGGCCTAGTATGGTTGCGTATATAACGTGACAAAATGTGGATAAAACATCCGTCACTTTCTGACCCGTACATAAGTACGAGAGTGACAAATGCTTTATCCACATTTTGTCACGCAATACACTCGACCATACTAGTCCCGCAGCAAGTAGAGCCAGCGATCAACTATTAATATGTCTTGTGTCTCTTTTTAATATTGACACGGGTTCTATATCTTTTGTTTCGACAAACTAGTGGAGAGAGTTCTCGCCGGCAGTGTGATAAGCCAGCGATCAACTACCAATATGTGTGTCTCTTTTATTGACAAGGGATCTATATCTTTTTTTCGTTTCTTGAGCGAGAAGATAGTCGATAGCTAATCGCTTCGCGCGCCTAATATGGCTGCGCTATAACGTGTGTCAAATATGGATAAAGCATCTGTCACTCTCGTACTTCTTTACGTGTCAGAAGGTGACGGATGCCTTATCAGCACTTTGTCACGCGATAAACGCAGCTATATTAGGCCTGAGGCTCTACTTTGAAATCCGTAATTCGAACTTCGTCTATTGCTATCCCTTTTGCTCTCGACGCGTCACTAATTCCCAAGAAAGTGACGGAGTGATCAAAGTTTGAATTACTGATTTCAAAGTAGAGCCCCTGGCCGGCAGTCGGATAAGTGCCTAAAGCATGGGACTCAATTAGTCTGAGATTGCCCCCTGATGTACACCCGTATT
Organism: Acleris cristana; assembly: GCA_948252455.1. Taxonomy (NCBI): domain Eukaryota; kingdom Metazoa; phylum Arthropoda; class Insecta; order Lepidoptera; family Tortricidae; genus Acleris; species Acleris cristana. Next base: position 7,443,306 of record OX411801.1, on the reverse strand, counting down.
CACAAACAATACTTAAGGGATAAGTCACTGAGTAAACGCACTGCGTTTAATACAGCTCTCTGATTGGTCCTTTTTGACCGACCTTTTGTTTATGTGACGATTTGAACCACTCTGTGCGTTCGTGAGCACTGAGGCACTACTTTGAAATCCGTAATTCGAACTTCGTCTATTGCTATCCCTTTTGCTCTCGACGCGTCACTAATTCGCAAGAAAGCGATGGGGCGATCCGAAGTTCGAATTACTGATTTCAAAGTAGAGCCCCTGTGAGACCTCATAGTGACGTTTGTGAATACGGATGGTAGTCTTGGTTGCAGCGGCCCATTGTTTCTACAGGAGAGATGCGTTGCGCCGGCCCACAGAGTTTGCCGTGGCCCTGGGAAAGATCTATCGATCCTGGACCAACCCTCGGGATCGGGGAGCGCACATGTCCAACGTGAGTCACATCATATTCGAAATCCGTGCGGATGTCGGCACAAGGATAACACAACTGAAGTGGAGATAGCCGGGGTGGGAGCCTGCCGTTTGGCAAAAATATATTTGCCAATATGTGGCCTGTGTGCTTGTGTGCCTTCTCCTTGAATGAATGAATGAATGAATAGTTTGTCATTAAAAAAAGAATATTGTAGTCCCACTTCAGTTCCACCCGTCACCAACTCTCAAACTCTTTGGCCAAGCTAAAAGTTGAGACTTAAATGACTTCTATGTAATAATTAGGTGAGCGACATCCGTATCCCGTCGTACTACACGGGCACGGCGTCGAACCACCAGGCGGACATCGCGCTGGTGTTCCTGGCGACGCCGGCGCAGCTCGCCGTCTACATCCGGCCGGTGTGCGTCGAGTTCGACGGTATCTTCGACGCTCGGCAGCTGCAGAGGGGACGCAGCGGCAAGGTAGAAGCGATGAGATACCTTCCGGTTTTGCGTTTGAACTCAGATTCAGCTAATGTAAAGTGCAATGAGGTCCAGGCTGGTATACTTACCTAGAAAAATCGATCTAGGTTAGCTAGGTTTAATTTTCAGAAACCTTACTAAAAAAATACCGGTCAAAGCTTGGTCATCCAGACTCATACATATACCTATAATATCGAAACGCGAAAAATCGGAGAAGCGTTCACGAAACAGATGTCTGTCGAATCCAAAAATAAAAGTAAGTACGAATGTAATGACGTGACTGTTTTAAATGAACAGGTGGCTGGCTGGGGACTGACTGGAGCGGATGCATCGCCTTCCAAAGTACTGTTGACTGTCAATATGCCTTTCGTGGACGTGGACACGTGCGTCGCAGACATTCCTTACTTGGCTCTTGACAAGTTCTGCGCTGGAGATAAAAACGGTAGGTATACTACCAACCGTTGCAGCACATCTGTCCGCGACATGAACGACAAGCGAGAAAGAGCGCGACATAGAGCTTTCTCGTGTATCGAGAACACAACATGCGCGAAATAGGAATCCCGTTTAGTCGCGGCCAAATGTCAAGGTGACAGATCTTTTTCATATATTTTTACTCAATTCCGTGACGCAAAGGAGAGTAATGTGTTTAAGAGCCTATATTTGTTTTTATTTACGTTTGTTCCTTTGTGGCGATTTAGAAACTAAATGCGTGGACCGATTTCGTTGATTCTTATGTCAATCGATTTGTCTTAATCTCGTGAGTGTCACTAAAGACATGACAGTAATAAAAAATCAATATGGCGGCAACCAGACGCCATATTGTAAAAAAGAAAAAAATATAGTCAACTAATTATGTCAAGTGGGTCGTTGAATATGCATTTAAAAGTCATCTTTAGGTTTTTTCATCATTTTTCATTTTATTTATTTATTTATTATGCAAACCAACTAAATATGTACAAGGCATTTTAAATAATACATACCATTTACAAAATTCCACAGTACACATCTAAAATACTTAATACGTATTTTGAATGTTCATTTAGAATTTATAATAAAAAGTCGTGTTTTAAAGCTTGCTTTTTTTACACACGTCGCATGCGTCAGGAACGGTACTCTGCCAAGGCGACAGCGGCGGCGGGCTGGCGTTCCCGGCGGAGGAGCGCGGCGCGCGGCGCTACTACCTGCGCGGCGTGGTGTCCACGGCGCCCAGCGACGCGCACGCCTGCAACCTGCGCGCCTACACCACCTTCACCCGGATACACAGCCACGAGGCCTTCATCAAGCAAAACCTCAACCAATAAAAGGCCAACACAAGAATAAAAACCGGTCAAGTTGCGAGTCGGACTCGCGCACCCAGGGTTCCGTATTTAAGATAATGCTTGGTAACCGCAAAAGAAAATAATCATTTTGTTATAAACTTTATTTTCTATGCAATATGGTCCATTTTGACTATCATTCATTTTGATATATGGTAGATTTTTGACGTGTAAAAGTGCCCGTGCGGCCTACTTACTGAATAAACATCTTGATTTATTTGGAAAAAACGGCTTACTGTTGAGTTTCTTGCGGCGCTTCTTCTCAACAGTGGTCTCTTTGGAAGCGCTGGTAGACTCAGACATGTAAAAGTGCCTGCAGGGCCTACTTGCTAAATAAATTATTTGAATTTAAATTTGAATTTTTATCTTTTATCAAAACACAAGCACAAGTGAATCGGCGGCATTTTCGTAATAAAAAACTGACTTGTACCCGTTATTTACAAGTTCAAATTATTTTTCTACTTGTTTATGTAAGACTATCGTTTGAAAACGCAAGATTTGTGCGAACATCACTGCAGCTAATAATTCCTTCCGGTTTTCATGTAAAACTATGTAAGGTAGTAGACAGAAGCTTTTTATGTTACTTTTCCGTTACTTTTCTGTTACTCTTAAGGCGCGTACAGATTATGCGCGGCAAACGCACGAACATTGGCTCGCGCGGTGCGTCTCTATGGGGTTACCTCGTCTCCCGTCTCCCCGGCCGCCGCGCCAGCCAATGTTCGAGGGTTTGCCGCGCGTAATGTGGACCCAGCTTTATGTTACTTTTATGTTATCCCTTTAAGAGTTATTAACGTTACTTTAGCGTTACTTTTATGTTACTAGTAATAATATTTTGGCTTTACCCATACCAGGATAAAGAACTCAACTACTGAATTAGATCTTCAAACTACGCAACAGATTTTAATGGGGTTTTTTATCCGACTTTTTTTATTACATACCAAACTGACTACCGCTAGGTTCGCGAGTGGACTTGGGAGGTCTTTTTGACAAGAAGTGTCAAAATCGACCAATCACTGCACAGCATTCGACACTTCTTGTCCTGCTCCATACAAAACAATTTTCAGGTCCGTTTAGAAAGTTGAGGTTTTATGTGATAATTCATAAAACATCGATCGATGCAAAGGTTGACATCGCATTCCATGCACTTCCAAACTGTTGTGGCGGTCACCTTGCGCTGGGCGCACATCCAGCACCGACTTTGTTTGAATCCAGTGCGTTTGGGGAAGTGCCGGTGCTCGAGCTGAGGCCTTTGGTGGGTTTTAGTTCTTACAGTAGACGTAGTTGTCGTCAGTCTAGACCTCCTGGTTATGAGTCTCTTTTCGTCAGTCAAGTCAATTTGACGATGTATTTTCAGTAGGTCCTCTGCCAGCATCGTTCTAAATTGTCTCTGGTTTATTTTTGGATTCAATGTGGCAAATATGACAAAACAATTAAATATGGCCGCATTAAACATGCGGTGGAAAAGCTTTTTGTACCAAACTTTGTGTTTGCTTCTTTCTATAAGATGAGCAGATAGGTAATCTGCTCCTCGCTTTGACTTATTGTATTCCAGAACAATGCTGGGTTTGTACGTCGCTCCGTTATACAGTCACGAGATTTAATTTGATACCCACCTTAGGTCCGAAGTCAATCTGACATTCCACAACAATGAGGTTGAGTTTCCTAAAAGTTACAAATGACTTGACATCTCTAATGACATTGACGATTTCAAGCATATTTTTCTTGAAATGGGTCCCAAATTAACGCTCGTGACCGTACTTTGTTTTTGTTCCAACTTCCAAATGGTATGTGGATATTAAGCTAACTATATTAGCATCCCGCCATACAATCACAGACACACGTCGAAGGTCTAATTTATTTAAAGTTTTAAGGGATTCGGGAATAAATTCACGGTTGAGTCTTAGTGCGCAGTAACAGTCAGTCTTTTGTCGTTTCAAAAATCGCGCCAGTAACGGACTATTGTATAAACTGTCCATAATAGGCTATTTGACAACATTGAAAATATGCATCAAATTGTCGTCATCCTATTAGATAATAGCGTAAAACAACATATTTCACTTTATTTTAAACTAAATTAAGCATATTTTTTTGGAAATTACACGAAAAAAAATGTAATATATTTTGAAATTTTATCTGTGGCAGAAACGCTATGCGAATGCTTTGTAGCTGTGGTTACTCGCAGGTGACGTCACACGCAAGTAACCACAGATCATAAGGGCATATCTCTTCAAATGATTTTTCATTGTTTACTTGCATATAACGTCACACTGGTCACATGGCCAGCGCCACGATAGAAACAGCGTTTTTGGCGCGGTTTCGGAAATTTAAACTTTTAAATGGATTTTTATTGATAATATAGTAGAATCTCACGGAAATATCAATGTAGTGTGCTTCTTATGTAATAAAGAATCATTTAATAAGGTTTTCTAAAATTAGTCAAATAGCCTATTAATGTATGACCTTTGAGAAGTAGCGGTTCTACTAAGTCGTAAACAATTTTTGCAGTCGCGTTGGTGGGTCGATCGGTTGAGGCAGTCGTGTCGATTTCAGGCCCAGTCATGTCACGGGATCGTGCGTGTCCAGTCATATCGTCTTCTACGTTGGGAGTTGGCTTAGTTTTCCCGGCATATACAAAAATCTTCCACAGATAACCACTAGGCAACTCGCATAATTCGTAAGTCTTTACACCAACTTGAGTAGCCTTTGAGAGAATTTTTTGGGCAAAGCCTAACCGCCCGTGCAATTTCAGTAGATGTTCATCAATAGCTATCTCTTGACTTGGATAGTATAGGGTAGAAAACTTTTCGTTAAAGTACTCGGTTATTGGAACAATTTTACTTAACTTTGTCGGTTCTGTTAAATTTTGGTTGTCTACGAAATGAAGCAACGATTTTATTAAAAAATATCTGTTGTAGGACATTATTCTGGAAAAGTATGGCATAGAGCCGAAACCATTGAATGAAAAGTGTGACTCCTCATCTGGAAGGGGGTATAGCCCTTGCAGAAAGTGAGTGCAAGAAAGCTGATCATTTCGTCTTTATCGATCGGCGTCCAACGATGCAACCGCGAGTTTGGCAACAGCTTGTTTGCAGTTTTGAGCAAAGAAATTTTTTGACTCGCATACCTATTGGTCTCCAGGCAAAGTCGGTCCAGTAAGTCACTGTCACACATTTTGTAAAATATATCTACGGTGCGGGTTTTGTCTGTTATTAGGAAAGTAGGTCCTGAAGACGCTGTAAATGTTTCTCTCTGCCCTTTAAATATACGTCTCTCATTATCCCACTCAAAATTGTACTCGTCGCTAGGTACTATGTCGCGTAGTGCCAGGTCATTTTGTCGGTCTTCGGCTATCAGAACTTGGGCCTCAAAATCTGTTAAATCAGCTTCTGTAGCAGGTTCTGGTAAAGGGTCGCGCGCTGACATGTCCGGAAGAAGGTTCACTGCTTCGTAGTCTTGATCCACATCCATATCGCAGTCACTTAACTCGTCAACAAGCGGCTTCCACTCGACAATTGGTTCCTCAAAGACCAATTTGTCAATGATCCCTAGAAGCGAATTATAATTAATTATTGAATAAAGTTGTGACCACACCGGTGCTTAAAATACGGTGACGGTACGGAATCGCAGTGACGCGTCGTATTAGCACCGTTTTTGACGCAAGCTCCACACACCAATGCTTAACGGTGCGTATATTACGGTACGTCAAAAACGGCGCCATGTTGTTACTATGACCCCGTCTTTTGTTTCAGCAACGACACCGCGCATCTTTAGAATTATAGTGACCTAATTCACAAATTTTGAATTTCGAGTTAGGTCTCTATAGTAATAAATTTATGACTTAATATCGAAAGCTGAAATCTTGAATTAGGTCACTATAATTCTAAAGGTGCGACCGGTTTTTAAGCAGCGGTGTGGGGAGCGTGCATCAAAAACGGCGCTAATACGACGCGTCACTGCGATTCCGTACCGTCACAGTATTTTAAGCACCGGTGTGGGCGTAACTTAAAAATCTAAAAAGGACACATTTATAATTATTTTATTATGACAAAACTTACGAATCGCACTTTGTTTATTTTTAGAACTTGTTAAAGAAATGTGATTCATCTTCGGAACCTGAAATAAAAACATAATGTAATGTGTTATATTATATGCATCATTTGAGAACTTCAAAATTAATCTTTATTAGATATAGTGTACCTGATTAAATATACAATTGACAATTAATTTAATCAATTTGGCCATCATCTGAATTTTCACAATAAATTTCTACTTGACCTCGTTTTCTTGGCGTTAGTGTCCGCTTTAGGTATAATAATTAGTATTATTTTGACAAATGATGCAATATGAAATAAAAAATTGTTAATTCATATCTTTTATTAATAATATATTCGAGAATTGAAACGTTGTAAAATAAAAATATGTCAAATAAATCATTTTAATTATGTATAATTTGTTTAACCTGTAGTTCCATAACGTCGATATACCATATTATACTTTCCTTATGAAAAATTTCCAATTGACTGTCGATAAAATGATAGGATACCCCTAACCCACCATAGATCTGTGTCACAGTGACATTTCGTTCAACAACTTTTACGGTTTGATTTACAATGTCACTGATTCACAGTCCTATGGTGTGTCATAGTCCAATTTTGCCGATGTTGTAGGTATGTATGTAAACACTTTATTGTAAAAACAAGAGTTAACAATTATAAAATAGATAAAAATATAACAGGGAAGTACAAAGGCGAACTTATCCCTTTAAGGGATCTCTTCCAGATAACTTTTGAGTGATTAAGAAATAATGAATTACAACGAATAGCCAAATAAGTACAACACTAAAAGAAATTTCTATAAATATTAATAGATAAAATTCAATACTCATAACATAGTGTAATCCTGCTAAACATTCACCTTCATATTTATAAACGCACTATAAACCTATTTTAATTACTTAAAGTATTCTTTGTTACTTTCAAATCTAAATGTCATAATGACAGATAAGAACAAAGCATTTTCAAGCACATTAGAAATATCAGCCATAATCGACAAGTTAATTGTTTTTCAGTAGCATATAAATTGTGAACTTAGCTTACCTATTTAGTTTATAATAATCTTGAATTTTCGGCTTTTATAGAAAACAATAATAAGGTCACAAGATTTAGGAGAATTACAAAACAAATCAACGCGGAACTTGGGCTAAATCTAGTCAACGTAATTATGAGTGCGCATATGACGGGACAACTTATGAGTACTAGAGCAGCTCATGCCGCAAATATCACAAGAGTAAGGAGTTTCGCCAGTGTGCTGCCGCATGTGTACCGTCAGTGCTGAGTTCTGACCAAAATGCTTGTGACAATACTCGCACTTGTGAAGCTTTACTCCCGAATGGTACCGCTGATGTTGTGCCAAGTTAGAGACATCAGAAAACCGTTTTGGACAAATTTTGCAAGAGTAAGGTTTCTCTCCAGTGTGCATGCGTTGATGCCTCTTTAATTTAGATTTCTCTTTAAACCGTTTTTCACAAACTTCGCACACGTAAGGCTTCTCATCCGAGTGAGTTATAACGTGACGTCGCAAATAGATCATCAGAGAAAACCGCTTATTGCAAATATCGCAAGAAAAAGGTTTAGATAAGCCGTGTAGTAGGAGATGTTTTTTTAAAGAATCATTATATTTATATTGCTTTTCACAATAGCCACATTGGTACGGCTTGCGGTCCGAGTGACTTATTTGATGTTTTATTAGGTATATTTTTTGTGAGAACTCTTTTTTGCATATATCGCAGCAATACGATCTTTCGTTTAATGTAACTTTACCGTGAATTTTCTTATTTACCACTGCCATATGTACCGCTTTCATATGAAATATAAGGCGACGCTTTACCTTGAATTGTTTCTCACAAATATCGCATGTGAATGTCCCAAAATGGATTTCCGCATGCGATATCAAAGTAGTTATGTCACGGAATCGTTTTTTGCATATTTTGCACGAGTGGCATTCGTCCATGCTGTGATAGCGTAAATGGATGTCTAATCTGTAGTTAGTCTGGAATCGTTTCCCGCAGACGTTGCAGACGCACTGCTTTTTCTTAGTATGGCACAGTTTATGTTTACGCAAGCCGCTACTGTCACAAAAACCTTTTTTACAAATTTCGCAACGAAAAGGCTTCTCTCCCGAATGTGTCCGTCTATGTCTCAACAAGATATCCTTGCGTTCATACTGCTTGAAACAAATTTCACATGTAAAACTTTTCTTCTTTTCATGATCCCGTTGGTGTTGTGTAAAATCACACAAATTATTAAACCGTCGTTTGCAAGTTTCACATTTGAAAATTTTCTCACTCAAATGAGATTGCATGTGTATTGTTAATTTAGCTTGCGTTTGATATTTTTTGTTACAAATATCACACGGAAAAACAGCTTCATATGATTTTTCCATGTGCGTTTGTAGATGTCTTGCCAAACCACTTTTTCTTGTCATGTGTTTATTGCAAACTTCGCAACAGTAACTCTTTTTGTCTCTTTTCTTTACATCCTTGTGAGATTGAACATGATTCCTCCAATTCAATTGTCTTTTAAATTTTTCATCACATATTTTACAATGAAATGGATTTTTCTTGTTATGATGTCGTACATGCTTTTTATAACTATCTATTTTTCTGAAACGTTTATTGCATAGTCTGCATAAGAAGCTTTTCGTGTGAGTAAATGCATGAATTTTTAAAACTGTCTTTGTTAAAAATCGTTTATCGCAACCATCACAATGATATATTTTTTTGTCTTTAGAAATGTTACGTGTTTTTGGCACTTGTTTAAAAACTGACTCAGATTTCGAATTTTGCTTAACATTTTTGAGCGAGATACGCTCAAGCTTTACGACACAAATCTGTGCTAACTGTTTCAAGCAACTTTTACTAAATCGACATTCTTCATTAGGAAGTACTTCATTTTTAACCTTGAAATTTTCATCTTCCAATTCCTCGACCTTTAATGCTTCAATATTTTCATCAACTGAAATTTTAGTCCTATCATTTAATTTCTGAACATTTTCACCTGTTGGAATATCGGTTACTTTTGATTTCTCAACCTTTTTAACGTTTACATCTTCTGAATTCTTCAATTTCCCTGATTCATCAACGTTTTCTTTTGAATAATTATTGTTCACATTGTTAGCTAGTAATTTCTTATTTACATTTCTAGAATATGTTTTTAAATTATTGGACACTATCCAAACATATCCATTCATATCATCAGTCATTGCCTGGGAGTTGATATTAGGACTTTTAATCACTTCCACAGTACTTTTTAAATTTTTAGTCACTTTCTTGGGGCGAAATGTTTCAACACCTTTAGAACGTATTCCTAAATTATTGGTGACTATTTTGGGGAGATTCTTTGAAGTGGCCCCTTTCTTAGAATATGCTTTCAAATTCTTACGTTGAGTCTTTAAATTTTTGGTCACTTCTGTAGAATATGATTTCAAATTGATAGTCACTTGCTTAGATTGACTCTTTGGATATTTGGTCAGTTTTGTAGAATAGGCTTCTAAATATTTAGTCACTCGTGTAAGTTGCGTCTTTGAATTTTTAGGCACTTCTGTAGAATATGCTTTCAACTTTATATTCGCTTGCTTTGGTTGAGAGTTTGAATTATTAGGCACTTCTGTAGAATATGCGTCCAAATTCATAGTCACTTGCTTAGGTTGAGTTTTTAAATTTTTAGGAATTTCTGTGGAATATGCTTTCAAATCCATAGTCGCTTGATTAGGTTGAGTCTTTGAATTATTAGGCAATTCTGTAGAATATGCTTTCAAATTAATATTCACTTGCTTAGGTTGAGTTTTTAAATTTTTAGGAATTTCTGTAGAATATGCTTTCAAATGAATAGTCGCTTGATTAGGTTGAGTCTTTGAATTATTATGCACTTCTGTAGAATATGCTTCCAAATTCTTAGTCACTTGCTTAGGTGGAATTTTGATCACTTCTATAGAATGTGCTTCCAAAATCTTAATCATTTGCTCAATTTGGGTCATTGAATTTTTAGTCACTTCGGTAGAATATGCATTCAAACTCTGAGTCACTTGCTTAGGTTGAGTTTCGGAATCGAATCTTACTTTAGTGGAATATGTTTCTAAATTATTAGGATTACTCCTTTCATTGCTGATCGCTTGACTAAAATATTTCAAATTCTTGCTCACATTGCTCGAATTGGCATCTGAACTGTTGGTGACACTCTTAGAACCCGGTTCTATCTTTCTGGTCGCAACTCTAGAATAGGTTTTCAAACATCGAGTCAAAATGCTATTAACCTCAATGTTTTCAGTTAAGTTGGCACTACTTGCTTCAGTAAGGTCTTGTGTTGTCTCTTGCTTGACATTTTCATCTTCTTTATTTATTTTACCTGAAAAACGAAAAAGTTTACTAAAGTACAGGCCATCTATCCTACTAGGATACGTAACAAACTGATAACAATTAGCCTTTGAGTAGTCAGCTTAACGGGAAAAGGTGGCCACCTTTTTTACTATACAACACAAAGAATAATGGTTTGCAGATTTTTAAATCATAATTTTGTATTGACAATATCCCAAACAAAGCAATAAGGACGAAGTTCTTTGATCAATGAGCACGAGCTGGCTTTGCCGCTCCTATTTATACTCCCGGTGTCCGCGACACTGCGAAGAACTTTGTGTCGCTGAACCTATATTATACTTTCATGTATAAACTAAAGTCGCAAAATTTCACACTAAACAAATTTTATGATTTAGATGTTAGTTCGTAAAGTATTATAGTAGGTGTAAGTGCCCAATTAGTTTTTACTTCTAAAGTTGAATAGGTAATAAGGAATAGTTAGTTTGCTCGGTGCAGTCTTACGGCCGAACCCTATATTCAAACCGCGGATAGATATGGCTTACTTTGGGTTAAAATTTGACATTTGCCCATACAAAATGTGTCAAATTTTAATCCGAAGTAAGCCTATCTGTCCGCGGTTTGAATATAGGGTTCGGCCATTAAATAACTCGTCTAGGATAGGGTCACTGTTTTGAACAACGACAGGTGTGATATTGTATTTCTTAGTATAGAAGAATAATATCACGCCTCACGTTTTTCAGAACAGTGATCCTAGAGGGAGTCATTTAAGTCAGTTGCAATTTGCAATAACCAGATAGATGCAATTACAAGACTCCACCCTAATTGTGTTTTGTATTAAACTAAAGTAACTTGAAATCGAAGCGTAGTTTTTGTTGTACAAATGAATACAGAAAAAAAAGATAAAAGACATTTATTCAGTAAGTAGGCCGCACGGGCACTTTTACACGTCAAGAAATTACCAGCGCTTCAAGACAAGAGGAGACCACTGCTGAGTAGAAATGCCGCAAGAAAACCAGCAGTCAGTAATTTCAATTTATACTCGTAGTACACATGACATACTTTAATAACCGTGTATAGTAGAAACTATTTAAAATCACGATTTGCACTTGAGAACTTGGCATTGTTGTCTTTTGTTAAACCCAACCGCAAATTACCTGTACAAAATGAAATGCACTAATAACAAAAGATGGAATTCATATAAGTTCTCAAGTGCAAATCGTGATTTTAAATAGTTTCTATTCTACTATAGTCCGCTTAACGAAAGAAGGTGGCCACTTTTAGGATACCGAAGTCAAACTTTAGTGTACATATCCGTTCTGCGTACGCACTAAGTCGCAACCTTAGTAAACAAAAGTACGTTAGAAATAAGAGAATCATTTCTACCTGCATGTTAAGTAATTCATAATTTCTAATCTTAATTTTTTTGTGTTTATCATTTCTATATATCTAGTTAAGAATATACTTATTTATTTTAATTAACGTCAATCTCCTAACAAATAGCATAGCTTGGTTGAGCTTAAGATGCTTAAGTTGACCGTTTGAATTATATTCTACCTACGCTAAAGCTAAAATAAGTACGCATTGTTTATGATTTAAACTTGTATTTTCTCCAAGTTAATTGTACCTATTCTTTTGAGGAAATAAATATCTTAAACCGTAAACTAGGAACCCTTATAGTTTCGCCATGACCGACAAATTTTTAAATTTTGTACAAGTATAGATATCTATACCATGACCTAAATCACTACATAGTATAAAACAAAGTCGCTTCCCGCTGTCTGTCTGTCTGTCTGTCCCTATGTATGCTTAGATCTTTAAAACTACGCAACGCATTTTGATGGGGTTTTTTTAATAGATAGATTGATTCAAGAGGAAGGTTTTTATGTAAAATAAATGCTGTTGTATTATACGGGTGTAACAGAAAACTCAAATAAACCGAAGCGAAGCGAGGGCGGGTCGCTAGTCAATTATAAATTTGGTTTAAAAAAATATTCTCCCCTACCTTTAATGCAAGGGCAAAAAAAGATATAGTTATTGTTGGATAGCTATTAAAAAACCATAAACGTATGACTGATTTTCAAAACGCAACCGATTTAAGTTACCTACTGACGGTTTCTAAATTGTAGTCTTTAATTATGTAAGTACCGTAAAACGGGGTAAATAGGAATCAAGGGGTAAATAGGGACACAACCTAAAATAAGACATAACTTGTTAAAAATAAGAACAAGTATTAAATGGATAATAATGTTACGTCTATTGAAATAATTTCAGTCTTATTATTAGTAACATTAGCTTCATTTTAGATTGTGTCCCTATTTACCCCGTTTTACAGTACACTTTTTTTTAAAACTGACTCCCAAATAATATGGTAATTGAGAAAGCTAACCAAATACAAAGTTATCCATTTAAAAAAAACATTTTATGATCATACACTACATCTTTATGTAGGTGGCCCACATAGTAAGAAATGTTTGTGTTTTCCCATAAAATAAGATAATTTATTGGTAAATATAATAATTGCTATGTATCTTGTAAAATGACTTACCTACATCCTAGAAGCATGTAAATTTGAGAAAAAACAAGAAACAGTATTAGTTGAAAAAAAAGTGAACTAACAAGTGTAACGAAAAGCAAGCTTTAAAAAACCCAACTGCAGTTTGGATAATGTCGTCAAAGTAAGTACTTTTTAGTTTTATTAATAATAAAAAAAACGGGACGTTTTCCCGGGATAAAATGTAGCCTATGACACTCTCGCTGCGAAGACGAATCCAATGATACCTCATTTGTCAAAATCGTCCAAGCCGTTTTTGTTGTAGCGGGGAACATAGAACTGGACATACATACATACATGACCGCCGCAGTCGGGTAAAAAGAAATGACACAGACCTAAAGACTTAAAATACCCTTTTCCAAATAAAAACTAATAGCATCCAGCCCCCATCACATGTTAATCTATATCTAAAAGGAGAAACTGAACGACTGATTGATCAACACAGTCAAAACCGCTAGACCTAAGGACTTGAATGAAGTTTGGGTATGTTGGTATGCACTAAGAAAAGATTTTCGAAAATCGACCCCCAACAGGGAGAAATAGGGGGAGTAGCCTGAAATCAACTCAACACGAACGAAGACGCGTGCGTCCTCAAGTTAAAATATATAATCATCTCCCGAATTCCATAAAAACATTGACAAACCAACACTATTTAACAAGCCATTAAAAACATTCTAAATAAATATGTCTTTCTACAGCTTGAATGAATATTTTTAATGCTAGATATAGTTAAATTGTACTTCAATAGCTGACAGAAAATTACTTATTGTTAAGCTAGCCCTCTCATGTCGCTGTAACCAGTAAAGGATGGATGAAAGAGATATACAGAGCAAAAGAGAGCGCAAAGGTCAGAAGGAGCCGCCTTTGGCATACTTTTTTGAATCAAATCGGTGAAATACTGGAAAAGGGCTGAATCTTAAGTACCCAAAACCGATGTGCATGTATGACTCGATGTATGAATGTGGAAGAAGCGAGATTTGTCAGGATCATAGCAGGTGGAAAGAATTTGTCTCTGCCTACGCCTCTGGGAAACAAGCGTGATTTAAAATATGAATGTGTGTAACCAAACAAAGTTCTTGATTAATTTAATATTTGAAGACTGCCATACAGAATAATAACCTCAACTACAAAGAAGCATACGTATACAAAGGATATTACAGTAAGTATTGAGAAAACTTAAACGGAAGTGGGCAAGGCACACAATCAGGCTAAGAAAAATGGTCAAAAACAATAACACATCAGTTCAATAGAAACGGAGAAAAGGAAATAGGCACACCGTCCACTGACTGATGAAATAAAGGCTGTAGCAGGCAGCACATGGACAGGAGTGTCTCGTGACTGAGGAAACTGGTATGTATGTAAATAAATAAATATCAGCAGAAAAACTCAAACAAATTGACCTAGCCTAAACGAAGCTCTACTTGTATGCATGTATACTTCATATTGTATTTAATGTATGTATGTAAAATTGGTCAAGTACACTCGACCAACTTGATAGGCCACTACGGAACTGTGTCAAAGTGAAGTTTTAATTCAATTGATAAGAAGTCTCTCACTTCATGAACCATTACGTCACTTTTACATGGTTCCATAGTGGCCTATGATTCAAAGAGGTTGACCTATAAGTCATATTTGTACCCGACTGTATGGGAAAAACGCAAGCGTTTATTCCAAAATTTTATTCCACTGACGAATGTTACAGGTTATAAACTCAAAACTTACTATCGAGAGAAACGGCGTCGCCAGGCCGTAGTATCAGCTCCGGGCCCAGTACCAGCTCTTGTTTAACCTCGTGATCCACATACAAGCCCACCGGAGCCCCAGCAGTCTCCCACACCGGCTCATCCTTCACGCGGACTTCCTCCGCCGACATTATTTTTCCGCCTGTCTACCAATCTGTCGCCTTCTTACAACTTTGATCCGGTTTATATTAATTTCTGAGACGGCTGCGAATATCACGCATTGACTTAGAGATCAATTGTTTAAAAAAATGTGTAATAAAGTTTGTTTACATGCGAACCGATACATACGATCTCAAATAAACTTTTTTTGTGTCATTTTATTTGGGATAGACGAGCATCAGCGATCATACAGCCAAAACTCGAAAGTGTTTGACGTTGACAGTTGATGTAGGAATAGAATAGCAACATTGGCAAAATCACTACCCGGACGGCCCCGAAAGCCATTTGTATCTATAGGTATTATGACCACATATTGATAAAAAAAAAAGTATTCCGACGTATGGTTGTATGTATCGATAAGATATAAACATTATTATCTTCACTGTTATTTATAATTATCTTTTGAGCATTGATAAGAGATAAACTATAATCAAAGGATATTCAGTCAGTGGTGTCAAACTGTGAAATGGGTTCCGTATATTTTTACAATTTAATCTCATTGTTATTTGCATATTCACCACAATAATAGGTAGGTATATATTTCGCCACAAAATTCCGCTACGGTGAGTTTTAAACCATCAAAACTTTAAATCGCGTTTTGAGATTTTGAGTGAAGGTGGATACACATTGAAGACACTGAGGCCCTACTTTGAAAATTGAAGTTCGAAGTTACGTTAGCTCCATCCCTTTCTCTCGATTTAGTCTCGAATGATGAGTGACCGAGATGGAGCTAACGTAACTTCAAACTTCCGTTTTCAAAGTAGGGCCTCAGTTGCGACAAAATCGCGCATAAGCGCTAATACACTCAGACGTTTTAACTACTCGCGTGAAAATACGACGTTTAAAATCAAATTGGTTTCTATGGATGCATTCACACGTAAGCGATTTTTAAACGCGTAGGTTTACTATCGATTATAACCATATTATAACCGATTGTTTGGTATAACCATATTATAACCGATTGTTTGGTATAACCATATTATAACCGATTGTTTGGTATAAATAGAGTGTCAAATTGGTCATTTGTTCCTATATCCGTTTCTTAAGCGCAATACGTTCATGTTTATGATGGATTCAACCAATTAAAAGCAACAATAGCTATTTCTCATCGATTTTTATGGATTATCTGCATTATGAATCCGCTTTTTAACTTATTAAAATGAATAATAGGTTTTAGTTTCGCAAACAGTGAAACCGCAACACTTAGCTCTCATAGATATATATAGATAGGAAGTAAAGATGCGATTTCTTTATTCACGTCTTTCCGTATAAATGCTTCTCTTTTACTCGTTGTTTTATTTTTTCATGTCCCGCCTAGGTTTGTACTCTATATACGGTTTTAACCATAGATGTATAATTCCTACATCTATGGTTTTACTCGATTTTAATAAACTTCGGGAACTCCCTACATTAATGACTGTAGGGTTACCAACTTAGGAGTTTTCCCCCAAAATTAGGGGTGTAATGTGTGGAACAGTGTTATTGGTAGTTGGTAGTCCAGCATTAAAATGTTAGTTAAGTTCATTAATAAGAGAACAATATTTGTTATACCCAGCATTCGATTTGAGATTAAGTATTTAACCAGTGGCCTGTTTTATAAAGCTACAAATTACAACTTACAGGTTACAAGTTTCCATTTGACACCACCTCAACCAAAGACGACCAGTGGCCCGTTTCACGAAGCAACAAGTTACAAATTACAAGCGGAACTCTCTTTCTAGCAGGAGGAGTTAGAAAGAGACTTCCGCTTGTCACTTGTAACTTGTAGCTTGGTGAAACGGGCCACAGGTTGTACAGGTTGTTACCGTAATGAAATATTCAAACTAGAAAGAAATAAAGAATGAAAAATGGTTTATTTGACACATTTATAACAGGATATGGAACTTAAATAACAATCAAATGACAAATTGAGTAAAATAGGGAGCCACTCAGTATTATGCCATGGCAAGTCACGGCGCTGGGGTTCAGTGGTCCTTACTTGAAAGTGTTTAGTGGTTACTGTACATAATATAAATAATGTAATCAATTACCATAACCCTATTATATTAATTTCTAATTTATATTAAGAATTTTAGGGGTGTTTGAATTTTTTATTAGGGGTAAATGGCTTTCTATAACTGGCAATAATTCAACCCAAATATATACAAATTTTCATTGCGCTACGGGTCTCTAAAGTGTCGAATCACCATTATCATTGCATGCATTGTGCTAAACATAAAGAATCTATTTAGTTACTTTGTAATTTCTTTTCTATCACGAGTTTAAAATGGAGTTAAGAGACTTTATATCAAGTAGAAATTATGTGAAAGGAATAATCACGCGAATTGCAGAATTTTGCGAGTCCGAAAAGTTCTTTATTGCTTCGGAAGAGTTGGTGAAAGAAAAAAAGCGAAGACTTATCAAAGCGTTTGAAGACTATGAAGGATTTAATAAAAGTATTCTCTCTCTGGATCCGAGGGATTTAGAAGATTATGGAGCTGTTGAAAATTTATGCGACTCGTGTTTTGCGAAATTCAATAGTAGGTCTAAGATGGCAGCCGAGAGTACTAGTTTAGGTGAGTTAGTTATCTTTTTTTGTTTCGTTTGTAGATTGTTTTATGCAAGCTCGTTAAGAGGACTGTGAAGCGACGTTTATACTCTTATTTATGGGGCAAAACTAAAAATAGAACTAATTTTCTCTTATCGCATGGAATGGATTTTTTTCCCAGTAGTTATCACCAAATATTTTAGTGGTAACAAATAGGAAAAATTGTTACCACCGAGTACTTTAGTGGTAAAAGATGAGAAAAAAAATCCCAGCTGTTACGAGTGGTAACAAATTGATGGTAACATGTGGGAATAACCTGGTTATTTGAATAAAAAAAAAGTATCAGTTGTATGTGGTAATTTTTAATAACAGGTTTTAAAATTGTCTTTTTAAGGGTTAAATCAAAGGGGTAAGGGTTGTCAGAATATTTCCATACAAATTAAGCTCCGAGCGATAACGTTTCTGCCACCCCCCGAACCACGTCCGCATTCCACGATTTTTGAATGATGAATATGGTGTAGTTATTATGATAAATACCTGCGTAATTCCGATATTCCGATATTGAGGTTCAATACCGATTTTCAATTCCGATACTGGAAATTTTCCGATACTGCATGCCCTAGTTCACACTGCTGGCAAGAACCCTCTCTACTAGTTCGTCGAAGCAAAATATATAGATTCCGTGTCAATAAAAGAGACGCATGTATTAATAGTTTATCGCTGGTTATACTCGCTTCCCGCTCATCGTCGGCGGTGGGTCAAGTCATCGGTGATACTCCACGGTGTCATAACTAACAAATTAAATAAGATGCAAAATACACGTTAGCGAGTAAATCAGTAAGGTACATTTTGCAACTTATTAAATTTGGTAGTTACGCGGTATTGCTGATTGCTGAGGCTCTACTTTGAAATCCGTAATTCGAACTTCGTCTGTTGCTATCCCTTTTGCTCTCGACGCGTCACTAATTCGCAAGAAAGTGATGGGGCGATCCGAAGTTCGAATTACTGATTTCAAAGTAGAGCCCCTGGGGCGCGTTTCACGAAGCTACAAGTTACAAATTACAAGCGGAAGTCTCTTTCTAATTCATACTGCTAGAAAGAGGGTTCCGCTTGTAATTTGTAACTTGTAGCTTCGTGAAACGGGCCACTGATCACCGTGCCTTTCGCGCGACATCGCATCGGGTATAGCAAGCGTGAAGGGGGATGCTGTATCGCAAAAGTAAGAGAGAGTAAGTAAGATGCAGAATCGTGCGAGGGCATACAACCAGCGACAGTATCGCTACTGAATCGCTGCAAAAAGTCGCCGTGTGTAACTCCCTAAGACGCTTACATAGAACAATACAAAATCCTTTACCGTTTCTTGCAGGTACAACTCTTCATACTATCGAGAGAAAACCCAAGGAGCAGTTACGAGCCGAGGGAAAAAGCAAATTTATAGAGAAAGTGGAAAAGCATGCGGAGAAGAAAGTAATAAAAACAAAGGAGAGAGATGCTGAAGTCAAGTTAGAAACAAGGTTTGATAAAGGGCAACGCGTAGAAGATAAAAACAAGGCTACGGAGAAGCAATTTGAGAAAGTAAGGAATAACATTAAATTCAAGCAAGTCGCGGTAGAGAAGAACGATGCGGAAAGGAAAGTTGAAGGTCATCTGGTTCAGGAACAACGAGTCTACGTGCAATGTAGGAAAGGAATGAGCACTTTAGGTGAGAGCAAAGTTGAGATGCTGACCGAGTTGAGAAATAGTAAATCTTTTACGAAGAAAACCGAGGCAAAGGCAACCGGTGAAATGGAGAACATAGAGAAAGAAAAAAAGGTTGATGATCACGTATCAACTGAGAAACGGGGCGAGGGAAATAAACAAACTGATATCAAAGTGGAGACTGAGAAGGTTCCTGAAAGCGCTTCGCGAGAAAGTATTGACAGTGAAATGGATACAGTCAGTGAGACTAAAGATAAGAGGTTGGTTATCGATAAAAAGCAAGGGAATATCAAAATTGAAGATGCGGATGGTAATCAAATCAATTCTGAAGGGATAATAAAACTTCACAAAATTAAGACGGATATGATGGAGAAACTGGAGAGAGATGATAATTTGATCAGGGAGACTAAAGCGGATAAAAAGGCGGGGGAAGAAGATTTAAATGAGGAGATTGAAAGACATTGGGAGGAGAAGCAGAGATATAATGAGGACTTTCGTAGGGAGGAAGAAGCGGATTTAGATGCAGAGGAAGAATATAGAAGGGAAGAGGCTGACAGACTATGGGAGGAGGAGCAGAGATATATTGAGGACTTGTGCAGGGAGGAAGAAGAGGAATTACAGTTTGTGGAAGAATATGAAAGGGAAGAGGCTGAAAGACAATGGGAGGAGGAGCAGAGGTATATTGAGGACTTGCTCAGGGAGGAAGAAGAGGAATTACAGTTTGTAGAAGAATATGAAAGGGAAGAGGCTGAAAGACAATGGGAGGAGGAGCAGAGGTATATTGAAGATTTGCGCATGGAGGAAGAAGAAGAATTACAGTTTGTAGAAGAATATGAAAGGGAAGAGGCTGAAAGACAATGGGAGGAGGAGCAGAGATACAATGAGGACTTGTGCAGGGAGGCAGAAGAGGAATTACAGTTTGTAGAAGAATATGAAAGGGAAGAGGCTGAAAGACAATGGGAGGAGGAGCAGAGATACAATGAGGACTTGCGCAGGGAGGCAGAAGAGGAATTACAGTTTGTAGAAGAATATGAAAGGGAAGAGGCTGAAAGACAATGGGAGGAGGAGCAGAGATACAATGAGGACTTGTGCAGGGAGGCAGAAGAGGAATTACAGTTTGTAGAAGAATATGAAAGGGAAGAGGCTGAAAGACAATGGGAGGAGGAGCAGAGATACAATGAGGACTTGCGCAGGGAGGCAGAAGAGGAATTACAGTTTGTAGAAGAATATGAAAGGGAAGAGGCTGAAAGACAATGGGAGGAGGAGCAGAGATACAATGAGGACTTGCGCAGGGAGGCAGAAGAGGAATTACAGTTTGTGGAAGAATATGAAAGGGAAGAGGCTGAAAGACAATGGGAGGAGGAGCAGAGATACAATGAGGACTTGCGCAGGGAGGCAGAAGAGGAATTACAGTTTGTAGAAGAATATGAAAGGGAAGAGGCTGAAAGACAATGGGAGGAGGAGCAGAGATACAATGAGGACTTGCGCAGGGAGGCAGAAGAGGAATTACAGTTTGTAGAAGAATATGAAAGGGAAGAGGCTGAAAGACAATGGGAGGAGGAGCAGAGATACAATGAGGACTTGCGCAGGGAGGCAAAAGAGGAATTACAGTTTGTAGAAGAATATGAAAGGGAAGAAGCTGAAAGACAATGGGAGGAGGAGCAGAGATACAATGAGGACTTGTGCAGGGAGGCAGAAGAGGAATTACAGTTTGTAGAAGAATATGAAAGGGAAGAGGCTGAAAGACAATGGGAGGAGGAGCAGAGATACAATGAGGACTTGCGCAGGGAGGCAGAAGAGGAATTACAGTTTGTGGAAGAATATGAAAGGGAAGAGGCTGAAAGACAATGGGAGGAGGAGCAGAGATATATTGAGGACTTGCGCAGAGAGGAAGAAGAGGAATTACAGTTTGTAGAAGAATATGAAAGGGAAGAGACTGAAAGACAATGGGAGGAGGAGCAGAGATATATTGAGGACTTGCGCAGGGAGGAAGAAGAGGAATTACAGTTTGTGGAAGAATATGAAAGGGAAGAGGCTGAAAGACAATGGGAGGAGGAGCAGAGATATAATGAGAACTTGCGTAGAGAGGAAGAAGCGGAATTAGAGGCAGAGGAAGAATATAGAAGGGAAGAGAAAGAAAGAGAATTTGAGGAAGATCAGAGATACACTGAGGAGGAAATTAAATTATATGCTAAAACTAGTGAATGTGGTTATCAGCAAAGTGCTGATGGAAATGATCAGATGCAGAAGGAAATTTATAAAATTTCTGATGAGAAGAATGATAAAAATATAGAGCTAGAATTATTTGCTGGGCATAAGATACAATCAATCGATGAGATGCGAGCTTATACGTACATGTTTATATGCGTGATTGCTTTACACATCTTGCAGTAACTGATATTATTATATACGACATTATTCTGATTGATTTTGAATTCGACTGGTCGAGAATATCATGGGGATTAATTTTGCTATTTGATATAATTTTTGTGCAATAAGGATAGAATAAAACAAATGTACTAAGTACAAAACTCTACTCTCAATTTGACAGGATATCAAATCCATTTTGCGAATATAATATCACTAATATCAGTAAGAGTTAAATAACCAATCACTAGTTATTGAAGAGCGAGGCCTCCTGTCTCAACCTTAACAATTTTTTGTAACCTGAATTTCTAACAAAAATAAACATTTTCTTAATTTAAAAAAAAGCACCGTCCCATATTTTCTAGGTTGAATGTTGTTAAATTTGCCAGCATTTTTATAAACTTTCTAAGCATTCTCTAAACAACTTCAGTAACTTAACAAATACCAGAATCCCAGTCGCTGTTTAGCATTAAATGGTTAAAAGGTTCGGTGTTGTTTTCGCCGGCAGCCTTCCAGCAGAGTACACGTCAGCAGAAGCATGCTGTTTTGTCACCTAAATAGATAGCTCTAAGTTCTTGTATGGGCCTTGTTGCTTAAGATAAACGTTTCCATTCTAATCTATTCTATAACTTGTGTAATTATAGCAAATAAAATTCTCCCATTTACATCACTTTGTTATTGTCTTGTCTTCTTACGTAAATACTTGAACAGACATCAAATGAGTGAGATATAAACTAAATAAACAACTTCCAGTTAAAGCTCGTTTAATCAATAAAAAATAGAGCTATGACAATAATTAGTTGCGCTTAATCATTTATTAAATGGTGAACAAAAAAACAAGGACGCCGGAAGCAATATAAGACTGAGCCTAACAACTATAGTAACATGATCAAGTCAATTGTTTTCATGAGTAGTCTTATGAATATCTAACTTTTTTGATGTTTTGAACACTTTATTACATACTTTACACTTAAAATGAATAGATTTATGTATACGTAATACACTTTCATCGTCAAATTGTTCCTTACAAATATCACATTCGTGCAGTCCATGTTGAATCTTCTTATGATAATTAAGATAAATTATTGATATAAATGATTTCATGCATTCTTTACAAGTAAACTTTTTCTTGCGACTATGAGTTAACTTATGCCGTACTAGCGTTTGGTTGCAACCGAACCGCTTTTTACAGACATCGCAAGTGTAAGGTTTATCTTCGTCTCCCGCATGAACCAATGCGTGCCTTTTCAACATTCTACTTTCAACAAAGGATTTATCACAAACTTCGCAAGTGAATAGTTTCCCCGTGTGTATTAACAAGTGATGTTTTAAACTATGGGAATGGCGGAAGCTTCTATCGCAATACTGACAGTTGTACAGATTTTTGTTCTCGTGCAAACGTTTGTGAACGTTCAGTATACTGGTCCGTGCGAACCGTTTGTGACATATAGTGCATTTGTAAGGTTTATCTCCTGTGTGGGAGCGTTGATGGTGCTTGAGGTGGTCTTTGGTAAGGAATTTCTTTGAGCATGTGTCACATGTGTGCGTTTTAATCTTCGCACGGGGTTTGGCTGGTTTCTTGGTTTTCACGTGTGTTTGTTCGTGGCTTGAAAGCTCCTCCTTGGTGCGGAAACGTTGTGGGCAGTGTTTGCACGGCCACGGCAGATCGTATTTCTGGACTTCTTCACTTGGAGTAGGAGCTGCCGAAATATGGTTAATTTATTACCCATGTACAAAGTATATGTGTATGTACACGTATGTATGTAAACACTTTATTGCACAAAAGAAAAAAGAAATAAATAAATATCAGGGGATAATGAGAGAGGCCTATGTCCAGCAGTGGACTAATATATGATGATGATGACGATGATCATCACGATGATGATGATCATGATGATGATGATGATGATGACGATGATGGTGGTGATGATGATCATCATGATGATGATGATGATTATGATGATGATTATGATGATTATGATGATGATGATGAATCTTACACAAAATGACCTAGTCCCAAACTAAGCTCTAGACTTGTATTATGGGTACTAGACAACGATACACTTACTTATATACAGACATACATAGAAAAACCCAAGACTCAGGAATAAATATTCACGCTCATCCATCACACAAATGTCTGCCCTTACCGGGATTTGATCCCGGCACCACTACCTTCGAACGCAGGGTCACTACCAACAAGGCCAACGTGTCAATACAAATAATATTTAAAAAAAGGATGTACAAAGGCCAACTTATCCCTTTATGGGATTTCTTCCAGCTAACCCTTGAGAGATTGAAAAAAGTGAAAGACAGCACTTCAGTGCCTTAATAAAATTTGGGAAGTAATTAAATGGTCAGCCGTTATTAAAATTGATCAGCAAAAAAAATCAGCAATTAACTCATTTGGGCAGCATGAAAAGATTTGGGTGGCAATAAATAAAAATCGGGCTACAACTCTTTGTTCAGCAAATAATTTATAAACGTGTAACGTTTTAATCAATTTCGGTCTGCCTAATAAACAGTCGAGCTGCAAAATAATTATTTGGGCAGCAAGATTTTACAATTGGTCAGCAGAGAAAACATGTCTGTAAGCAGTTTAATTGAGAGGTATGCATATTAATATAATGGTTATCTATATAAATAAGTGGATTGCATTTATTTTGAAAAATCAGCAGTGTTCGTTTTTGTGGGCGGAGCGAAATCAGACCACGTGAAGCGAGCACCCAAGCATTGTTATTTTTGAGGCTAGTAAGTAGTAATTACAAGTAAAGTTTTGTGACACAAATTTAGAAATCACAATCACACCCTAGATTAACCAAAATTTGTGTCATAAATATGAGGTAGGTTAGGTTAGGGATTCCGGTTCGCTACAACCAAAAATCATAATACCATATTCCTAGAATGTCGCAATGCCAAAACAGACTATTCTCATAATGTCTAAAGCTCGAAATGACTTATGCCTACTTCTTAAATAACCGTATTCTTAATATGATTATAATTCATTTAGACTATATCGCGTTTTGATAAATTTTCAATTCTACCATTTCCCAAAATGTCTAAAACTTGACTTTATCGTGTTTTGATAAATTTTCAATTATACCATTTCTCAAAATGTCTTAAACTCAAATTAAATTCATACAAAACGTCACATTGTCAAAACACCTAAAACTCAGTATTTATGGAAAATATTTAAAATTATGTTGTATTTTTACAGTTTTTACGGCATCAGTGATTCTATAAGGGTTCCTTTTTTCCTTTTGAGGTACGGAACTCTAGAATTCTTGACTCGCTCATAAGGCATTTTTGTTGGATCCCTTACAACAGCATAGTAGTCATAAATTGCTAAACCAACTCTGATAAAGTGTAGTATTTATTTACATTTATAAATACGTTACATTAAAAATACTGCGTGGTTAAAAATTTAGGTCTAATGAGACTATGTCATTTTGATCTTTGGATTTGTCAACAAAAGGCATTTTTGAATTTTGGTATTTTTTTATGAAACTAATGCATTTTCACCTTCAGTCTTAATAATAATTCGGTATTTGAAGTTATTGTTCATTTTACCAACTGTACAATTTGGATATCGGATGTAATGTGTAAATGTTATTTTGACATTTTATTGTATTGAAAATAAGTCAATTTGGGAATTTAGGCATTTTGGAACTAAGACAAAATGAGATTTAGTCAAATATGTAAAAGGGCATTATGATATTTGATTGTAGCGAACCGGAATCAGGTTAGGTTCGTTTTTATATCAGGCCCGGAGGGCCAGAACAATCCAGAAATAGGAGACCCGCGTGAGCGGAGCTCCGTCGACTCTGTTAAATTTGTAAATTTCCATCATCATCATCATCACCATCATCGTCGTCATCGTCATCACCAGCATCATCATCACCACCATCATCATCACCACCATCGTCATCGTCACCATCGCCATAGCCATCGCCATCGTCATCGTCATCGTCATCGTCATCATCATCATAATCATATCATGTTTTTTACACTTTTGGTCAAAAACATTCTAAGTCTTTCCCTCTGCTACACCCTAACCGGCATATTTGCCCCCTTTTTTTGCTGGACAAAATGAAACATTTTGCTTACCTACTGATTGCTTACCAAAATTTGATTAATTGTGGGTCGCTCAATGCAGCCCAAATATTTAATTTGCTGACCAAAATAATTTAGAGCAGTTCAGTATATCATTAATTGCAGACAGATTTATAAATGTTTGCTAACCATAAGTTGCTTACCAACTAGCTATTTTCGCTGACCAAATACATTTTTCTGTTCACCAAAATAAGAATATCTTGCTGATCGGTTAAATGATACCCATAAAATTTAAACTTAACACAGAATGACATTCGCGACGATAACAAGGATCTAAAATACTCAAAATTCTACAGTCCTAGTAAAAAGGGAAAACAAGAAGACTGAACTCGTAATCATATCTTTTTTTAATTTTATTATACCTACAAACTAGTGAGGGGCTTGTTTATTAATAATACAACAATTCCGTTTTTATTTTAAATTTTAACAGTTATACTCATCCTGGGTACAGCATATTTACCAGCGGCTACTGACCAGAGGGCTTATTGTCTAACACACTCGCAATCGCAACCGGCTTTAAAGGGGAGCAATTGTTTTCATTTTGTATGCAAACAAGCCTTCGACTTTCAAAATGAAAACTATCATGATTATGAGTGCATTAGACAATATTTAAGCTCTCTGGTGCCATGTTCTTGGCTCAATTTCCATAAGTTAATCTCTTGATTAACTGCCGATAAGTATTTATTTGGGACTAAGGGTTGCCGGTAGGATATTACATAATTTAAATAAATACATACATACCCCCCACCTTAATATTCACGCCTTCATTCCCAGAGTGGGGTAGGCAGAGCTAAAGAATTACCAATAACTGTTAAAACTTATTGATAATTCTGTAACCACATTTTGCACAATGAGGCTAAGATGTTTATACCAGTGTATTAGTGACAGGTTGCAAGCCCATCGCCCAACAGTACTACAAGCCTTTATTCCCATTATTCTTTATAATTTAAATAATTTATAATAATTGTTTTAATTAATTTTAGTTTTATTGTTTACTAATACAGTTTCAGAAATGTAATTTGCGACTTTTCTACTTCATCCAAATTTCTTAAGTCTACAGCAATCGAGAGGGTAACAAGTAATACCTAATACATTCCTTAATACTTTCTGGCATAAGGTCAGTATTAAACTTTTGGAGTTAGAGGTATACAAAGCAATGATATAGTACGAAAGTTTACACTTAAAAATACCTTTTTCCACGAGACCGCTGGTGGGACTCGGCTCCCGGGACACGGCCTCCATCTTCACATCGACGTGCCATAGTATTGGCTGCTCACTTAAAATAATAGTGTAACCTTCTTCATAAGTCTCTTGTGCAACATTCATTCTCAAAAGTCTAGAGAAATCGTAGTATTTTAAGAAAACTGCGTAGTTTACCGATGTTAATGGAGTAAAGTTAAGTTACAATACATAATTGATATAATAGCGAAATATCGGTACAATTTACAATGAAAAGAAAACCGGGTATTTGTTCGGTAAAAAGAAAAACTAAAAAAAAAATATCAATCAAAAATACTGACTGCTGTCAAAATGTATCTCTTATTCTTATTAGTCTGTGCATACCATAGATGTAGGAAAATTGTGTATATACCATTGTATGCAAACTTGCAAAGGTTATTGCCATGGTATTTCTATGGTATGTTCATAGATATATGATAACTACCTCTATGGGTATGGTTATAAAAAGGAAATAGTAAACTATTTTATACACTACACGGCCATAATGCCAGCGATTATATGTATTCATGTGTTTTACCAAAATAAAAATAAAAGTAAATTTTTATCATTTCGTCATTCAAACGTATATCAAATCATAATCATATTGATTTAATTTTCTCTTTTAATACTAAATCAAAAGTTTCTCTGGAAGGCACAATGGTTATTGTACATTAGTCTCTTAATGTCAAACAACTGCGATGCAAGAAAAAAGTTCATAAAACAAAACAATTAGGGTATACATACAGTCTTCCTTATTTATTATTTATTACTATAAATAAATAATATAAAAATAATAAAAACGCGTTGAGATACATAACATTGAATGTGTCTAGGGCATTAATTTTTAGCTTATCTCTAGTTAGGTTTTTTTAACTTTTTTTTATTTGCCATTCGTAGTTGTAGTTTTAATTTGTAATGTTTATTTGGATCATAGTTTTATAAATAATTCAATTTTGAGACATTATTAGGTTCATAAATATTTTAGATGATTCGGCCAATGTCAAGGTTGGGTTATTTGCCATTTGACAATTATTAAATATTTCGTTAAAGTTTGTTATTTTTAGAAAGGATGTTAAAAAGTTGAAATTTTAAAAGGAAATTGAAAGCCTAAACGATTATTTAACTTATCAAATACAGTAACAGAATGTCCCAGGACCCAATAGAAGTTAACGGGACCTCCGTAAAAGAGGAGTTATCTAAGAGGAAAGAGGAATATGTCTTGATTTCGTCCGACGAATCAGGAGATGAATGTGCCTTAATCGAGGAATTTGGTGTGAAAAGAGAAACAGAAGATAGCAACACAAGCGAGGAATGTGCAAGTACGAGAGGGATGGAGTGGGACAATCTATGTGATGATGAAGTTGTTTTTGTTAAGGAAGAAATAGACCAGATACACAGACCAGACCATGAAGACACAATTGAGGATCGAAATACAAGTAAGTATGTTATGAAGTTACATATTTGAGCCTTTTAAAAATCGTCAAAATTTCAGTTAGGAGTTCATGGTACTTCGCTGTCGAAATGTAATAAAAATGCTCAACTAAAACATTATGGATTTTCCCATTCTGTCCGAGTTCAAACAAATTCTCTTTTTATTATTAATATTACTAGCGACTCACCCTTGCTTTGCTTCAGTTTATGTGAGTTTTCTGAAAAGGGGCTTCTAAACAGGCCATATTTACACTGCAATATGTGGCCGGCAACTATCGGTGTCTTTCTCTAACATACGAGTAAGAGAGGGACACCAATAGTTGCCGTCCACATATTGCAGTGAAAATATGGCCCGTTTAGAAGCCCCTTAACACCTGTACAAAGTCCAGCATTTATTATACATAAAAACCTTCCTCTTGAATCACTCTATTTATTGATGAAAACTGTTTTGTAAGATCTAAGCGCACATACAGAGGGAGAGATGGCGGGAAGCGACTTTGTTGTATACCATGTAAAATTACAATATTTTGCGTGTATATTTCAGATCAAATGCAGCATGCAGAAGATGCAGAGAAGACATCCGTACCACACTCAGAGATTAATAGTACAAACATGAACAAGAACGTTGCAATCATGCAAGAAAGTTGCAAAGTGGTTGCCGCATACTTACTCAGTAAGAGTTTAAAGCGATCAAGAGATACATACATACCGCATAACGAACACGGACTTTCTAGAACCGAATTCAATTTTTTCACCGAATTGTCTATAGATGAAAAGAAATTTGTCGATTACTTCAGAATGTCGGTGAAGACGTTTGAAGAGATACATAAAAGACTTGAGCCGCATTTGAAACGTTGTGTTTTACATAAAGTTGATGTGTGTCCCAAAGAAAGACTGGCTATTACTATCAGGTAAATAGATTGTTGTATCTTCAGATGGGTCAAGCTTGGATAGACCATCAATGCCCCGTTTCACGAAGCTACAAGTTACAAATTACAAGCGGAACTCTCTTTGCTAGCAAAAGGAGTTAAAAAGAGACTTCCGTTTGTAATTTACTGGTAGCTTCATGAAACGGGCCCCAAATAGCACTCTTTTACGTTATAACGTTATAACTATACGGTTACTAGCTTCTGCCCGGTCACACATCTTACTTACCAATTTGCTTTCTGTAATATTCTGCATACCGTAAAAAAAACCGGGTAAGAGCATGTCGATCCTTGCTCAGTGTAGGATGGTGTAGGGTATCAGAAGTTTTTTTTGCATGAAAAATAAAAAAATTACAACTTTGCCGTCGTTATTTTAAATGTATATAAATATATATTTGAAACTGTGGAACACTTTACCAGAAACTGTTATTAGTGCACCCTCAGTGAACTCCTTTAAAAATAGACTTGATAAGTTTTTAAAACCTTTATAGACACAAGTGCAGTGATATACACGCATCAGCTCAAAGAGCTAGTGTATTATAATAAATAATAATAATAATAATATTCCAAATTACACCAATGAAAGGAAAAAAAAATTACACCTTTGTGGTAACAAGAGTCTCTTAGCTAGACGCCGGAAACGGCGTAATTGGTCCGTCCGTTTCGGAGCTACGAAGCCGAAGCATACAGATTAATGGGCGGACGACGGATGCAATTTACGTCAAAATAATTTTGAACGATATTCGTAATATGGATATGACTACAATTGATTTAAAAAAAAGAACATAACTACAAAAATGTTATAGAATTTTATTGTTGAAGTAAATAATCATATTTTTTCTTTATTAGTTATTTTCAGTACATTCATTTTATAATTCCCTATCTACTTATATAGGGAAAATGACCTCTCCACATCTACAGATGTAAGAGGGGCATATTCGTAAAGTGATACTTCAGTACTTTCATAATATACAAAATATGTACTGATTTATAACAAAAACTGCATATGTTTTCACACATAAACGGTACTCGAAATTTTAGAAATTTAATAAAAGTCTTATCCATCTTGTGCTTTCGTCACCATATCGACGGTTTTGTGACTCAACTTCGTATATAGAATATTGTCCAGTATAAACTGACTCTAACTAAGTACGCGAGTGCATACTTAGTGCATGTCAGTTTATACTAGACAATATTCAATATAGGTACGAGGTTTGAGTCGCAGAACCGTCGATATTGCGTCCGTCGTCCACATTAAAGATAATATACCCGTCTTTTTCTTTGGACGTGTTGAAATAAGATCGAAATCAATTAACACTCGTGCTCAGGAGACTTACGGAGATTATAATTTGTGGTGTTAATTAATTTCGATCTTTTTTTAACATATTCAAAGTCTTTTATACCCCTTTGTTGATGGATGCATGTTGTCACCAATTATACAATTCATTTAAGTACACATTTTTTTCTAATTTCCAGATACCTGACCACTGGAGCGAGCATATCCGAACTGCGTTCAAAATATAAATTAGGAGTTGCCACAATAAAAGTTATAATAGAACAAGTGTGCGTTAAAATTTGGGAAATCTTAAAGGAAGAATATTTACCAGAACCGAACCACAACTGGCAGAATACAGCGCAAGGATTCGAGAAAAACGCCAACTTCCCAAACTGCATCGGGGCTATGGGAGTGAAGTGCACTCAGATTGCATGCCCAGTCGAAGAATCACAAGGCAACAAGTTTAAAGCGATGATAATTCTTGCTATGTGTGACACCAGCTACCGTTTCACATATGTAGATGTTGCATGTGGGAGCAAAGCGTTTGAATCATGTGCCTCAAAAATGTTAAGTCATATTAAAATGCCACCATCAAAGACATTGCCTGATACTTCGAAGTCTGTACCGTATGTTATTGTAGCTGATGATACTTGTGCAGTATCAGTTACTATATTACGACCATATTTTATACAGGCATCTGATATTCTTCAAGTAAACAAACGAACAACTAAAAATAATACGTTAAACAAGTGCGGGAGTAGTGTACCTCCCCCGAAAATGACGAAGACAGCGCCAGCGTCCAACGAAAAGCTAGCTATATTCCGGAGAAAGATCTTCAATTATAGAATAAACAGGGCGCTTCGATACATAGAATCAACGCTAGCTATAATGACCAATAAGTTTTCTATTTTCGAACGCTCTATTAAAATGTCTCAATCGTTTGCCGAAGTCATTATGAAAGCGATATTTGTTTTGCATAATTTTGTTATAGAAATTGAAGGGTACAAGGACGAAGATACCATGATTCAAAATGGTTTGACTGACTACAAGGATAATAAAGACTTAAGGATTGGAAACACGTTGAGAGATCATTATGCGAATTATTTTGTGTCTGAAGGCGCTGTGCCGTGGCAGAACTACATATATCTATAGCTGTTGCCATCTGAGTAGAAGTAGTTTATTTTTGGGACAAGCTTTTGTTCCTTTATCGAATTTCAACGGGATAGAAGCTTTCCGTCTACATCTCGATATGACTAGGTAGCTAATACGACCACATTGCTTTGTGACTACATCTCGGTCTGACTACATCGCTTTGTGCCTAGATCGCAATACGACCAGATCGCTTTGCGACTACATCTCAATAAGTCTGAGTTGCTAAATGACCACATTGTTTTTTCATGTTATGTCTGTGTTAGCAATGTCGACGGAGCCCCGCATGGCGGGGCTCCTATTCCTGGGCGATTTGCCCTTCGGGCATTTGAAGTTACCTAACGAACCTAACCTACCTAGTAACGCGAGAGAAGTGGTCATTTTACAACTCGGACTTTTTGAGATGTAGTCGCAAAGCGATCTGGTTGTATTGCGATCTAGGCACAAAGCGATGTAGTCAGATCGAGATGTACTCGCAAAGCGATCTGGTCGTATTTGCTACCTAGTCCTAACGAGATGTGGACCTAAAGCTTCTATACCATTTCAACAATTAGTTGAGTTAACTACTGATCAAACAACAGGCCCTAAATCTTCCATTTCTTGTTATTAATTATAATTATGTATAGAAGAGACAATTGTTTTGAATTTGAAAGGCAACATGTGCAAAAACAGTCACTTGTTCCAATCTACAAAAGAAAAAGTTATAGTTTTATGATTACTTTTATTTTGAATCGTTCGTAAAGTTAATTAAGTAGTTATTATTTATAAGAATATATTTTTACATGGAATCTATTTATTTTTATTATTTCTATACTCGGGTCATTATTCGAGCGTTTGAACCGCCTCACTTTTGTGGACATATTTTTGAAGAATCGGGCGTATATTTTGATGCCGTTTTGGATATTTGTTAGATGTCCGGTAAACTTAGATATCTAACCAGAAACGGAATCGAAATCTGCAGCCACTTCTACAAAAATGTGACCACGAAAGTGATTCGGAACAAACGCCCAAATAATGACCCACTCCATCTGCTATACAACAAAGTAGCTTCCCGCCGTCTGTCCGTCTGTATGTACGCTTAGATCTTTCAAACTACGCAACGGATTTTAAAGAGGTTTTTTTTTTAAGTTTTCATCAATAGAGTGATTCAAGAGGAAGGTTTTTATGTATAATAAATTCTGGATTATGTACGGGTCTTACAGAAAACACATAAACCGAAGGAAGGCGAGGGCGGGGCGCTAGTTTAATATAAACAAAGATAATATTAAGTATATAATATATATAATATTTTTTATTAAAATAAAATGAGTGGTTTTTTTTTAAATTATTTACTTAAATAACAAGTAATCACTTAAACTTATATTGTATTTTAATAAAGGGAAAACTTAAAAAAAACATCATGAGATAGATTTACACTCTTCTCTCCTTAAAATTATTAAAACTTTTTCCAACAATAGGAAAATATGCATGGATTTTTTAAATCTCATTTCTCAACAAAAAATGGTAAAAAAGGAACCCTTATGGTGAGACTAAGGTTTGTGTCTGTCTGTATGTCACAGCAGTTTTTCTCTGAAACTAAAGAAGCTATGAACTTGAAATTTGGCATACTTGTATAACTTGCGTGCCCGCATCGTAAAAATGGACTTTATTGCATAAAAAAATAAAGTCATAGCAAAATTAGTATTTTTTGCGTTTTCCAACCATATTACCTTAAATACGGAACCCGGTTTTTAGGGTTCCGTACCCAAAGGGTAAAAACGAGACCCTATTATTAAGACTCCGCTGTACGTCTGTCCGTCTGTCTGTCACCCGGCTGTATCTCATGAACCGTGATAGACAGTTGAAATTTTCACAGGTGATGCATTTCTGCTGCCGCTATAACAAAAAATACTAAAAACAGAATAAAATAAATATTTAAGGGGTGGCTCCTATACAACAAACGTGATTTTTTTGCCGTTTTTGGCTGATGCTGTATAGATGGCACGGAACCCTTCCTGCGCGAGTCCGACTCGCACTTGACCGGTTTTTTTAATTATTTAACACTTCAAATTATTTCCAAAGTGTTCCCACTAACATTTTGTACCAAAACAACAGTTAACTTTATAAACTAGGGTTGCTAGTTATGATCTAGATTCCAGGTCGTGTTGTATTTTGCTGATGACCTCCATGGTGCTGCTGTACACCTCGTTGTCTTCAAACCGGCTCCCTTTCACCGCGTATTGGACACACACCTGCGCATGGCAGTTACACATCGACTGCTCCGCATTTGGAAAACTATCTGGAATAAGAAATAAGTTTCTGTCAAAAATGTTATTTATCTACATCCATATCATAATTTCAATATAATATGTTCAGAAGCGATAAGCAAATGCCCTACATTATGTTACCTGTATCTGTGGTTGCACTGTAATGTTAACATTAAAGTATAACATGTCAATAAAGTATCGGTTATCGCTGTAGTTGAATCTTAATGTTAACTTTACAGTATAAGTGACCTGCACTTTAATGTGAACATTAAGATGCAGGTACATTAAGATGCAGGGTAACGACGGATACAGGTTTCTCACATATTGTAGAAAACTTATGACATGTATGTAGATAAAGTTATGTATGCGACTGTACGCATAATTAGGCATTAAAACACTCGTGTGATCTTATCGTATCGTGTATAATGCCTCTCATTATGCACCAGTCACATAAATAACTATTTTGGGACAGTCGAGGACTTTAATTGTTTAGCCAATATGGAACCCTGTCGCATAACGTTAATCATTAATTTTGGCGTAATTTATTTCATGTGGTTTGATGCTGTCATTATGACAGGGTTCCATAGTGGCATAACAATTAAAGTCCTTGACTGGACAAGCTTTAGTTGCCGACCAGACATAGGAATCCAGCACGGCTAGCACAAGTTGCCCGCGACTTGGATCTCGCTCGGAATTCCCTTTCTATCTAGTCAGTAACGATAGAGACGCACTGAGCGACAAGCGAGAACGAGAGCGCTATGGCGGAGCTCCTTTTTCTAGGTGTTTTTGGCCCTTCGGGCCAGCTGAATAACTAACATAACCTAAACCTACCTCCCATTTATCAGGAGTGCTTTTCTACTGGTAGGTAGGTTACACCGAATTAGGTTTAACCTTCCCACTGGTGGAAATGTTTGGTAGAAAGGTTGGTCCGACACTTGACGATGCGTGCGGCGTAAGCGCCATCGACAACAAGGTCCCTTTTCATAGATAACGCCACATATACTAAAGTATTGTGTTGAAAGATGGTTTTTTGTTGTACAAATGAATACACAATTTATAGGGTACTTATATGACATAACAAATGAACTATGAGTGAAAACTTACCGGGAAAAAGTAAACTTAACAGTTAGGTTACCATTTATGGCCAAACCCTATATTCAAACCGCGGACAGATGGGCTTAGGGTGGTGGAACCAGTATTGGACAAGAACCCAATGATGGAGACTTGATCCTTATTTTACAGAAGATAAGGGTTATTAATTTGTTTTGCAACAAAAAATTTAGGACCGTATGAAATTTGAATTAAGAGTGAATTCAAATTCAAATTCAAATTTCATTTATTGTCAGATCACAGGTATACAAGGTGTTACAATATTTAAGGTGACCTAGTCCATGACCTACCATTTTAATGGTGTACAATAATTCCTTAAGTCCAATAATACTGAATAGAGCAAGCATTAAAATAAATGTATACAAATGTCAACGCAGTTATACTCGTAATATAATACATTAATGTTTAATGTAATGTCAGCAGCATAGAATTTCAATTTACAGTTTTCCTTTATTATTTAAAAATTCATCTATGGAGTAAAACATCTTATTTAAGTGTCCACATTGGTGCCGTTACCCTATTTCGGATTAAAATTTGACACATTTTGTATGAGAAAATGTCATATTTTAACCCGAAGTAAGCCTTATCTATGCGCAGTTTGAATATAGGGTTCGGCCGTTAAGCTATAAAAAAAAAATAAGTTACCTGCATCATGTATCTCTATCCTTATAATTTTTGTCGGATGCGTCACTGGCTTTTTGACGTAGGAAAATACAGATCTCTCAGCTCTAGGTCTTTTGCGCGGAGCTTCAAATGTTTCTAATTCTGTTTTGGACTCGTTTATTTTTTCTACAGATAGAGGATCCATTCTTGCATTTTCAGAAGTCCGGTGCGTTGTAAAAGTGGGGAGGTTTTCAACGTCCTGTAATAAAAAAAATACTATCAGATAATTTGAATCCATATTTTGTAACAACTAGGGAATGCAATTTAACCGGTTATTATCCGTTTTTGTATGAAAATAACCGGTTAAAACCAGTTATAACCGGTTATTTGCATTCTCTAGTAACAACTAATTAAAGAAATTTACAACACAACACAATTGAATAGTATACCGTAAAACTACACAACCTATGGTCCTAGCCTTCAACAATAGTCAAATTTTCCTCATTAAATTATTCTAAAATATGATACCTTATTGCTATTATTGCTGGGTATAATGTACTGTTTGGCCTAAAATCGATTGCTCCAAACTCTAGCTATAGCTAACTATAGCTATCATATTTTTAGAATAATGTGATAAGTAAATTTGGACTATTGTTGTAGGCCAGGACCATAGTTGTGTAGTTTTACGGTACGTCATTCTTAATTTTGTTTATCAATGTAAAAAAAAATACATTTTTATAGTTTTATTTAATTTATTTTTAACATTTCAATAGCAATATTGTTTTACGGAGTAAAAGAGGGCCACACTTTTTAGGAATAAATAAAATTACGTTATTATCACAATCATTCAAGTTACATTTTTGTTAATAATGATAAAGACGTCATTTTGTGCAGTAGTTTATTATTTAAGACTTAAAATAGGTTACCTATTGTTTTGCCCATTTCAAGTTAACTTAATTTTAATTGATAAAATTACCTTAACCATAATAATTAACTTCTAATATAAAAATAACAATAATTTTAACTAACATTAATTATTTATTTATTTTATCAGGCGGCAGTTGCGACAACAGATGTCTGTATCCAGCTTCCTTGATCAAGTGTTACTTTGTTCTGCTAATATGTTGGTCCAGTCGGTTTTTAAACTGATTGATGTTCAGTACTGAGACTACTTGTTCTGTGCTTTCACTGCTCTGTTACATAAGAAGTGTCTGCGAGGGTTGTTGTGGGAAAGCAAAGTAATTTAAATTTGCCCCGAAGATAATGTTGGTACAGTAGAACACAATTTATATGGCGTGTCGTGAATCTTCGTTCGCGCAGACACGAACGACGATTCCGATGATTTCCGAAAGCACGATTAAACCCACGATCAGACTTGTACAGAATAGTTACAAAGTGTAAATTAAATTGCATCTATTTTTTCCATCTCACTCACGGCTGACTGAATGACACGCAGGCGCGCTTCAACATGGCGTCACTAATAACCAATAATAGCACAGAATACAGACGCGCAACGCGTGGATCATTCTGATTGGTCCCCGCGCTTCGAAAATTCGTCATCTGCGCAGGTACATCGGTAAGCCATATCAGTTGCGTTGTACTGTATTAAGCTTGAAGAATTTATGAAACTCCTGTTAATCGTAATGTCCTGTGAGTATGTTATACTGCCCTGCACGGGTAGCACAAGTTGTATTTTCTCTCTTGTCGCTCAATGCGTCTCTATTGTTCCTGACAAAATAGAAAGGGAGATCCGAGCGACAACCAAGTCGCGAGCAACTTGTGCTAGCCTCACTGCTAATCCAAATGGCTGCATCTCAAATAAAACTACTGTAGTAATCCCAACCTTATTACTAGTAGAAGAGGATTGAAACTGCTTTGGCTAGTAAATTCGCTATAGACGCTTTAGGTCCACATCTAGATATGACTAGGGAGTTAATAAGACCAGATCGCTTTTGGACAACATCTCAAAAAGTCAGAGTTGCTAATTTTTTAATCATTTTCGACCAGTTCAATTCCCGGTTAAGGCAGACGAGTTTTCAAAAATCCATGCAGTACTTTTTGTTTTCAAAAATAAAAGTAAGTCTCCTTTGCGTATTGCTATTCCCAATATTTAAGGTTGTTGCCGTCTATGTGGCGTTCTTTTTTTCCAACCTGTATATTAACAAACATGTAAAAAATAAATATCAGTAATAAGCAGAAAAAGCATCGAAATTATACAAAAAAAAAGGTACATAAAATTATTATAGTATTTATAGCAGACACGATACCTCCAGCAACAGATACTGCGTCATGGGGCCCTCCCGCGAGGGAATGCTCGTGCGCCGACGACGCGGGGTGCTGCTCCCGGGGCCAGGAGGCCCAGGAGTGTCTGTCTCCATGGAGGCAGAGGTCGAGGACTCATCCAGGGCTTGTTCAGCCACCCAACGTTCCTCGTCTAACTGTGGTGTTTAATAAATGCCATTTATTACAATTAATTTACACAAGAAGTCATTGTGATTTGTGATTCTTGCACATTTTACATCCAAAGCAATTTAGAGAAAATAATCCTTACTAATACTTTGTAATACTTTCTTTGTTTGTGTTGTTATTGTTATTGTATATGTTATTGTGTATGGATGTTTGTTACTGTTTCACGCTGCAACGGCTAGACGGAATTGGATGAAATTTGGAATTGTCATTTTACCCTGAATTAACACAGGCTATTTTTCATCCCGGAAAAATTAAAATAATATAACAACAATCGAACTCAACAAAGGATTTTTTTATTTGCCCTTGTTTTAGTTTTAATTTGTAATTTTTACTTTGTATTATAGTAGTTAATATAAAAGGCAAACCTGACTTACTGACTTATATATCAACGCACAGCCGAAACTACTGTAGGTACCTAGAAACTTGAAATTTGGTACAGGGTGTCCTTTCATGAAAGTGAGCACTATGAAAGGATTTTCCGAAAATCGACCCCAACGGGAAGAAATAGGGGGACTCGCGGGAATCTAATTCTACGCGTACGAAGTCGCGGGCGTCCTCTATTAGTTAATATCTCTGTAGTATTTTTTTTTTAAACATCTCTTTTGTTGCCTAGTGCCCATAGTATTTACAAAGCCTAGACTTTGGGACTAAGTAAATTTGTGTAATATTGTATAATATGGTGACATTCAAGTACTTACGACAGTTCCTCCTATAGAAGTGTCCTCTTCTGCCTCAATTCCGATAATAGCATCCTTGGCAATTGAGGCCAGAATTTTTTCAGACATCTCTGAAAGTTTTGGAGGATCCGGATCTGTCCCTGTCACTCCGCGTGCGTATAGTGCTCTTCCCACCTCGTCACGCGCCCTTTTTTTCAAGTCACGCCATGACTAAAAATAATATAACATAGAAATAAGCAACGATAAAATGAACCTCATTTCATTAGGTCGGACAATATACTTGCTTCACGTTTTAAGAATAATTCATCTTAAAATGTGAAGCAATTAATAGGTACCTACTGTACAATCAAATAACTCTGTTCCTTGGTTGCAACTTGCAAAAGTACAATTTTTCCTAATATGTCACTTATCTGAAAAATCTATGAGTTTGCTGACCATCGATGAAGGTCAAGAATCAGAAAACTAATTAAATAATAAATGTACCTAACAAGTTTTATTTTGCAAAATCAATATATATCATAACCTCATAACCAGGGCTCGGCAGGGGTGAGCTGTTTTTAGAGTTGGCATAACCTGCCTTGTTATTATGTAGTATGTGTGGTGTGAAACTGACTGATAGAGTAAGGAATGAAAAAGTCAGAGAGAAATGTGGACTAAAAGAAGATGTAGTGACTAAGATTGAAAAGGGCATGCTTCGATGGTTCCGTCATCTGGAAAGGATGGATGAAAGAAGA
Source organism: Acleris cristana (assembly GCA_948252455.1). NCBI lineage: Eukaryota > Metazoa > Arthropoda > Insecta > Lepidoptera > Tortricidae > Acleris > Acleris cristana. The sequence goes on along the minus strand of OX411801.1, from coordinate 7,403,732 downwards.
TTAACGAAAGAGATATACAGAGCGAAAGTGAGTGGAAGGGTCGGAACGGGCCGCCCTAGGCGTACTTTTTCGAATCAAATCGGAGAAATACTGGAAAAGGGCCGAATTTTAAGTACCCGAAACCGACGTGCGTGCATTACTGGATGTATGAATGTGGAAGAAGCGAAAGAGATTTGTGAAGATCGTAGCAGGTGGAAAGAAGTGGTCTCTGCCTACCCCTCTGGGAAACAGGCGTGATTTAATGTATGTATGTACCTTGTTATTCAATGATAGATGTGATGTAATTTAATAACTAATGACTACTACTACTTTATTTAGGCTGCTTTTCTGCTACGATATTTACATCACCATAAAAGAAAATGAATTTTATAGCAAACTTTTTTAGCAAACCATTTTTAGGAACAGATGTGGGCAGTATTTAATGTACAATTTCTTCAGTGGATATAGAAAGATCTTTTTTTATCTATAAGTGGATATTAAACTTAAGAAGAAATGCATTGAAAATTGAAAATATAGAAACACATAATGCATTCACTGCCAGGGGGTGTGGCCTGGGAACAAAGTTGTATGACAGTGAACACATAATTATATGCATCGGTGGCAGTGATTGCGTTAAGTATAGGTAGAATAAATAAAATACTTAGTATCTACTCATTTTGTTCATAGTGAATTGTCATTTTAGTTACGTAGTAACTTGTATATAACATTGGGGTGGACATCGTCGCTAGCGCAAGGCAGTCGCATAATTCTTTCTCCCGGTGTTTTTAATCTTGAAGTAGTGAAAAAGTTAACAACTAGAGTTTGTGTGTTATATCAGTTTGAAGCCAGTGAAGCAGTGGTTACAGTGGAAAAAACCGTTTTTAAAAAGAGCTTGTAGATTTAAAGCTATATGGAAATACATTTTAAAAATATTAAATTAACGGCTTCTTACTGCTAATGAGTAGAGGTCCAGCCGTTGGTGACTCATAGGCAACACGACGAGCGCAAGGTCACGCTCGCGCAGTGCGCGGACACTGACTTGCGAGTTTTGCAAGTAATTGGTAATATTTCTATAGCAAATGTAATGGAGTGTGCTGGTTTGGAACTGATAGATCATAAGTTAATCATAATCTGTATATACAGAATACCTAAAAATAATAATAGAATGTTTGACATATTCTTCCATAAACTAAATTTAATATTAAATGAAAAGTGTGTTACTAGTAAGAAGATCATAATATGTGGTGATTTCAACATTGATATGCTGAGAAGAACACCTCAATCTGTAGCTTTCAAGAACTTAATGGCATCACATAATTTAAAATTCGCCATATCTGAGCCGACTAGACTGTCTAGTAACACCTGCATTGACAACATCATCAGCAATGTGCGAGGCGGTGCAGCTGAGGTGATCGACTTTGCCCTTTCGGATCACACAGCTCAATTATTGAAATGTCCGGTGAAAAAAACATGTATTCTTGCTCACTGGTATAAAAAACTAAGAGATTTCAGTCAAGACAATATCAATAAGTTTAGAAATCGCCTATCAGAATTAAAGTTTAACGAAGTTTTTAACGCCAATAATCCAAATGAAGCGTACGACAGTTTTGCTGACCAATTTGAATTACTATATAAGCTATGTTTCCCTATAAAAAAAGTGAAAATTACTTCAGGTTCAAAACCGAAATGGATAACTAAAGGGATAAAGGCCTGTTGTAAGCGGAAACGCCATTTGCTTTGGAAATATAGGCTTTCAAAAGACAATAATTGTAGTGATAAAATGAACTTTCAAAATTATTCTAAGCGACTAAAAAAAATCATTAAGCTTACCCAGAAAGCACAAAATAATTACTATATTAAAAATTCTAATAATAAAACGAAGGCATCGTGGAACGTAATAAAAAAACACAAATCAAATCAACCAATAGAAAAGATACAAAAGATAGTATTAAATGGTACACCTATAACGTCTCCTCAAAAAATTGCACAGGCATTTAACCAGTATTTCATTGATCAACCACATAGGATATCAAATGATTGCCATGCTAATAATAACAAATATAATTATATGAATACAATGACATGCAATACACCTAATTCTGTATTTATGAAGCCCACTAATTCAATCGACATTAAAGCAATAATTAACTCTTTGAAAAACAGTAATAGTACGGGATACGATGGCATTAGTACAAAAGTGGTAAAATCAGTGTCTAGTATAGTCTCACCATTGATTAGCCACATAACCAATTTATGCATAGAAAAGGGTATATTTCCGGAACGATTAAAGATAGGCATCGTTAAACCATTGTTTAAAAAAGGTAAAAAGGAAGACATGGGCAGCTATAGACCTGTGGCACTGCTCCCCATTTTCTCAAAAATTATAGAAAAGGTCATTTATAATTCTATATATAGTTACTTTGAAAACAAGAACTTATTTACACAAGAACAGATGGGATTTCGTAAAGGAAAGTCCATCAATATGGCTATTTTTGAATTAATGCGTGTAATTGTATCTAACGTCGACAGGCGAGTTCCGATATCAGCACTTTACATGGATATGTCGAAGGCTTTCGACTTTGTGGATCATAGAATTTTACTAAATAAACTATATAGATATGGAGTAAGGGGCAATGTGCACTGTTTAATTAAGTCTTACCTAAACAATCGCAAGCAGCTAACACAATTAAATAGCTTATGCGTGAAAACAAAAACTGAGATTACTTATTCATCGAAAGTCGAACCTATTCATTACGGCGTACCTCAAGGCAGTGTTTTAGGACCATTATTATTTATTATTTATATAAATGATTTGCCACAAGCAATTGAGCATCCCACGGTTCTGTTTGCGGATGACAGCACCATACTTTTTGCTTGTAAAGATCCAGCAACCTATGAAAATGACATATGCAAGACATTGGAAACAGTAATTCATTGGTTAACTGGCAATAATTTAAAAATTAATTTAGATAAAACTAAGATAATGACATTTAAAAATAGACAAGATTTTCCATATAATTTAAGTATATCATATAAGGGACAACAAGTAGAGAAGACAGACGTGACAAAATTTTTAGGAATAAGCGTAGATCATAGGTTGACTTGGCGGAATCAAATTGACATTATATGTAAGAAATTAAATCAATTCTCATATGTTCTATATAATCTAAGAAAAATTGTCAACGAATCAATAGTTTTAACAGCCTATCAAGCTTATGTAACGTCGACGCTAAGATACGGCATCATATTCTGGGCAAACTCCGCTGAAAGAGATGTTGCATTCAAAGCGCAAAAAAGGTGCATCAGATCGCTATGTGGACTAAAGCAACAAGATTCATGTAAACCGTACTTTATAAAATTAAGCATACTAACTCTTCCTAGTTTATATATCTTTGAAATAGTCATGTTTGCGAATGGTAATTTGCAGTTATTCAAAAGCTTTAGGAGTGTACGTCTCAGAAATAAAATTTGTTCGATGCCTTCAAAAACAGCATTTTACAGGAAAAGTGTACTTGGGATGGCACCAAAAATATATAACCGGGTTCCAGATCACATAAGAAATATAGAGGATGTAACTACTTTCAAGAGCAAATTGTTTAAATTTTTAGTGAACAAAGCATATTATTCAGTAAATGAATTTCTATCGGACTGCAATTGATGGTAACTGTACACCCCTAAGGGAAAGTCCATTAATAGCTAAAAAATTTGTATGCCTTGCGGCCCAACATGGTGATGTAACCTTAACACTATAAGACCTGTGCTTATGTACAATTTTACCCGTGTTGAACAAATAAATTATTTGTATTTGTATTTGTATTTGTATTTGTATAACCTGTGCTTTTAGTTTAATTATAATTAATAAAGTTTTTTTTAATGTTTATTTTCAAGGTGTCTTTTTGATGTATATTAATATCTACACTTGACATTAAATACGTAAAAATGGCTCACCCCTGCCGACCTCTGCTCATAACGTTACACGTATGCAAAATGTTTAAAGTGCGACAGCCCTATGACATTATTTCGAACTACATCATATTGGACAATTTCACCATCGGACATGTTCTGTTATAGACATTATTTACACACAAACATACTTAAACACACATTCACAAACACATACAGACACAAGCACACACACATTTTTTTTTACAATAACACTTATTATTACCTACATAGAGATAATTCTAATCTACTGTTACTTACATGCTTCCACTGCTCGATGGACTTCTCTGGACCTTTCGCCGTTAGCAAGTCTTTTAGCTTGACCCACTCGGCCTCCATTTTTTGAGTACCAAGTGGGCCAGAGTACTCCCCCGCGGCCACGGCAAACTTAGGGTTAGTCGACATATAATTGACCATAAATTTTAACTGAGCTTGGGTACTCCTTACTCTGAAATAACATTTAAAAAATATATTTAAAAAAACATTACGATGTTCAATTTATCACAGAACCAGTCAGACAACAGCATAACTTTTTATACCTGTGACACAATTATTGACGATATTTAGACAAAATTATAGGAAAATACTGTTACGTTTTAGAAGCCACTAAAATAATAAATAAACAAAATACTTACACTTTGCGTTTAGTCGCCATGTTGATAAACAACTTACTGATACTGACATTTATTTGACACATGACATTTTGCGCGACATGGCGTAAGGCAAACGAAGAGACGTGCACTTTTTCATTACCGATTCAGTTTTGTCACAAAATTACATCCTATTAGAAGAATGCTAGCCCCACAAAAGACAACATATACGTCTCGCCTGAGGCTCTACTTTGAAATCCGTAATTCGAAGTTCGTCTATTGCTATCCCTTTTGCTCTCGACGCGTCACTAATTCGCAAGAAAGTGACGGGGCGATCCGAAGTTCGAATTACAGAGGCTCTACTTTGAAATCAGTAATTCGAACTTCGTATCGCCCCGTCACTTTCTTGCGAATTAGTGACACGTCGAGAGCAAAAGGGATAGCAATAGACGAAGTTCGAATTACGGATTTCAAAGTAGAGCCTCTGATTTCAAAGTAGAGCCCGTGCGGGCAGGCCGTCTAACGTTTAAAAAAAATATCATTAACATAACGCTATATTTCGTTAGTGTTAAAATGTTTGTTTAAATATATCGATATATTTTCATCAAGTTATGCTACATCGTAATGAAATTAAAATCGTAACAAGACAAGAATAACGTTATATTAACGTTATGAATGGCACGCTTTTGCCGGTTTGTACTTTTAAGTACTAAGTCAAAGAATTGTACCACTGGCGAATCTTATGATGCACTCTTATAATTAGACAGGCGGCAATGAGGGCCGCCGCGGTATTGTACGAACCAGCGAAATTTAAGCTACCTATATAAAAGGTAACGTATATCGTTGATGTATCGGTACGGAAAAAAACGTTATTATATATTAACATGAAGTTTGTATCGATATGATGAATAAGGCGTTACAGCGCGAGAATAACGATATAATAATATTTTTATCGTAAAATTACGCTATTTGAAGGTCTGCGCCCGCGGGATAGTTTTTTCGCTTAAAGAGAATGTCTCGACACGTCAAAACTGACAGCGGCGGAGAAAGAAATTTGACAGCCGCGACAAGGTTTTCTCGCCTTGTGAGCTATGTCGTTTGCGCAGATATGCTAACCGTGCAGTTAGCAAACATTAGGTATGTCAAAATAATAAAAAGAAATAACTTTAAGGGCGGATTTTTCAATCCCTATACTCGAAACTCGAATTCAAGACCAAAATCTGACAGTTCCCATCTTGATTATTTAGTTATTTTAACATTATTTCATAAAAACATGAATGACAACTCGTGTAACCAGTAATATTAGGGTACCTAAGTTTTATTGATAAAAATACCTACACTTAAACCAAAATGCAGTAATCACAGCGAATGTGCGCCCGTTGAGGTTAGGATTTTGGTCTTGAATTCGAGTTTCGAGTATAGATAAAACTATCCGTCAGTTAAATGTATTACTATCCTTTTCTGAAGTCATATGTAAGAAAAGGACAGAGCTAAAATTTACCTTCCGGATAGCTTTATCTGGGGATTGAAAAATCAGCCCTAAGAATTCTAACAGGAAACCAAATTAATATTATTCACACATTTAGTGGTTGAAGGACCCTGCTACAATATGGTAGAAACAGTAAGCTGCGGGCCTAGTATGGTTGAGTTTATCGCGTCGCTAAATTTTGATAAAGCATCAGTCACCCTCGTACTTATGTACGTGTCAGAAAGTGACGGATGCTTTATCCACATTTTGTCACGCGATATACGCAACCATACTTGGCCGCCTGTTTAAGTTTTTTTTATAAATATAACTAGAGGACGACTTTATACGCGTAGAATAGTTTCCCGCTACTTCCCCTATTTTAACCAGTTAAAGGTCACAGCTTATTAGAGCCACCCGGCACCCGACCCGCACCGCCTCCTCGCTCGGCGTCCACTCGTAGTCGACAGGTGGTCCTCGGGTGGACACCGCGTTGTCACCAGTGAACCTCGCGTGGTCAACGAGTGGGCCTTGCGTGGTCAACGGGCTGGAGGGGCCATGGCCCCGGGCGGCAGACAAAAGGTGGCGGCATACGGAAAATTTTATATTATTACTAGAGGACGCCCGCGACTTCGTACGCGTAGAATTGGTTTCCCGCTACTTCCATTTCTTCCCGTTGGGGGTCGATTTTCGGAAAATCCTTTCTTAGTGCTCACTTACATCATGAAAGAAACCCATGTATCAAATTTCAAGTTTCTAGGTACATTCGTTACGGCTGTGCGTTGATATGTCAGTCAGTCAGTTTTGCCTTATATATAATACTAGAGGACGCCCGCAACTTCGTACGCGTAGAATTAGTTTCCCGCTACTCCCCCCATTTCTTCCCGTTGGGGGTCGATTTTCGGAAAATCCTTTCTTAGTGCTCACTTACATCATGAAAGGAACCCCTGTACCAAATTTCAAGTTTCTAGGTACAGTAGTTTGGGCTGTGCGTTGATATGTCAGTCAGTCAGTTTTGCCTTTTATATATATAGATATATAGATATTATTTATATTATCGGGGAATATAAGAACCTCCTGGGTTTTTTGAAAACGGTTAAAAATAGGGGGCGGCGAATTTCTGGTCGGCCCCGGGCGGCGAAAACCCACGCTACGCCACTGGGCAACATGAAGATGATGATGATGAGTGGACTTTTTTCCCCATCTGTTTACACAGTGAACAAAAAAGTACAAATGTGGCGTTATCTATGAAAAGGGACCGTATCGTCGATGGCGCTTCCGCCATTATTAACGATGCTCCGATGTAAATACAACGTCGCGTGACGCAGTGCGGCGTAAGCGCCATTGACAATAAGGTCCCTTTTCATAGTCCCACTAGTCCAGTGTAAACAAATGGCTTTGAACACTGAACAAACCAACTCTGTCCCAAGTTTCAGACGCGTGCCTCCATCGCGGTGCGTACCTTAACACAATATGTTCCAAGTATTTCTACTCTAGATGCATCCAGCATTTGTTTGGGGTCACTTTCCTTTTCTACAAACAGAATGTCCGCCTGAGTGTTCCGGGAATTCTCGGAAGCCTGTTCCGTTATAAATTTGGGGAGATCTTGAATGTCCTGAAAAGATAATCGATGTTGAAGAGGAAAATCTATCTGAAAATACTGTTATGCTACTAAAACATTAGTTTCCCGCTACTCCCCCCATTTCTTCCCGTTGGAGGTCGATTTTCGGAAAATCCTTTCTTAGTGCTCACTCACATCATGAAAGGAACCCTTGTACCAAATTTCAAGTTTCTAGGTACAGCAGTTTCGGCTGTGCGTTGATATATAAGTCAGTCAGGTTTGCCTTTCATATATATAGACTAGAGGACGCCCGCGACTTCGTACGCGTAGAATTAGTTTCCTGCTACTCCCCCCCCCATTTCTTCCCGTTGGGGGTCGACTTTCGGAAAATCCTTTCTTAGTGCTCACTTACATCATGAAAGGAACCCATGTACCAAATTTCAAGTTTCTAGGTACAGTAGTTTCGGCTGTGCGTTGATAAATAAGTAAGTCAGGTTTGCCTTTCATATATATAGATAAATAGTTGAACATTTTAGTATTGATTTTAAATTCTTCTATTTTTTCTTCATTTTGCATTATATAATCTTTATATTACAGACCGTTATCACGACGAGCGCGCCTTGTGCACGTTAGTTTAGATCCTATTGGTTAATATTGTCACAGCTCCGCTCCACTCCGCTCATCTCCGCCTCAGTGGAGCAGCAGCCTTAAAGCTCTGTGACTATATTTGAGATAGCGTTAAAAAGGCGTAAAAGTAAAGGCTTACATTACTGACAGAACACTCTGAAGAACTTGGTCCAGGAGAAGACGCGTCGCGCATGAGAGACAACACCTTTTGATGCATCTCGTTCTGATCTATGACACTGACGCGGGGCGTATCGCCCCCCGAGGACGGCGCAGGCGCATTGGCTCTCTTTAAATCTCTCCAAGTCTGAAATACAATTCCTACAATATTGCACCAGCTAGACATTTTTTTGATTTCCCCAACCAAGGTCAACTGCGGGACTAGTATGGATTTACTGTCATTAGGTTCAAATGGAAAATCGTCCACTTGAAATTATACGTCAGTTCAGAAAAATTACCATTTGAAATACAACAAAAAGGAAAATTGACCATCTTGAAAAACGTCTAAAATGGAATCATGTCCCATGTTAAAATTGTCCAATATGATATTGGTTGAAAAAAATATGTCTATTTGTATTTACGTACACTCAGAAATATGACCAATAGTAAATACGTCCTACCTGAAATTTATACAATTTATATTGTTCTTTTTATAGTGGTGATTATTATTTACGTCTTTAATATTTGAGTAGCTTAGTTTTTATTTTAATTTAAATAAGTTTAGTTTTAACTTTTGTTATATTAAATATGTATCTGCTTATATGTAATTAAACTATTATATTATATGGTCTTAATTCATATTACACTACATTCACTTGTGCGTATTTCATTTTGGTCATAATTTATAATGGACAAAATTCCATTGGGACTTAATTAATTTACAACGAAAATAAATTTGGTTGTAAATACTTTTCAGCACAATTACATTTTGACTAAATTCACTTCGGATACTATTACTTTTGACCCATTTTCAGAATGGTTATTTCACGTGGACGATTTTCCATTTGTACCTAATGACAGTAAATCCTAGTATGGTATGGTTGCGTTTGTCGCGTGACAAAATATGGATAAAGCATCCGTCACTCTCGTACTACAAACGATCACGTATACGTGTCAAAAATTGACGGATGTTTTATCCACATTTTGTCACGCCAAAATTTTGGCTAGTCAAAATGGACCTTATTGCATATTTTGAGTAATATAATGAGTATTTTGCGGTTAACAAGCATATTATCTTAAATACGGAACCCTCGTCACGTGAGTCCGACTCGCACTTGACCGGTTTTTCTGTAGGGTAAATAGTGATCACGCGTCCGTATTACCCCTTACCCCCAGAACGCCGTAGTTGAGCCAGGAGTAGGGTTACCATCCGTCCGGATTAGTCCGGACATGGCCGGACTTTTAGACTCTGGTCCGGACTCTGTCCGGCTCTTTAATTTGTCCGGATTTTTTTTACCACCTACAATGCGAGCGTCTGCTCCCATGCCTACCATATCACTGTAACTAAGTAATGTTTCCATTTTTAACCCCCGACGCAAAAAAGAGGGGTGTTATAAGTTTGACGTGTAAGTGTGTGTGTGTGTGTGTGTGTGTGTGTGTGTGTGTGTGTGTGTGTGTGTGTGTGTGTGTGTGTGTGTGTGTGTGTGTGTGTGTGCGCGTGTGTGTGTGTGTGTGTGTGTGTGTGTGTGTGTGTGTGGCACCGTAGCTCTTAAACGGATGAACCGATTTGGATGCGGTTTTTTTTATTTGAAAGCAGGTTTTCTAGCGGTGGTTCTTAGACATTTTATATCGAAATCGGTTCAGCCGTTTTTGAAGTATTGAACTTTGAAATGTCAGTGTCGGGGGTTTTCCAACTTTTTGTTGGTTAGGTTATCTAATTAAAAAGCCCGGACTTTAATCGAAATGTTAGCCTTTTTGTCAGGACCTTTCAAATTCCTAAACGGTAACCCTAGCCAGCCCCCTATTTCACGATCCTGACAATGACAGGTGAAAGACATTTCATTGTACATGGAGCAGCTTATATGAAACCCAGTGTTGTATCAGCGTGTTAGCTTTGCAATGTATACCGAATTGTCACCTGTCCCATGTCATTGTCAAGATGGTGAAATAGAAAATAGAAAATAGAAAATAGAAAAAGATTTATTGCCCTCTCAGTACAGTAGTTTTACATGTTATTCCTTAAAATAGATAGCAAGAACTACAAAAACTACAGCAGTCTTAACAATGTCTACCAAAGTTATGGCAAAAGGTTCAGAACTCAGCATATGCTGTGAGACAGGTCTGCACAGCGCTGTTTTTCAGCCTGTACCTGTCTCTCAATGTGTGAATAAGCCTTAAGGGCACACCACATATATCACGACGTGACACATATTATTAAAAAAAAAAAAACTTAACACAGAACAAAGATATACTACGAGACCCACATTCAGTCGGCGACTTTTAAGTACAAAACGGAGTACTACTAACACAAAAACTTAATACAAAAAGATGTTTTAGTTCAAATAATCAGACGGAGCATTCCTAAAAACCAGAATTTAATTTAATTTAATTTAATTTAATTTAATTTAATTTAATTTAAATAGGGGGCAGGAGTCTACTTACAGTCTTCCACGCTGTAACTGTCTTGTCAGGGCCGTAGTCGGACAAGTACTGCTTCAGGGCGACCCACTTGGCCTCGTGCGAGGGGGTGGGGGCGTTCGGCCCGCGCGCGAACTCTGGGTGCGAGCACATGTAGTCAACAAGCAACTTCTTCTGCATGTTCGTGCAACGGCTGAAATATTAAAATTATAAAAAACCGGCCAAGTGCGAGTTCAACTCGCGTGGAGAGGGTTCCGTACAAGTTTCCGTAAGTGAACGTATTATATTGAGTTTACCACTTCATTTCCAATTGATAGAATTCTTATAGGTTTTCCTGTAATGTACAAGCAATGAACTATATTCGGTTTTTTTTTTAAATTTTAGGCTCTGTAGTTTCGGGGATCAGGGGGGATGGTAAATTTTCGCCTTCTTTTATGAATAAAATCAAAACTATTTATTTTACAATAATTATTATATTAATCATTAAGATTGAAAAGGGCATGCTTCGATGGTTCGGTCATTTGGAAAGGATGGATGAAAGAAGATTGACGAAAGAGATATACAGAGCGAAAGTGAGTGGAAGGGTCGGAAGGAGCCGCCCTAGGCGTACTTTATCGAATCAAATCGGAGAAATACTGGAAAAGGGCCGAATTTTAAGTACCCGAAACCGACGTGCGTGCATGACTCGATGTATGAATGTGGAAGAAGCGAAAGAGATTTGTCAAGATCGTAGCAGGTGGAAAGAAGTGGTCTCTGCCTACCCCTCTGGGAAACAGGGGTGATTTAATGTTTGTATGTATGTAATTATTAATCCTCTTAACGAGCTCTTTCATTTGATATATGACACGGTAAGGTTTGCAAAACTTTTCTTATTAATTAATTTTAAAATTGTTCCCCAAAAATGACCCTTATTTAAAAAAATAATTACTTTGGACATCTGTGTTTGGGTCATCAATTTACATATGTGTACCAAATTTCAACTCAATCGGTCCAGTAGTTTCGGAGCAATTTGGCTGTGATAGATGGACGGACAGACGAACGAGCGGAACGAGTGATCCTATAAGGGATCTGTTTTTTCATTTTTTGTACGGATCCCTAAAAAAGCGAGTATTTTGCGTTATTGTATATTATGAGGCCTTTAACTTTTTATGACTAATACCCCAGGCCACTTCAGAGGCCCGTTTCACGAAGCTACAAGTTACAATTTACAAGTGGAAGTGTCTTTCTAACTCCTCCTACTAGAAATAGACTTCCGCTTGTAATTTGTAACTTGTAGCTTCGTGAAACGGGCCTCTGAAGTTGCTATTAAAAACTTACCCTAAAAAGAGGTGGAATTATTAAGCAAAAATGCCAGCACAACGACAACACAAAGGCCAAAATTAAAATAGAAAAAAAGTATTAGGGAATATAAAAAGAATACTTAAACGGAAAGTACTTAGCTCATTTTTAGGCTTCCGTACCTCAAAAGGAAAAAAACGGAACCCCTATAGGATGACTTTGTTGTCCGTCCGTCCGTCTGTCCGTCTGTCTGTCAAGACCCTTTATCTCGGGAACGCGTGGAGGTATCGAGTTGAAAGTTAAAACATATACTCAAATCTACAGTCCCTTGAAGCTGTGAAAAAAATCAAACTTCTAAGTTAACGAAAAAAAAGGATACGGCCGTTTATGCCGCTAAAAACGTATATATCGGTACTCTCAAGGGAATCAAAATTTAAAGGGTATTTTCCGTTGACCTATTGGCAAGTAATACCGTCTTATACTACGAGTATATGGAAAAATCTGAAAACCCAACATTTTTAATTTAATCACAAAAAATTAGGGTCTTCATGCAAGAAGGCGGCGGTGCAAATTTTGAATTGAGTTAACCGTGTCATGTGCGGAACCCTCGGTGGGCGAGTCCGATTTGCCTAGTCCGGTTTTTTTTTATAGATAAATATGAATATTAGCGTACCCAAGCTGAACCAATATGATTTATAAAATTTGTAATTAATTGTGCAATTAATTGCATTTTTTTTTGTGATGCATTTCTGAACAGGCACTAAAATAAGTGGATTTTATTAAATTTATATGAATGAACTAGAGGACGCCCGCGACTTCGTACGCGTAGAATTAGTTTCGCGCTGCTCCCCCCATTTCTTCCCGTTGGGGGTCGATTTTCGGAAAATCCTTTCTTAGTGCTCACTTACATCATGAAAGGAACCCCTGTACCAAATTTCAAGTTTCTAGGTACAGTAGTTTCGACTGTGCGTTGATATATAAGTCAGTCAGTTTTGCCTTTTATATATGTATATAGATATATAGATTAATGAAACCAATGTATGTGAATGAGGAGGTTGATGAATGTAGAGGAACTGAAAATTGTATGCTTGGACCGGTGCCTCGGTATTCCATAGTCTGCGTACCCCATTGGGAGACAGGCGTAAAGGTATAGTATATATGTGTATATATGTATCAATTGAATTTATCTAGATATTTTCAAAGTAAATAATACTTATAAGTATTATTTACCGCAACGCTAGATTTATACAAAATTAAAATAAAATTTTATTAATCATATTCAAAAATTTCATTTCACAAAATTAAGTTTTCAGAAAATTCTAAACATTGATTACATAGATAATCCCTCAGGAATAACGTCACTTTCTAGAAAAATACCATAATATTACACCCCGGATACAGACATATTATGTCTGTATCCGGGGTGTAATAATAATATAGTAAATTATTTGTAACCAACAATATTAAATAGAAATTGCTTATTCCTACACTTTAATATATTACACTGTAACTAATTACAAGCAAGTAGTCCGCAACAGTGATGCAATAAATACATAAAATAAAATAAATAGATACCATATCACTAATTTCACCTACTCCTCAACTAGGTAAGCTCAAGGCTTGCACTATGGACGGTGGCGTTATACATACTTGAATACATAGAAAACATCCAAGACTCAAAAACATATACTTGTTTAATATTTATTTTGCCCATACCGGGAATCGAACCCAGATCTGCTAGTTCGTAAGCAGGGTTCAAAATCCACATCCATCAGTAGCGGTACTGAACCACGAAGATAGAACAAAAAAATTAACACATTCAATTGGACTTTATTTCATAACAATAATATATAAGATCAATTTGGCACTACCCAAAGGGAAAGTATCCCTAATTACTAAAAATTAACAATCCCAAACCAATTAAATACAAGCGCTGAGGCAGTATATTTGATCTGTCAATACAAACTTTGTTTTTATAACACGAATAATTAACTTACACCTTTTTTTCCTTTCCTTGCATTTCTTGGCTTGGTTAGGTTGTACAGTTTAGGTGCTGGTGGTATAAGTATCGGAGATAATTTTGCTTTGAATAAAGTGGTATGATAAATGATATTTTATCGATAAATTATGGAAAATGAAAAACGGCCATGAAAGTTTAAAGTTCTAGTACTTATTTCGACATTTCTATGCTCATAGACTTAACGTAGCAGTTTGCTGTGTTACTTAGTTATATTATACTGAAATTAATAGTAAAATGTATGTACTTTTATCTTAAAATTAAACTTTATACGATTATCTTATCTTTTGTTTATTGTCGAAAATAAGTGTTTAGCTAAAGGGTAAAGGGAAATTAGCCCATACTGCCACAAACGTCATAATTCTTTGATTTTATTAAAGTTGTTATTAGAATAAAATAGCACTTGCGACTTATATTGTATTTTTTCGCGTAGGTTGCCTCATAGTGAATCTACCTTAAAATACAAGTACCAACTTGATAAATTGACCGATGGAATTAATGAAATCGAGTCGAATCATAAAATGTTTTTACAAAAAGACCTTATGTGTATTAAGTCAGTTTACATGTATCTCCAATGGTTTCGGCTTTCCCCATAATGTCAGTTTTTTTAACTGTGCCAGCCTGTATAATGCTTATTCCGTCGACAATCGACCCCTTGACTCACTAGACGACTACCACTCATTTTTTTTCAAACATATAATGAAATAACATGTAATAGTTTTAGCCACTATTGAAAACCCAGTTCGTTTAGCTCTTTGTACCTAGCCCGCAATATTTCGATGGGGTCAATGCTAAAATTGCCGACTAGCCTTACAGCGTTGTCGAAATAAATAAAAATAGAGGGAGTTAAATAAAAGACGACAGCAATACAACAATATATTTGATACTCGTGATTGAGGAGACGCCATAAAGTCATTAAAATAAATTAAGTATTTTTATGTCCTTACACAAGAAATAATATATTCGTAACACCTCTTGTCATGAGACAATAGGGAATATGCATGGTTTTGTTTAAATCGCATATCTCAACAAAATATGAAAATACCGTAAAAATGACCACCAAAAGTGAAATTAAAATTAAAATCGGCTAAGAAATACGGATGATACAAGCATTTTCCAAGATCCGATACGCCGTGAGACGTCATGTAACACGTCGGCCATATAAACTCCATGTCAAATTCAGTTTCGCTAGAAAGAGATAAAAACAAATTTTCGTTGGCTTATAACTTGATTATTTTTTTAGTTATTCTAAAAATGTTTTTTCTTAACTGTGTGTTACATGAAACAGCTTTTATTGAAGCTGTGGAAAAACTCATGAATATTCCCTAAAGTAGCCGTCAATGGAATTTGCTAACTATGTAAACAAAACCAAACGAACCAATTCACCATGATTACTCGATAATCACGTACTTTTAAAGATCAAGTGAGGTCTTTGCAACGATTTATACACTAAATCATTATTTTCATATTAAGTTTCAGATGAAATAACTATTCATTATACGTTATTTTTAATAAAAACACGCTTGGTGAATATTTGAGGTTATGTGTCAAACAGTACTAATTTGTTTACATAGTTAGCAAATTCTATTGACGGCGACTTTATTGGCCAAGACGCTCGACAAAGTGTCAACGCCACCTACAGAGGCCCTACTTTAAAAATCGAAGTTCGAAGTTACGTTAGCTCCATCCCTTTTTCTCGATTTAGTCTCGAATGACGAGTGACAGGGATGGAGCTAACGTAACTTCGAACTTCGGTTTTCAGAGTAGGGCCTCAGTATAATGTAGCCTTTATCGCGATAGATGGATGATAAAGCATTCGTCACCCTTGCACTTACAAATTGGCCAGAAAGTGACAGATGTTTTATCCAAGTGTATTCATATTAATACGTATATACACGACTATAATAGGCCCGCAGTAGTGGGCGGTGTCAAAAAAAGGCGGCAAAATTTATATCATAATGTGACAGCTTGTTACGACATATTTGTTATTGTTGTATTGTAAAAAACGATAAAACATACAAGCGTCAATTTTGGTATGATTATAGTAAAAAGCCTGAAGAAAAACAACAATAAAAATACTAGGCAACGATAAACATACTTGTATAGAGAAAAACATACGTAAATACGTAGAAAACATCCAGAAACACGTTCATCACACGAATATTTGTCGAAATTGAACACGGAACCAAATCACAAAAGCACAAATGTTTTTTTAAATTTAATTTATAATTGCAATACGTAATGTACACTAGTATCATTCAATAAAGGCTTTTCCTATCTCTATTTTATTCTAAAGAGAAATTTGCCCTCCTAAGCAAAAAATCAGCATCCCAAATTATTTATACATCATTTGACAAACAATGTCATTTTACAAACTTTCATTTCGCAAAAATGTAAATGTGCTTAAACCATTACATATTACTTATTATGCTACATGGGCTTGTTAAATAAGTTAGGTTAGGTTAGACTTTGGACCACAAAAAATTTAAAATTATGTGGTGGGAAATACATCTTTGCGAAATGAAAGTTTGTATAATGACATTGTTTGTCAAATAATTTGATAAAACATTAGTGAACCCTTAAATTCAGTCACCAAAGCAGATTTAATTCTAGTTTGTTATAGATAAGGTTGAAATGAAATTACTACAAGACGTTTATCTTAGTTACTGCCTATACTACTTAGGAGGGCAGAAATACATACTTAACTAGAGAAAACACACAAGACTCTGAAACTCGCGCTCATCACACAAATACCTATTTGTCCAGAGCGGGAATCGAACCCAGGACCGCTAGCTTCGTAGGCAGGGTTACTACCAACAAGGCTGACTGATTCGTCAATACACAATAATGTATCATCGTGTGTGTACTTGTTTATACATTTTTATTAGAGATGCGCCGAATAGTGGTTTCACCGAATAGCCGAATACCGAATACTATTCGGTTTAACCTTTACCAATCAATCAATCAATCAATTTATTTGTGTTCATAGGTCATAATAAAACCGAACCGGATATTCGGCCGAATTATTCGGTTTACCATTTTATTGCTTTCACACAGCACAGACAATTCAATTTTGGCAAATCAATGTTCTGATAATTTTGCCAATATCGAGGTTGGCTAGTGCCTTGAGGCTAGGCTCCATCCCTGTCTCTTGATTTAATCTCGAATGATGACTGACAGGGATGGAGCTAATGTAACTTGGAATTTTGATTTTCAAAGTAGGACCTCTGCCATTTGACATCAAGTGTTTTTAGGAGCGTTTACGGTGCTCGATGGGATATCATTATATACCTATTATATGTATAAATATAATTATCATTAAAAATATTTCACTATAGTTTACAATTATTTTTCGAAAGCAAGTTAGTTATACTTTTACAATACGACGTTAATACTAATGTTAGTAGAAACTAGACATTAATTAGACAGCTAATACAACAGGGAAGTAGATTATGTATAGGAACCGATATTTTAGGCCAATCCAAAAATAATGGCTGATTTACATTGGGCCAGTAAAAGCATGCCAGTAGAAGTACATTGCGTCGTTACAATAACTCTCGCCTCAAACGTGAAAACCAACTCTTCAATGTACTTCTACTGGCATGCTTTTGCTGGATCAATGTAAATCAGCCATAAATGTCCGAATGTTGCTTCGGCCAGACCACACTCACAAATCGAGCTGTCTGTTATTCTCAATTTTACTAGAAAAACAGGAGAGCAAAGGCCTGGACGTAATCGAATAATGGTGGAAGTATTTAATTTTGATAATTATGTTTATAAAAAAAACACGGTTTGGATGGAAGTGCAGACTGCATGTCTCACTAATGTTTCTGACATAGTGAGGTTTTACGGAAGCCGTCAAATCGAGTGAGTACAGTCTTATTTTTGTGAAATAGTGAATTAGTGATGTTATTTCGTCTCTTTACGGATGCGAATGTACTTACGACCCTTATACCGCCCTTCAGCCTTAAGTTTGTGATACGCTTTGTGGTTAACAAAAGTAGGCTTACTAAAGTACTTTTTATTACAAATCTCACAAGTAAAGGTGTCTCCTTTATGAATTTGTTTATGTCTAGCCAAAGTCCGAGGATCTCTAAATTGCTTTTTACAGTTGTTACACGCATACATATAAGGAACCCCCATGTGATTTTTTATGTGATTAGTTAAAGCATGGATGTCCATATACTGTTTATTACACATGTCGCAAGTATAAGGTTTTTCACCCGTGTGACTTATTTTATGCCTCTTTAGATTGGATGCACTAGTGAACAGTTTGTTACAAACATTACATGGGAAAGGCTTCTCCCCAGTATGAACCCGTTTGTGGCTATTCAAATGAGAAGGACTCAGGAATAGTTTATTACAAATCTTGCAAGTATAATTCCTCCCTTCTGCATCTGTCGAATCAGTTCTTGAATGAATCCGCTTCATATGTGTCGCCAAATTACACGGATCTGTAAACCGCCTATCACAAACATCGCAGCGGTGCGGTCTCTCTCCCGTATGAATTTTCTTGTGCCGTTTCAAGTTATAGTAACTAGAGTATTGCTTCTTGCAAACGTCACAGGGATATTGTACGAGTTCCTTATGGATTTGCACATGCAAGGACATATTACTTTTTTTTGCAAACCGTTTTCCGCAAACGTCACATTCATAAGGTCTTTCAAGTGTTTTGTTTTTTCTTATTTTCCGAGGTTTATCACTGGGGTTTGACTGACACTGGGTGAGGTTTATCAGTAAGGTGCTATCACTTCCGGCTTGTGTTTTCTGGTGTGGATGCAGCTCATTATTACCAATTAGATCGCTTGTTATTGTGCTGTTCTTGAGTCCAAATACACTCTCGTTGCTTTTGCTGTGATCCTGACCTTCAGAGTGGCATCCTTGTACGCCTGCTACATCTTGCCAGTTAGTTACTGCATCCGCTTCGTCTGATTCAACTGAAAATAAGCAATTTTCACATACATTTGTGATTAAACTATGGTGGCAATCAAGCATAGAGACTGAGTATTGGCAGAGATTATCGCATCCGATTTGGATAAGCTATAAAAAGTATTACAGCTTTTTAAATGTTTTTTGAATAGGGTAAGCAGCCATTAAAATTATCTGCCATTTAAAGTTGGCTGGCTCTCTCCTAGTCTAATTTTAAGTGTACGAAAGAGAAAGGGCTAAATTTATCTGTCAAATATGCTTTACTTGTCGATTGTGAAACAGGCGGTAAATGAGATGATCTTAATTACCCCAAATTCTATGGAAAATACTTTTGAATTTTTGAATTTGAAGTGCAGAATAGCGGGCAACTCGATTTTTATAATTAAGTTAGTAAGTCATAGTAGTAAAGAAATTGATGCACTGGTAATGATTGATCCTAGAATCAGAGCAAATATCTGTTGCAATATGACATCTTTATATTCATGCCTCACTCACAATACCTATAAGTAGTATATTATGCAATTAGTGAATAAAGAACGGATTTAAAGCGAGGGCCATAGATGACTCACGAGCAAGTGAAGGATACTAACGACTGAATGATTTACTGTCATTAGGTACAAATGGAAAATCGTCCTCGTGAAATAACCATTCTGAAAATGGGTCAAAAGTAATAGTGTCCAAAGTGAATTTAGTCAAAATGTAATTGTGCTCAAAAGTATTTACAACCAAATTTATTTTCGTTGTAAATTAATTAAGTCCCAATGGAATTTTGTCCATTATAAATTATGAACAAAATGAAATACGCACAAGTGAATGTAGTGTAATTTGAATTAAGACCATATAATATAATATAAATTGTACAAATTTCAGGTAGGACGTATTTACAATTGGTCATATTTCTGAGTGTACGTAAATACAAATAGACATATTTTTTTCGTCCAATGTCATATTGGACAATTTTACCATGGGACATGATTCCATTTTAGACGTTTTTTAAAGATGGACAATTTTCCTTTTTGTTGTATTTCAAATGGTCATTTATCTGAACTGACGTATAATTTCAAGTGGACGATTTTCCATTTGAACCTAATGACAGTAAATCGACTGAATCACGACCGCAGGGAGTGATTCATGATGATTTGATCACGAGCGTAGTGACTCGAGTGTTAGAACGCTGAGCGGTGCGAGTGACTCATGAGCATGACCCTCTATATAAATCCGTTTTATTCAAGAGTTCTATACTATACTTTATACCATACCATGACTAAAAAAAAGAAAGATTTAAGCGAAATTAAACACATTAAAATTGGAACAATTACTAAACATAAGAGTAATTTTCTTATTTTTAATGCTAAACTCCTTGTCGTTAATGTCGACCAATCAAATCTCGGAGTATTCTTTGCACAGGAGTTTGTATCGCGTATTTTTTGCGCAAGGAGGTTGTATAGCATTGAGATGGATGTCGAATATATTGGTGTGTTCTAAATTCAAACACCAAAATAGTGATTAAAAATGCTTTTTATTCAATGTTTTCAGTGAATAAAATAAACTTTTTACCTATAGGGGGAATGGTATAAATATAATTTAACAACAACACATAAAAATAGGGGATTGTATCTGTTATGTATTTGCAATGAGGGTAGATTTAGTAATCGTGAATAAAAGAAGGTAGCTGGGGAATCCAGTGCTTAGGAGTGAAATACACAGGCAAGGCGCAGGCATGTGCCGCTGTCCAAATCTTTTTCATACAAAATGTAAGAAAGCGTCAGGTTGTGAAATACACACAAAAGGCGCGGCGCACCTCCTGTAGGCGCGAAAAAGGCATGCCTTCGCTCCGTCCTCGCGTTCCCTCTCGCTCGCTCGCGTCTTCTGTATAATTTAGCATCGCGCCTGCGACTTTTCCACGCCTTAACGCGTCCTTACCTGCGCAGCGCCGCGTCTGTGTATTTCACGCCATGTGTTCAACTCTAAATTAGGACTTTAAAGAAGCACGTGGAGCTAACCCCATGTGCTTCTGTTTAGTCCATTAGAGAAAATACTCTTTTACCGAAAAATTGTCCTCGCGTGCGATATCCATGGTCTTATTTCTCTAATACGTCCATGGGATTGTCTATAAATAACTTGACATTGGCGAAATACACCTTAACAGGAGTGAAAGAAAGTATTATTTACTAAGAAATTGATTAAATTAATTTATATTGTACGTTGATGATATTGCTACTTACAACATAAATCTTTCTTAGTAAATAATGCTTTAGGTTAAGGTGACAGAGTTCAAATTAAATTAACTATGGAATTGTTTTTTAAATAATAAAAATCTCGGAAATTATGAGATATTGGACTACATGTTATACCACATTATATACTCCAAATAGGGTCTAGAATCAATCATCATCAATCATAAACTCACGCCTTCATTCCCAGAGTGGGGTAGGCAGAGCCACAGACTGTGACCACATTCTGCACAACCAGGCTAAGATGTTACCCAGTGTATTAGTGACAGGTTGCAAACCCATCGCCTAACAGCACTACACAGCCTTTAGTCCCTTAGTCGTCTCTTACGACATCCGCGGGAAGACATGGAGTGGCAACATTCTAAACCCGGCACCACACGTCTAGAATCGATGGTTAAAATCCTTCGGGTATGTCCCGGGCACGGTGTATAAATTATGTTATGAACAGTATTATTTACCCATTATGTATTTTGAACTATATTTATTAGATATGCACCCTATAAATAGTTATACAGGGTGTCTTAAAAACCTTTCAACATTTTTTAACAGTAGTTAGGGTGGATGATTTGGATCATCCCTACATTGGTATTTTTTTTTTAAGTTAATTTTTGACTGAATTACAGACTGATTTGTCATCGCCCTTCCTGATGATGCTCTCAGTGTGCCCCATCTTAACTACTTCATTCATAACATGTGTCACAACGTATTGTAAACAAACAAACTGGGAAATGTTTCTACTCATGGTCAAATGCTCCATGGGGTTTAGAAAACTGAGACTTTATTCTGTAATGTGAACGAAAAGACGGTCTCTATTAAGGGCTATGTCTGAAATAATTTAAATATGAAACTTACGATTACGATTTTTACTCATCAGTCTCGTACACAACTAAAATACACTATCACTATCACTTTTACATTAAACTTCTTCTACGAGAATATGCATCATGGATTAATTTTATTAATTTGCGTCTACCAGAGATTACTACGAATAAATTATGCATAACAATTAAAACGAATCGTTAAAGTCTGAGTATGCTTTGACAATTTGACAAAGTTTTTTTTAAATCTTGTACCTCTGTGCAAGGAGGTTTAAGAATTCTTTTGTAAAAATAAAATCGTCCATACACGTAACTTTTTATCAGAATTCCATTTAAAGCTGGCATCATACACGTTGTTGAATGAAATTCTTATCCTAGAAGAAAGATAAAACTTAGTACAGTCAAGTACTTTAATTGTTATGCCACTATGGAACCCTGTCAAAATGACAGCGTCAAACCACATGAAAGAAATTACGCCAAAATTAATGATTAACGTTATGCGACAGGGTTCCATAGTGGCATAACAATTAAAGTCCTTGACTGTACTTGTAGCTTAGTAAGAAGATGCTGAGAAGAGGTCATCTCGTGGTGACACTACAATATTCTTTGGTGAAAATTGGATCATGTTGCCAAAATTCGACTCCGGAAAAAAGTCTGTAAAAACATTGTGTGCATTTTGAACGGGAAACTATCCACTTGACAGTCTGATCCATAGAACAAGTTACGCACAAGGATCTTATATTCAGACTGGATCGATTACTAACTATTAATTGCTAATAAAAATTATACCGTTATAGCCAGCAAGGCGGTTACAAATTCTTTGATGACAGGGAACCAAGAAAACTTAGTTCAAGTGAGACCGACAAACCCGATTACTGTGTCTCACTAAAGGTGCTTTTCCACCGGCGTCGCGAGACGGGACGAGGTGGCGCGAGAATTTTTATTTGTATTAAAACGCCCATTTCCACAGAGCGCGCGTGAGGAGGCTGCGCGATTTTTCAATACAAATTTCAATTCTCGTCCCGCCTCGTCTCGCCTCGCGTCGCCGGTGCACCGCGGTGGAAAAGCACCTTTAGATGTTCCAAAAGCACTAGGGTTGCTTTACAATTTGGGATAGACCAAAAAAAAATTGCTTGATTTTACATTTTTATTCGAAAGAATAGCCTTTTATAAGAAACTAATTTGAAGCATTTCATTATTAAATGTATTATTGATATTTAAAATAATTTATTAAATTAAAGTAACCTTACCTACTTGTAACGACAAGATGACGTAGATATTTATAATGAACGGGTATACTTCGTCTATGATTTAGAAAGACGATTTTTTATTATCTGTGATCTGTTTTCAAAGTCATAATAGACGAACGTCATTCAAACATAATGTAAACAAACATTGTAATTTATTATTTCAGAGTATAATATAAGCATTCAACCATTGCTTATTACCTAGACCTCAATTAATACAACACTTCCTACATGACCCTTGTTTCTAGACTAAATGTACTTAACACAATCACATTAAATTTGTTGTAAAGGCGGATTCCATACTTCCAATCATGAGTTTCTACAATAAATGTTGATGCCGTCGTTTTGAACCTCTTGGAAAACCTCACCACACAAATTATTAACATTCATCACACATAACTCAAAAGAGAAATGGTCTCATTAATATGTTAATTTCATCATAAGAATTTCAGTCAATTTGTAAACAAATAAATTTAGATATCTAGATATCTAGATATCTAAATTGTACTTATAAAATAAAATATTGGAGAGGTTTTATAAGTTTTATTAAAACCACAAATACAGCTAGCATTTATGATTTCGAAGCTATTTAAGCATTATCCATATTAGGTATAAGACTAGATTGAGACTTGGTTAATATGTGTGAGCCGAGGGTGCAAAGCGAGGATACCGTTAATTACTACATGTAACGTGTCTTCTCATTCACAATAAATGATCCATCATAGAATAAGTAGTAGCATAGAAACCTTTAGAAGACCTTTTCTATTTATGGCATTCATAAGGAGTTAGAAAATTATGTGCTTTTAGGTATTCTTTCGTTATCTTACATGTTGTCACAGGGTTTGAATTGGATCTGACAACGCCAGTGTTGTTGCTGAGACCCGAGGGGATATTGCCTAACGCACTCGCAATCGCAATCATTTTCATTTTGAAAGTCGAAGACAACCCGTCTGCAATTCTGCATACAAAATCAAAACAATTGTTCCGCTTTAAAGTCGATTACGATTGCGAGTGTGTTAGGCAATTGGCCAGCAGATGTCATGATGGAGTCGAAAATTGGTAACAGGATCTATTCGACCCACCGAAAAGAGGCCCGTTTCACGAAGCTACAAGTAAAAAATTACAAGCGGAAGTCTCTTTCTAACTCGTACTGTTAGAAAGAGAGTTCCGCTTGTAATTTGTAACTTGTAGCTTCGTGAAACGGGCCACAGATCCTGTTACCAATTTTAAAATCGTTAGTTTGGCCCTGATAGGCAGATGATGACATTGCATAAAAAAGTACTTAAAACTAAACGTAAAAAAAATTACTTTTTGTCATATGAAAGAGAAGGAGAGAGATAATTTAAATAAATAATATATTCTATAATTTCAACAATGTTTTGTTTGCAATTTTGGAGATAACAATCAATTGCAAATTATAAAGAGATCATTAACCGTTTTGTTCGAAGTCAAGTTGTTCTCTGGTCCAGGGGCTTTGAAATCCGTAATTCGAACTTTGGATCGCCCCGTCACTTTCTTGCGAATTAGTTACGCGTCGAGAGCGAAAGGGATAGCAATAGACGAAGGTCGAATTACGGATTTCAAAGATTTCAAAGAAGAGCACAAGGGGCCTATCGGCGACACTTCTGTTTTCAAAGTCCAAGAGAGGTCCATTGTCAGAGTCGACGTTGAATTTGACGTTGCTCCGTGATATTTGAAGGAGAAAAAATAGCCTAGTTTTTGTTTCATTTCTTCTTAAGAAATACGTAATCTAAAACATAGAGAAGAATAGCTGGTGCAAAGTTCATCATATAGTCCAGAGGCTCTACTTTGAAATCCGTTATTCGAACTTCGTCTATTGCTATCCCTTTTGTTCTCGACGCGTCACTAATTCCCAAGAAAGTGACGGGGCGATCCGAAGTTCGAATTACTGATTTCAAAGTAGAGCCCCAGATTCCTAGTACTCTATGAGCTATACCACTTTGATTTAAATCTATCAGGGATGCAGGTTTGGCAATAGGAT
Organism: Acleris cristana; assembly: GCA_948252455.1. Lineage (NCBI taxonomy): Eukaryota > Metazoa > Arthropoda > Insecta > Lepidoptera > Tortricidae > Acleris > Acleris cristana. Next base: position 7,378,469 of record OX411801.1, on the reverse strand, counting down.
TATTGATGCCATAAACACATAAAATTGGCAAATCTTGTATTGAATTTTTTGTACTCTTACACGGTTATTGCTATAACACGGCATTTTCTTGAAGCTTCCTATTGCGAAAACGAGTTAGATAATGACAGGTTAGCCTAATTGTGCAAAATATGTACAGCCTGGCATTTAGAAGGTTCTTCGGGTTTGAACTTTTCTCTCACTCGCTACCATACGCTCTTATTAAGAGCGAGTGAGAGAGAAGTACAAACCCGAAGCACCTTCTAAGAGCTATCGCGCTGTACTACGTAAGATTGTCGAATCCATGGCCTGGGAAAGGTTGGTATTTATTTCTCTATGGTAAGTGTGTGACATCATAAATAATTATAATCAATTATGCGACGGCCTTTATATCCATCGACTAAATGTTTTGCATTACGGATCAATACGGAGAGCACTAATCAGAGGCCCTACTTTGAAAATCGAAGTTCGAAGTTACGTTCGCTCCATCCCTTTCTTTCGATTTAGTCACAAATGACGAGTGACAGGGATGGAGCTACCTTAACTTCGAACTTCGATTTTCAAAGTAGGGCCTCTGATCGTTCAATCCATGTCTATCCGAACTTTTAGATGTCTGTCTATGAATTTATGGCTGTCATTAGATGTCATTGTTAAATTATGTTATTTTCAGATATTTTAGTCGTAATTATTTTTGCTGTAAACCAGTTATATGCGCCACTTTAGAGCAGAAAACAATGGTAAATGGTTAGATTTCGACAGTACCTAATATAAGACGGACGATATGATCAGTCTTGGCAAAGCATGAACAAGAGATCTAGTGATTTCACATTTAAAACCAGCTAGTGTTCAAATTGCAAAAATAAAAATACAGTAAGTTGCACTAAAAGTTACCATTATTTTTTAAAATGTTAACTTATTTTTGTTTACATGGAGCGAACTGTTTGTTTACATACCATGTAAACAACGTAGGTATGGTCATTGACCTTGAACTTGGAATTCTGACGTTAGTTACTACGAGCGTTTGGAGTAGTATAGTAATCAACGTCAAAATGTCAAGGTCAAGATATCGGCTGCGATACATCAAGTAACAAAATGAATATAATTAAACCATCTTTTTTTTTTACTTTAACAGAAACAAAAATGAACCATACCCCCGTGATCAGAATCGTGCGAACTATTACCCCGCCAAATATGTTGAAAGGTTTTTAAGACACCCTGTATACACCATTTCTGTATTCCCAAAATGGATCTGGTTTTATTGTACCTACAATGAAGAAAAAAAAATTTATAATAATCAAGATCCACTAATCAAAATATAATGCCAATACACCGATATTTGCTACAGGTTCTAGTTTTATCAACAAACTAGCATCCTGCTTTCGTATCGCTCCAGTTTAAAATGTTCAAATAAATAAAAATAGCCTATGACCATTTGGCATAACGCTTTTTCAAACAGACGATTTTTTTTTCATGGCATTGTTTTTTTTATGGCATTGGGAGGGCGAACAAGCACACACGCCACCTGACCCGACCGTAAGTGGAATCTGTGACTCATAGACATTTGCATTCTCAAGACTATAGTCCTAAGACTGCAATCCTAAGACCGCAAATGCGTTGCCAACCCTGAGCACTAAGATGGAATGCCTCTCTGCTAGTAATGTCCCCGGTTGTCTTATCCCCACACGACATGGAACACGACAAGTGCGAATTACTGCTGATTGGTAGTAGGAACCAAGGGCGGATCCAGGTTTTTTTTCTGGGAGGGGCACAAGGGGGAGACGAGCCCCGCGTTCTCCGACCTCGCCGCTCCCGCAATCACCAGCACTGATTATCATCCAGTGGATTTCAAAGTCTGGGCGGGGCACGTGCCCCTGTGCCCCCCCCTTAAATCCGCCCTTGGTACGAACAGAACAATACAATACAAACACTGCTGATTTGTGGTAAATTAAAAATAAGATGGTGGTAATGATCCGACAGACTTTACCAGTTAGATACAAACTCACAACATTCACACTCTCTAATTAATATATATTAATAAATATCAGTTAAAACTTACTTGCTCTGTTAACTTGTGGTTCGCACACAACATCTTCCACCTGCAGCTGCTCCATTTCTACTACAGGGTCATGGTCAAAGTCACTCTCTATCTTAACAGAGACATAGACATTGCTATTAAAAAAAATACTCTTCTGCCCATGTTCTTCTGTGTCCTTTACACACTCATCTCTCACATTTATACTTGGGCTCAACTTAGGGCTACATTTGTCGTCTCTTTCTATCTCCATAGGTAAAAAACCCTCCAAGTCTCTCTCTTCCTTCACGCGCACACGAACATCTTTGTTGGCAGCGTCATGCTCTCTCTCCTGCATAGATTCCTCTCTAACATTCACCTCTTTGCTCAACTTGCTGGCACATTCCCCATCCCCCTCTATCTCCACGCACCAATACTGCCCTTTCGCGTTACCCTCCAAGTCTTTCTCTTCTTTGACCCGCACATTCTTTTCATTTTTGTTATAATCGTTGTCATCGACGCTCTCCCAGTTCCTTTCTTCTTTCACGCGAACGAGTTCGGCGGTCATATTATACGCGGTTGTACGCTGGCTATGGTAGTGGTATATTAGGTATACATGAAGCCTAAGTTTATATTACAAAATATCCAAGGTTTAAATAAGTCAGGCAATTACTTTTAATAAATGATTACGTTCATTCCGTAAATAAAAACAGTACCACTGTAAGTAGCTTAGTATAGACATTAAAATAATGACAAAGAATGTTGTTTTATAGTGAAATCGACCCATGGCGAAGGGAACTACACCCATTATGCCATAAATGTCGTTTATATATAATGTTGGAAACAAAAATCGGCTATCTTGTAAATTTAAATTATTTACTGCTGAATTCAATATCATGTTACAAATTGCTCACTTCAAGTGATAGAACTTATATTGAGATTTATACTGAGGTCATCTATAAATAAAGAACAACGAAAAATTAAGAGTACAAGAAAGCTAATAGAAATACAAAACAATATTAAGATACCAAATTATTATTTATGCTATTCGCTACGACAGTAATTACATCCGCCCAAGGAACTTGATTGATCCCTTATTATTTTCACGAAATGTTGCTACTGTTTAGAAATCACATACTATCGCTTAAGTGAAATACATTGACACTGACAGATACATGCCTTAAAATCCGTGTTGACAGTACTTGTTGTGAAACTCTTGTGCTAATTTTATCCAATTTTAATAGTGTTAAACGCTGTAATCTGGATATTAACTCTGTAATTTAGATTGACTCTTCATATGTGCCTCCATAAAGAGACTAGAACCCGCTGGAAACTTTAAAACTTGTATAGAATACGTAATAATTGATATCAGCCAGTATGTCTTTAGAATTTGTGAGAGTCAAGGAGGAAATAGATTGGGAAAGCGTCGAAAACGAACAAAACACTTGCATGAAACAGGAAAGGGACTCAGTGGCTAACGAGGTTTTGCACGTGAAGGTTGAAAGCCAGTGGAATAGTGTCAACAACTCGTGTTCACGCGTGAGCGAGAGAGAATTTAACGTGAACGAACACTGGCGCATCAAGGAGTTAGAAGATTGTAGCGTTATAGAAGGAGTGCAAATAAAGCAGGAAAAAGAGGATTATGAAGTCAGTGAGTGTGCAAATGAAGCGATAGAAAAAGAATTTAAGTTTGATACAAGATTAGCGGAGTATGAGGTTAAACATGAGGTGTTTTTGGGTCCAGAGGAAGTACAGTTACAAGATATTGCCTATTTGCAAGATAATAAACGAGGTAAGCCTGCACCACATACAGTCAAGTATCATAAATATGTTTAAACTACCGTACCTTGTCTATTTAATGTCATGTTTAAACTGCCATATATTAATTGTCAGTGATTAAAGTGACAAGGTACTGAAGTGTACACATATTTATGAGCTCGACTGTACCACATGCATGTTTAAGTTTTTAGTGTTAGTTTAGTAAAATGCTTTGTGAAGTCAACTGTTTTAATAAAAGTGTTATTTTAAAATTGTACTACTGGGTCCTGTAACACAGGGCTTCCTAGCTCAGGATCTAGGATTATAGAAAAATTTGTATGTTCATTGCCTTTAAATATTTTCTTTATTTTCATTTTATTTCACATGGTTTGATTTCCAATAAGGACAAATATTTTTATGTTGAGTGCAAGTACATATATCCTCTAAAACAGATTAGGTTTATTTGTATAATACATATTATTTATCTATATATATATATAAAAGGCAAAACTGACTAAAAAAAAAGATAAAAGATGTTTATTCAGTAAGTAGGCCGCACGGGCACTTTTACACGTCAAAAATCTACCAGCGCTTCGCAAGAGACCACTGCTGAGAAGAAACGCCGCAAGAAACTCAACAGTCAGTCGTTTTTTAAATATTGCTTATGATAAATGATATTATACAACGAAAAGAAAAAACTTAACCTAGCATTATATAAAACAATGAATGTAACAAACAATATGAATATATATATCATGCGTAGTTGAGCAGGAAAATGTGTCTAAACTCAAAATTCTAAAAAAAAAAAACTCATAAGTAGTAAATATAAAAATAAATAAAAATTATACTTAGACGGGGCAAAACAACACATAAATAGTTTCGATACATTTTCCTACAGAAACCGTGTCCCCTAGACAATACACAATGTTTAACATATTTGTATGATTAAGTTATTATTAAGATATTTAGGTGTTTAATTTAGGCCAAGCATTTTTATCTGTTAGATAGTCTTCGACCCTATAGTAAGCTTTAGACATCAACGACTTTTTCAAATAATTTTTAAGTACTGGAATTGGTAACTTTAAAACTTCGTCAGGTAATTTATTATAGAAATGAATGCATTGACCTACAAATGATTTATATACCTTACGGACACGAATTTTTTTTATAGCTATTTTATTTTTATTTCTTGTATTCAAATTATGTATGTCACAATTCTTAATAAAAGAGTCTTGATTTTTAATGACATAAATAATATTCTCATAAATAAATTGTGATGCTACTGTCAAAATATTAATTTCTTTAAATAGTAATCTTAAGGAATCACGGGAGTTTAGGTTATATATAGAACGAATGGCTCTTTTTTGTAACACGAAAATAGTCTGTATGTCAGCAGCTTTTCCCCAAACAAGTATACCGTACGACATAACACTATGAAAATAACTAAAATAAACTAAGCGAGCTGTCTCAACATTGGTAAGTTGTCTGATTTTCCTAACAGCATAAGCTGCCGAACTTAATTTGCCTGCTAGTACTGCTATATGGGGACTCCATTCCAAGTTTTTGTGTATAGTTATTCCTAAGAAAAGCGCCTTATCCACCATTTCCAAACACTCATCATTTAGAAAAATACTAGATTCTACCGGTCTAACATTCGGCAAAGCGAACCTAACACATTTAGTTTTCTTAGCATTAAGTAGCAAATTGTTACTAGTAAACCAATTAAGTACTTTACCTAGCGTCGCGTTTATCCTACTATAATCGACGGATTTTCGGTCTACCTTGAAAATCAATGATGTATCATCAGCAAATAGCACAATATCGCAAAGGTTAACTACCGCGGGTGGCAAGTCATTTATATAAACGAGAAATAAGAAAGGACCTAATATAGAGCCCTGTGGCACACCTAATTTAACAGCTGCTCCAATGGACTTTGTTTGGTTTACAACAACCGTTTGTGTTCTATCACTAAGATATGAAGACATAAGATTTAGAGAATTATTTGACAGACCATAATGTTCTAATTTTAATAAAAGAGTCGCATGGTCTACGCAATCGAAAGCTTTGGAAAGGTCACAAAAAATTCCTATTGCATCACAAGATGTCTCCCAAATATTGTATATATATTTAATGACTGACTGACGTATATATCAACGCACAGCCGAAACTACTGTACCTAGAAACTTGAAATTTGGTACAGGGGTCCCTTTCATGATGTAAGTGAGCACTAATAAAGGATTTTCCGAAAATCGACCCCCAACGGGAAGAAATCGGGGGAGTAGCGGGGAACTAATTCTACGCGTACGAAGTAGCGGGCGTCCTCTAGTTGTTTCATATTAAGTAGATCAGATCACTACGTGTTACTCACGTTAATTATGTCGATAAATGCTCGACATGTTTCGGTTTCGTCCGGAGTCCCTATTCATGAGCAGACGCGGTCGCAGCACGACGAACACTGCGGGCCAGCGAGAAACTACCCCCGTTTGCCTCATTATTGCAATAATATTCCTTTTTTTTAATATATATGTCTGACAATAAGTCTCACGGTTTTATGTTTAACTGTTTCAGTTGCATACAAAAATTCGGAACATCGGGGCGCACCAGAATGTTCCAACCTTCTACAGAATAAGGATGAAAAAAGAACTGGACCTCATACCATTACGACTAAGCCATCTCTGACTGATAAAAAACTTAAAATATTCCACCAGAAAACTAAATCCAAAAGCTATTTACGCATTCAAAGATCAGAGAAAGTTAATTTAATAGGATTAGAAGGACAGCCTGTACCGAGACAGTTCATCTGTGACACTTGCGGGAAACAATTCTCACGGAAAATAAATGTGATTGTACATTTAAGAGGTCATTTAAATCAGTCACGATGTGTTTGCGACATCTGTCATAAACGGTATTCAAATATGTTTAACTTGAGAAGGCATAAATTAATTCACATGGGAGAAAAACCGCACTGCTGCGACGTTTGTAACAGGCGGTTCACTGATCCTTGTAATTTAGTGTCGCATAAACGATTACATTCAGAAGAGAAGCCGTATATTTGCGAAGTTTGTAACAAACAGTTTAGACAAAACGCTCATTTGAGAGGCCATATGCGGGTTCACACGGGGGAGAAACCTTTTCCGTGCAAAATATGTAACAAGCAGTTTTCAAGTGTGTATAATTTAAATCGGCATAAAAGAACTCACACAGGGGAAAAGCCGTTTAGCTGCGAATTTTGCGATAAACAGTTCGCAGATGTACGTAATCTAGCTAGACATAAACTACTTCATTCGGAAGAGCCGGCGCCATTTGAATGTGATGTATGTTTAAAACCGTTTCGAGATTACAGTAATTTAGTTAAGCACAAACAAATTCACTCAGGGATCACCGTTAAATGCGAGATTTGCAGAAAAATATTTTCAAATTTATATAATTTGAATAGGCATAAAAGATATAGGTGTAGGGCCTCAAAGAAAGTAAAACTAGAAAGTGATTAACTAATCTGTTGGACTATGTTCAACAGTGGACGTCTTTCGACTGATTATGATGATTACGAATATGTAACTGTCCAGTGACGGTTTTAAAAAACGCTACCGGTCATATCTAGGTATGTACAGTCACCAGCAATAATATTATTATCCAACATTGGCTGCAAAAATATCTGACACGTCTTTATTACTAAAGGTATAAGAGCGTGTCGGATATTTTTGAGCCCAATGTTGGGAAATATATTATTGCTGGTGACTGTACACTGTATCAGCGTAATGTTGAATTTGGTTTGTACGTCATAAAAAGAACGATGAGATGTCCACCTAGAATGTCAATTTAAGCGACATATTTTTATTTGATGAGTTGTCTCAAAATTTAAAAGTTTAGATGACGTTGTAAATCAACTCGCTTTAACGCGCACGCAAGTTGGACCCTGCGAATCGGGGCGTCTTTACCTTCTTTAACTTTTGGCGCGCAAACTGTACGGCGAACTAAAAAAAAAATGTTTCTGGTTGATGGCGCGCTCGTTCTTTCTTGAGAGAATTTTATTGTTACTTTTGTATTTGATTTCTTTGTAAGTGTAGCATAAAGCAGTATGTATCACTCGAGTAAGTACAGATTAACTCGTGTGGTAAATGCATACTTGATTAGTAGATAATCCGTGCCTTACTCCCGTTGGTGTATAATTATATAACCTACAATTTTAACGTTGAATGTTCAAAAAGCATTCAACACGTGTCAATTTGATGTAGTGAATAAACATACGACCTCCTTTTTTGGTCGAAAAGTTCGTATTTTTCATGCTTTCTCAGTCGGCTTTAGTATCCATCGCTAAGCTAGTTGAAAAAGCGAGACAAATACGAACTAATCCGACAAAATCGATATGACTATAGTCCGTTCATTCAAAAAGTGTGCATTGCAACCCTTTGAAGTCAGTTAAGTTGTATAATTCGTTCGTTCAAATTATTCGCCGCCAAAATTGGTACAAAGCAGCCGCCGAATGCACACTAGTTGAACGGACGAACTATACCAATTGCATGCACTATACATCTGGGGCTCTATTCTACTCGATAAAACCATATTGCTTTAGACATGTCAACGTCATGATCATGATAGCTCTTATCTATTTACTTGACGGTAATGGTGGCCGAGTTAAAACAATACGATAACATGTCAATATTTACAGAGTAGGATAGAGCCCCTGTACAGTCAAAAGCACTAATATATGTATATACGACCATCGCGTCAAATATATGTATACATAGACCTTATTATCAGTGGCATAAGGGTGTATAGTTATTTTTGACGCCTTGGGAACTCATATATATTTATGACTGACTGTACAGTCGAGTTCATAAATAAAAGAGATTGATTCAGTAAGTAGGCCGCACGGGCACTTTTACACGTCAAGAGTATACCAGCTCTTCCCAAGAGGAGACCACTGCTGAGAAGAAACGCCGCAAGAAACTCAGCAGTCAGTCATTTTTTAACCATATTTCATACTACAATGATACTACTTAGTCTAGTATTATATAAAGCTATAAATATTAAATTAAATAACAGCATTAAAGTGACAAGGTACTAAAGTGTATACATATATATTTATGAACTCTACTGTACATGGGTTTTATCTTCGTAAAGAGTAAAGACTGATTTACGCCGGATATGTAGGCAATAAAAGTACATTTAATTTAAGCTTTAATTCTATTTCTATCTAATTTATTTCTATTTGTATTTTATTAATCAATAATTTGTTTATTACTATTATTAATCCGTTGTAATTTTATTTGTGAAATGAAAGTTTGAAATATATAATTATATCGTTGTTTTGTCTTTTATTATAGCCTCACAAACCAATAAATTCGATACTTCGAGTGCCAAGTCCCAACGTCCCAAGTGAGAGGATGGAGCCTAGCTAACATAACTTCGACTTTCAATTCTTCGCTGAATGGCAGATTGCTTAAACGGCATATTCTTACAACGTCAGATGTATAGTTAAGTAATATAATAATTGAATTCTGTTCTAATTTTTTCGCTCAGGTTCATTTTGCCCATATTCCCATCTCGTCCACATTCTGATCTCGTCCACATTCCCATCTCGTCCACATTCCCATCTCGTCCACATTCCCATTTCGTCCACATTCCCATTTCGTTCACATTTCCATCTCGTCCACATTCCCATCTCGTCCACATTCCCATTTCGTTCACATTCCCGAAAACTAGTGAACAACCAAGTGATAGAATTGATATAGAACAACCCTACAGTCCTAAGTTAGGTTGCAGACGAGTTAGGAATGAGGACGAGTTGGGAATGTGGGCTAACCGGGAAAGCGGACGAGTTGGGAATGAGGACGAGATAGGAAGTGGACAAGTTGGGATTGGTATGTGGACGAGTTAGGAATGTAACCGAGATGAGAATGTGGACGAAATGGGAATATATGGACAAGGTGAACCTGAGCGAATTTTTTGACAGTTTATTTTATAACTCGGTACAAACTTACAACAAACTCAACTTTCCTCTTTTAACAAAGTACAGTTAAGCTGAAAAAGAAATGTATTTAATTACTTTCTTACTTTAAAAGCTATAATATAATATAATACGTAGGTAGGTTTAGGTTATGTTAGTTTGGCAGCAGGCACGGAGGGCCAAACCACCCAGAAATAGGAGCTCCGTCGACACTGTCTAATTTCAAATCAATAAGTGAATTCCAATCTATGTATTTTGTAGGTAACGACAATATCTGCCCTTTAAGTAATCTGCCATTCAGGGAAAAAAGGGATGGAGCTAACATACCTTACCTTCGACTTTCAATTCTCTCTCGGTACCCGAAGGGAGCCCAACGGGACCCTATAAATATGCCTACGCTGTCCGTCCGTCCTAACTTGGAAGAGCTGTACCTTTTGAACCGTAATAGATAAATAGCCTTTTTTAATTTGTGTTATTACGGCGGTTTTTTAGCGGTGTCTCTACTACATTAATTTAACATTTCACAAAATGTTCAAATCTAAAATTCGGTTGCCTCATCCGTTTTATACATCATTCGACGAGAAAAAGAACTAACAATTAATCTTATAGTCGCGTTTATTGTTGTGGATAAACCAACTGTCACTTTCTGACAAGTATGCGAGTGCGAGAGTGACAGGTTATCCACAATAACGAACCCATTATGGTCGTGCTTATCTATGTAGATAAACCATCATGTCTCTTTCTGACCACTATGTTAGTGCGAGAGTGAAGGTTGCTTAATCAAGCTTGGGTTCTGGGACCCGTTAATTAGGTAGTTATTTTAGTTTCCATTCCTGAGATAGAGATCTCGTCGTGTGGTTCTTCTAGTTAGAAAGCAATGCAGCATTCTGTAATAAACTAAGGAAATGGCTTAAGTATTTGTTACTTTTAACTTTGTAATGTAACTTACATTTAAAGTACTATTGTATTATTATAAGATTAAAAAATTACCTGCTGGAGTTTCTTGCGTCGCATCTTCTCCGCAACGATGGTCTTGTCCAATGCGCTAGTAGATTCACTCCATATTACAGACGTGTAAAATAGCCCTTATGCGGCCTATTTACTGAATAAATATTTAGAATCCACATTAATCTATAGCGATTGAGGAGATATTATAGTTTTAAAAAAACTTTATTATATTGATATTGTGATTTTATTTACATTTCCACTTTGAATCCTATTACTAACAATATTACAAATGTATGGATAACAATATAAAGTTACTGTCTAATTATCTGGGACTCTATTATTCGGTAAAACCATATCGCTTTCGAAACGTTATCTGTCAACGCTACCATAACTCTTTTTTATAATTTACGTGATTTATTGACTTGACTTGTCCATAAAATGATGTTTTTCCGTTTTAGGGTCCCCGTCCGATTCTCCCATAAGCAACCAAAATCCTTTTTTTAAATTTATTTAGGAAACAAACAGTCACATAAAAACAAGATATAACATGATATAACTATAAAAACATAAAAAACGTGACCTAATTATTCGCCGACAATTATTACGCAGATTGTGTCACTTCGCAGAATTTTCATTTCATAGAAAGCTAATTTCTGCTGAAACCTTATTGTTTACAGATTATCTTAAGCATCGGTTGCTTAAGTTAAGTTAGGTAAGACCTGTGACTACAAAAAAATAATCTGAAAACAATAAGGTTTCAGCAGAAATTAGCTTTCTATGAAATGAAAATTCTGCGAAATAATACAATCTGCGTAATAATTTTCGGCGAATCATTAGGTAACCCATAAAAAGACCTATAGTTCCATTTATATGTAAGAAACAAAATTTCTTTTAAACAGGGTACAAGAAAGCTTTAAGTTGCTCACAACCCACCATTCCAACCCAACATTCTCCGGAGCTGACGTTGGCAAATGACATCCTGCCTGCCTACAATTGGCCGATACGAGAATTTTTTTTTTACTTGATAATTATGGCGGCAGATTTAATAAACCATTACGATAACACTGCCCTCACAAGAAAAAAGGGCGTATTTCTCAGAGAATCGCGAATGCATTAGTGACCTTATTTCTTAAGAGACATTGTTCAATTTGGTTTGACTATCACATTGCGCATATGTCCTTTTTATTTAAAAGGGCTGAACATGTCATGTCAAATGCAATATTGTTTTACCAAATATAATAGAGCAAGTACTATGCGATTTTTATACAGAGTGCGTTCTCGAGTCCTAAACTGGGGGAGTTGTGTGCGGGAAGATGCTGCAACTTAAGGGCAAAAGTCACTGTGTGTAACCGCTCTATCAGAGTGCCTCGTCTCCTGCTGCTGTTGGAGTGCAGTCGGGAATTATACTTTTATTTGCTTCCATTGTATTTTCCTTCACTTTATCTTCCGAATGTTTCGCATGAACCTTCATATGAGCTTTTAATTGGTACTTTAACAACACTCCTTTACCACATATGCTGCATTTGAAAGGCTTATCGTCCGAATGCTGCATCATATGATATTTCCATTTTGCTTTAGACTTGAATTTTATTTTACATGCTTCACATTCAAATGGAGTCTCTACACTGTGACATGTAATAAAATGCTTCCTTAACTGAGTTTTTTTAGCGAACATGGATTCACAATCTGTACAAGCAAACGGCTTCAGTTTATTCGTACTGTGCACCGCACCTTTGTGAGCAGTTAAATCAGACTTAGTGTAAAATGCTTTTGGACAGACGTCACAGACAAACTTCTTTTCACCTGTGTGAATCCGCATATGAACTTTCAAGTTATAATTCGTAGTAAATCTTTTTCCGCACATGCTACATTCAAAAGGTCTGTCTCCTGTATGTGTACGGATATGACATTCCAACTTAGTCTGCGAAACAAATAACTTATTGCAATAACTACAAGTAAGGGCTTCACCGGTGTGTAGCTTCATGTGCTCCCTAAGCCTCCATTGCGCTGGGAACCGCATTCCGCATTCTTCACAAGAAAACGGTTTCACATCTGAATGTTTTGCGGTCATGTGGATTTTTAGACTGTATTTTGCTTTTAATTTCTTATTACATATAGTGCAAGAGTAACCCTCTGTGTTATGTTCCTCGCTGTGTTTTTCTAATAGTTCTGAAGTAAGAAAATTTTCTTGACAAATGTCGCAGCTGTATACTTGGCTGTTGTGGAGTAGTCTATGCATAACAAGGTCCGTTTCCTGTATAAACTCAAGTTTGCAGTCCGGGCAAGGGATTGTCTTCCGTACATGTTCATTGAGGTGTTTCGTCACGTGTGAGAGATACTGGAATGGCACACCACAAATGTGGCATGGATAGTTGCCTGGAACCTCACCCTCAGCCTTCTTATGGTTTTCAACTGAAATGAAAAATATATTTGTCTTACTTATTTAAAACGAAACAGCAGCAGTAGTAGGTAGGTCTTTCTTTTTATTTGTAGTGTGCTATGCTTCAGATTTTAATGGTCATATTTTGAGGACACTACATTTCATAAATAAACACATAAATATCAGGGCACAATCTTATACAAATTTACCAAATACAAAATTTTGGTATAAACTTGAACTATGGATACTAGAGAACAATAAACATACTTATTTAGAGATATACATAAATATGTGAAAAACATCTGACTCCGGAACAAATACTTGCACCTTATCAGGAAGCAAACTGAGAACCGTTAGCTTTTCAGGTATTGTTACTACTAACGGAAGTATGGTTATTCAAACAATACAAACAACATGAGACTACATGGGACATGATAATACTGTCCATACGCAGTTAAAATACATATGTATGTACAGTAAATATCTATGCAGATATCGCATCAAAAGTATATGTATGTAACCCTTTTTGTCAGTGACAGAGGTGTAGATATTAATGATGTCTTGTTAATGTGTATATATTTATGTAATGAGTTTAACTGTCCATTTTCTAAAGATTAATGTGTACAATGGCGAACATATCCCTGCAAGGAATCTCTTGCAGTTAACCTGACCATGATTCTAATTCTTTAATTAATGGCTTTCAATCCTGTTAAGGTGTATTTCGCCAATGTCAAGTTATTTATAGACACTCCCATGGACTTATTAGAGAAATAAGTCCATGTCCAATTGTTCAGTAAAATAGTTTTTTCTCTAATTGACTAAACAGAAGCACACGGGGTTAGATACACGCGCTTCTGTCTAGTCCCTGACCATGATTGAGGAAACTATACCAGACAAGATTACAAGATGTACACAAAAAGGAAATAAACCAATATTTCTAGTTATATTCATAGACAAATACCCTAAAATATAACAAACAGCTCCCTTAGAAACAGTGATCAACGTTTTATGCGTCAATATTAAGATTAAATCCTCCCCAATTCTTGACCATGAAAGTAAACAGCAAACTCACCATTCCCTTCATTTACACTTTTAAATTCAACTTTGACGACATCAACTGGATATAAATCCGGAGCTTCTGTTTTGATATTACAAATTGTTACATCAGATCCTTCGTGGTTCGGCTCAAGACCCGGTTCTACCTTAATATCGTGATCGAAAATCACATTATTTATCCCTATTGATTCTTCATCTTCTATATGCTCTATTTTAACAGTAACTGATTCAAATGACATGTTTTATTATTAAATTGTGTCACGTTAACTGTGTCACTGCTCTGTAGATTGTGCTTGTATTCATTATTATCATAAATAAATTATTTAAAGAATATTTATTTACGTGTACAAAATCGTGGATGTAAACTTTACCACAGACTGCTATAAGAATTTAGACAAACGAAGAAATCCAAAATGGCAATCAGTTCTTTCAAGATTGGATGAAAGTAAAGCTGCCATCATACGACAATAGTCTGCCAGAATACGGTCACTATTTCTTTTGTTGGGTGGTAAAGCCGCGTTGACACGATCAGGGGCTCTACTTTGAAATCAGTAATTCGAACTTCGGATCACCCTGTCACTTTCTTGCGAATTAGTGACGCGTCGAGAGCAAAAGGGATAGCAATAGACGAAGTTCGAATTACGGATTTCCAAGTAGAGCCTGCTTGTACCACAGATTAATAACCAGTATACTTGTATCGAGTGGACTCGTATTTAAAACACCGACATACAATTTATTTTCCGTTTGACAGACTAGTAAATTCATTTCAAGCGTTTCACGAAAGCTTTTAATAGAAGTCTCATATCCTTTTGACTGCTGAGGCCCGTTTCACGAAGCTACAAGTTACAAATTACAAGCGGAAGTCTCTGTCTAGCAAAAGGAGTTAGAAAGAGACTTCCGCTTGTAATTTGTAACTTGTTGCTTCGTGAAACGGGCCTCTGGTGGTCTGTGGCGCTAGCTGTGCGCGGATGCGTTTGATCGCGAAGTGGGCGCAGTCTATCCAAACTCAGTGTCTGTCATAGCTCTTTTCATACTATTTATTTTATAAAAATTTACAAGTTACAATAAGTCATAGGTATTAAGTTAATTTCTAGCGTTTCACGAACGCTTTTAATAATAGTCTCATATCCTCTTGTCTGTGGTCTTCCAGGGGAAGGTCAGCGGTGTCAGATGGCGCTAGTTGTGCGCGAATGCGTTTGATGGCGGAGTGGGCGCAAGCGAGGTTGGCACGGTGATGGATGCTGTTTTCATGTTCAGTCCGGAACTGTTTTAGTACGTCACAAATGTTACATATGTGACATCTATAATTTTCAGTCTCCGCTGTAACAAAAGAATAAATTTCAGGGGCAGGTTTTATAAAGCTACAAGTTACAATTTTACAGGTCTAAACTGGCAACACTGCTCAAATGGCTGGAAGTCATTGGTCGAGGTTGTGTCAAATGGAAACTTGTAACCTGTAAATTGTAATTTGTAGCTTTTTAAAACAGGCCCCAGGGGTCAATCTCATACAAATTTACCAGTCGCACTCTTTAATTCAACAGTGACACTAACTTACGAAAAAAGCCATTTGAATAATGACATTATTGCGGTTAAAAAGAATGAAATTTTGTATGAATTTCTTTTTTGCATAGTATCATATTGGATTTTACATGCGCTAAAGTATCTATGGTATTCCTAATTCAAATTCAAATCAAAATAATTCCTTTCAGAAAATTGATTTTCTTTACGTGTAACACAACAAAAATATGAAAAAGTTGATGCTAGTAAATGGGGGACAACGATTACTCGCGTCCGCAGGAAGATTACCCTTTTGTCACCCTGCACGTGTCCCCTGGGTGGTGCTAAAGAGTGATCAATTTTGGCTGCTGCACTGCTCGATTACGACCCTAGAGCCTCGCAGTGATATACAGATAATTTATTCGCAATTTATACTCAATTTATGCTCAGGCAAAATGCCCGAGAAGGCTGCAAACGGCCCTTTTAAGAGCCCCCAGACAAGAAATCTAGGACCTTCAGTCCGTATTTGCCAAATTAATGTTGAAGGCATCAGCAGATCGAAATGTGATTACATTTCTAAATTACTTTTGGATCATGAGATTGACATCCTGACCATACAGGAAACTCATACCAAGGATGATCAGGATATCACGAATAGGGGCCACATTCCAGGCTACATACTCCTGAAAGCGCTAAACCATCAAAAATATGGCATTGCCACATATTCACGGTCAGGATTGGAGCAGCCTTGCGTCATTTATAGCAGCGAATCCGATGACAACTTCATCATCGTCGTACAGGTTGCTGATTTCAAAATAGTCAATATTTACAAACCACCTCTCGCTACCTGGGAAAAAAATGGGCCACCTCCATTCGCACATCCTTGCATTTACACCGGTGACTTTAATAGCCATCATACCTCATGGCGCTACTCCAAGGATGATGTAAACGGGCTAACGCTAGCGCAGTGGGCCGAAACCTATAATCTGTTTCTCGTGTTCGATGCAAAGGACAAAGGCACTTTCCACTCAGCTCGGTGGAAAAAGGATTACAACCCGGATCTCACCTTCGTTACTAGAGACGCTGCAGGCAAACCCCTTGCGAACAGCCGTGTGGTCCTAAAAGACTTTCCTCATAGCCAACATAGACCGGTGATTCTGGAGATAGGCCTGAAGATTCATCTTGTCAACTCCATGCCCACCCCGCGCTGGAATTTCAATCGTGCGGATTGGCCGAGTTTTACTGCTAAAATGGATGCAGGAGTCCGTTTCATACCACCCACAGTCGGTTATTTTGACCGGTTTAAACGACTGCTTTTATCTACAGCGAAGGCGCACGTATGCAGGGGCTTTAGAAAGGAGTATATTCCGGGCTGGAGTGCGGATAGTGAACTGCTCTATAAAGAATATCAGGAAACGGGTGACTGTCAAATCGGTTCCGAACTCTTGTCTACCCTTGATGCTAACCGCTCCACTATCTGGAAGGAGACAGTACACTCAATGGATTTCAAGCGTTCCAGTCGTAAAGTTTGGAGAGTACTTAATAAACTTACCGGAAAGAAAACGCTACCTCCGTTAAATCACGCAATCCATCCCAACAGGATTGCCAACAGGATAGTCTCTGTTTCAAGAGCTATAGGGGACAAGGTGGAGACTAAGAAGATCAAAAAAGAATTCCGGAAATTAAAGGATGACTTCGTTTCATCCCCCGACCTGGCAAGGCCATTCTCAGCTGGTGAAGTTGACTTTGCCATTAAGGGCCTTCGAACTGGTAAAGCGGCAGGAGTTGATGAAATCTATAATGAATTCCTTGTACACCTCGGACCTAACGCTATCAGTTGGCTGTCTCGTTTCTTCTCCGATATCCTAAAGTCTAATAAACTCCCGCGAGACTTTAAGCTTTCCAAAGTGGTTGCATTACTTAAACCAGGTAAAAGAAATGATGATCCTGCTAGCTACCGTCCAATTGCCCTTCTAAGTAACTGCTACAAACTTTTGGAAAGGGTACTGTTGCGACGTATAGCTCCGCTAATAGACCGGGCAATCCCAGTTGAACAAGCAGGCTTTAGGAGTGGTCGGAGCTGTGCAGATCAAGTCCTGGCCTTAACTACACACTTAGAGACCGGCTTCCAGGAAAAACTTAAATCCGGGGCAGTGTTTATCGATCTAACCGCAGCTTACGACACCGTCTGGAGAGAGGGCCTGCTTTTCAAGTTACTGTCAGTGGTGCCTAACATGAAACTAGTCCAATTGATTTCGAGCATGCTCTCTCAGCGTCAATTTAGAGTGCATTTGGGTTCTGAAGTCAGTGACGTCAGGGTTTTGAGCAACGGTCTTCCTCAGGGTTCTGTACTAGCCCCTACCTTGTTCAACCTATACATACACGACCTTCCGATTACCACCTCTAGGAAATTTGTGTATGCCGACGACATCTGCCTCGTGTCCCAAGACAAGGCCTTCTCAAACTTGGAAAAAACACTTTCTAACGATATGGAAACAATGGCGAGTTACTTCAAAGTATGGCGTTTAACACTTAGTGAGAGTAAAACAGAGGTCTGCTGTTTTCACCTGCATAACCAACTTGCAAAGCGTAAGCTCAACGTTTGTTTTAACGGTTCTCCCCTTGAACACAATTTTGCACCGAAATACCTTGGCGTTACTCTCGACCGCTCCCTCACATTCAAAGAGCACCTTACTGGGACAGCACGTAAGCTTCAGACGCGAAACAACATAATACAAAAACTAACTGGCACCTCCTGGGGAGCGAACGCCGATGTGTTGCGTACTTCAGCTCTGTCGCTAGTCTACTCAACAGCGGAATACTGCTCACCGGTATGGTTGGGCAGCGCACACACGACGAAGGTGGACGTTGAACTAAATAAGGCCATGCGCACCATCACTGGTACGCTACAGTCAACCCCCCTTCACTGGCTACCTGTGCTATCACAGATCCTTCCACCTGATCTTAGAAGACAGGATGCGCTGATGAAAGAGGTACGCAAGATTGCTCTAAACCCGACTCTGCCCGTGAATTCGGAGTTTTCCAGCCCTACTAGACACCGGTTAAAATCAAGGAATCCGTCTTATAGCATTGCCAAAGAACTCTCGCATTGCGGTTTTGACCCGGTGACTGAGTGGACAAAAAGATGGGACGCGTCCATGGCGGGTAAACTGGGCTCTGAAATTGTCCCAGGAACCAGAATTAGGGGCACTGAACTCCCAAGACAAAACTGGTGCAACCTCAATAGGCTACGCACAGGACATGGACGGTGCGCCCAGTACAAACATCGTTGTGGGTGGATAGATTCTCCAGCCTGTGCCTGCGGTGCGGAAGTCCAAACAATCCACCATATAATCCAGGAATGCCCTGTTTCGCGTTACACCGGTGGGCCCCCCGAAGACCTGATCAGCCTGAACGACGTGGCCACTGAGTGGCTTAAATCTCTTAAATTTAATTTATAGCCTCATATTTATCTGTATATTTTCTCATCTATGCCATACGATTAAATAAAAAAAAAATGTTCAGTAAAATAGTTTTTCTCTAATTGACTAAACAGAAGCACACGGGGTTAGATACACGCGCTTCTGTCTAGTCCCTGACCATGATTGAGGAAACTATACCAGACAAGATTACAAGATGTACACAAAAAGGAAATAAACCAATATTTCTAGTTATATTCATAGACAAATACCCTAAAATATAACAAACAGCTCCCTTAGAAACAGTGATCAACGTTTTATGCGTCAATATTAAGATTAAATCCTCCCCAATTCTTGACCATGAAAGTAAACAGCAAACTCACCATTCCCTTCATTTACACTTTTAAATTCAACTTTGACGACATCAACTGGATATAAATCCGGAGCTTCTGTTTTGATATTACAAATTGTTACATCAGATCCTTCGTGGTTCGGCTCAAGACCCGGTTCTACCTTAATATCGTGATCGAAAATCACATTATTTATCCCTATTGATTCTTCATCTTCTATATGCTCTATTTTAACAGTAACTGATTCAAATGACATGTTTTATTATTAAATTGTGTCACGTTAACTGTGTCACTGCTCTGTAGATTGTGCTTGTATTCATTATTATCATAAATAAATTATTTAAAGAATATTTATTTACGTGTACAAAATCGTGGATGTAAACTTTACCACAGACTGCTATAAGAATTTAGACAAACGAAGAAATCCAAAATGGCAATCAGTTCTTTCAAGATTGGATGAAAGTAAAGCTGCCATCATACGACAATAGTCTGCCAGAATACGGTCACTATTTCTTTTGTTGGGTGGTAAAGCCGCGTTGACACGATCAGGGGCTCTACTTTGAAATCAGTAATTCGAACTTCGGATCACCCTGTCACTTTCTTGCGAATTAGTGACGCGTCGAGAGCAAAAGGGATAGCAATAGACGAAGTTCGAATTACGGATTTCCAAGTAGAGCCTGCTTGTACCACAGATTAATAACCAGTATACTTGTATCGAGTGGACTCGTATTTAAAACACCGACATACAATTTATTTTCCGTTTGACAGACTAGTAAATTCATTTCAAGCGTTTCACGAAAGCTTTTAATAGAAGTCTCATATCCTTTTGACTGCTGAGGCCCGTTTCACGAAGCTACAAGTTACAAATTACAAGCGGAAGTCTCTGTCTAGCAAAAGGAGTTAGAAAGAGACTTCCGCTTGTAATTTGTAACTTGTTGCTTCGTGAAACGGGCCTCTGGTGGTCTGTGGCGCTAGCTGTGCGCGGATGCGTTTGATCGCGAAGTGGGCGCAGTCTATCCAAACTCAGTGTCTGTCATAGCTCTTTTCATACTATTTATTTTATAAAAATTTACAAGTTACAATAAGTCATAGGTATTAAGTTAATTTCTAGCGTTTCACGAACGCTTTTAATAATAGTCTCATATCCTCTTGTCTGTGGTCTTCCAGGGGAAGGTCAGCGGTGTCAGATGGCGCTAGTTGTGCGCGAATGCGTTTGATGGCGGAGTGGGCGCAAGCGAGGTTGGCACGGTGATGGATGCTGTTTTCATGTTCAGTCCGGAACTGTTTTAGTACGTCACAAATGTTACATATGTGACATCTATAATTTTCAGTCTCCGCTGTAACAAAAGAATAAATTTCAGGGGCAGGTTTTATAAAGCTACAAGTTACAATTTTACAGGTCTAAACTGGCAACACTGCTCAAATGGCTGGAAGTCATTGGTCGAGGTTGTGTCAAATGGAAACTTGTAACCTGTAAATTGTAATTTGTAGCTTTTTAAAACAGGCCCCAGGGGTCAATCTCATACAAATTTACCAGTCGCACTCTTTAATTCAACAGTGACACTAACTTACGAAAAAAGCCATTTGAATAATGACATTATTGCGGTTAAAAAGAATGAAATTTTGTATGAATTTCTTTTTTGCATAGTATCATATTGGATTTTACATGCGCTAAAGTATCTATGGTATTCCTAATTCAAATTCAAATCAAAATAATTCCTTTCAGAAAATTGATTTTCTTTACGTGTAACACAACAAAAATATGAAAAAGTTGATGCTAGTAATTTCACTGATTTTTTATCCCCACACCGGAAGACAACAATGCGAATGCAGCTTGGCGCAGGTTAAAGGGCCAAATATAAATACCTATATATTAAATATATTTATTCAGTAAATTGACCACATGATGGGCTCTTTTACACGTCGGTAATATGCAGAGCTCGGAATAGGTAGGTAGTGCCTAAATTTGCCTTAACTTCGCGGGTGGATGTAACTAAGAGTGGTTACAACCACCAAAAATAATTATTTCTTATTATTGAATGCGGGATTTCCCGGGATTGACTGTATAACTCTAATGGCTTAATACATTTCACTTTACTTATAAATCTTGCTATATTGCATATTATTTATTTATTTATCTTGAAATAACAATCAGTCATAAAACAATATATTTAATATAAATCAAATTAAATCAAAGGGAGCCTGAAAATTGATCTTTTTTTAGTTGATGACGGTGATGGTAATTTTTTTATTTTTTTTTATTACATCAAAACTTATAAAGCGCAACAGCGGATCTGGGGACTGAGCTAGGATACCCTGTGTTACAGGCCCCAGTTGAATACAAAACAAGAGGAAAGAATACAAAAAAAAACTCAGCAACAAGTCCTTGCAGACGAGAACAGACCGGACCCCACGGACAGCACGCGTTCACGAGTATGGCGCGTATCTCAGCCATCGCCTCCCTCATGTGTTTGGGAAATTGGCGACCCGATCAACGAGGCCGTCGTCGGGAAGATGGTACCGATCCGGACGGACCCTGCAAACTGCTCACAAATTTGACACTTACTGACATATTTCTCCGGTCCATTATCCTTGGGAGGTATGTCCATCAGCACCAGATCCTCCTCCTCAGCGTATGCGCGCACCAGCACCTCGAGGACCTGTTCGAATTTGGAAGCTGTCACGTGGTGCTCGCTTTTCAAGTGCTTGCTGTCGATGGATGCGAAAGGCCATATGCAGGTGGTGCAAAATACTTGTTTCGCATTTTCATCTACTTCAGGTTCTTCAGGGTCCGAAATATCCTCTAAAAGAAATTAGGTTTATTTGTATAATACATATTATTTATAAGACAATAAAACTAAACTAAAACGATAAACGACGCGTTAGCCTAGTTGGTTACGCTGCCTCCGAAGCTAGTGGTCCCTGGCATGGGCAAATATTTGTCTGATGAGCGCGTGGGTCTGATGCTGCTGATGTTCCTGAGTCTTGGATGTTTTCTAAGTATTTAAGTATATATTTTTCGAGCGTTGCCCATAATTTCCGAAAATCAAATTTGATTGGTTGTAGAATTTCCATTCCCATTTTTCCCCGATCTTATTTTTGCCCATCGCATATTTTCCTATCCGAATTTCTCCCAATTGCATTTTTTTCCACTTATAATTAGGTCAAAAAAGGAAGGAAGGTAGGTTTAGGTGATGTTAGTTTTGCAGCATGCCCGAAGGGCCAAACCGCCCAGAAATAGGAGCTCCGCGGTAGCGGAGCTCCGTCGACACTGTCAAATGAATTTCTGGAATGGAAAAAATGCGTCAGGGAAAAATGGGCCAGTGAAAAAACACAACAGAGAAAAATTATGATCGGAAAAAATGGGAATCATTAATTTTGGCATAATTTATTTCATGTGGTTTAACGCTGTCATTATAACAGGGTTCCATAGTGGCATAACAATTAACTCCTTGACTGTACAAGCCTAGAGCTTAGTCTGAGAGGTCAATTTATGTGAGATCGTCCCCAGATATTAATTATTTATTTATCTAAAAACCGGGCAAGAGTATGTCGGGGCATGCTCAGTTTAGGGCTCCGAAGCCGTTACAAAAACCATAAAAACTATCACAAAACACAACATACGTATAAATTTAAAGACACTAACACCAATCTGTATAATTGTGCCATATGAAGTCAATGAATAAATGAATATGAAAAAATAAATGAAAATGTACCTAAATTTCTACCAGGACTCGACACTGGCGATCCAGGAGTAGGTGTCGAAATACTGGTTGATGTCCAAACAGTGGTTCCTGTCCCAGTGTCAGTAGTGGTTGTTGGTGGCTCTAGTGAAGCCCTCAGCCGGCTCAGAGCTGCTTTGGCCAGTTTCCTCGCCGCCTGATGCCGGAGTGTGTCGAGGTGATCAGGCCACGACAGGGACAAGGTCACTTTACACAGGTGGCAGACTTTGCGGTCGGCTGTGAAAACAAAATATCTCGATTCATGCTCTATATGATTAAAAAAATAATGCATATTTAAAATTTTAACAGCGCCTGCTATACCTCCGCGCATGCCATGCCTGGCTTAGTACCAATTTCACCAAACGATGTTAGTCACTTAACAGACGATTAGAGCGTTAACAGATGTCAAAATGTATGAACTAACAGTCGATTAACATTGATTTAATTTAACATCGTTTGGTGAAATTGGTACTTGGAGTTATAGAGTGATCATCTGGGGCAACAGTACCAATGTTAGTCTGCCCAGTGGCTTGTTTTATAATGCTACAAATTACAATTTACAGGTTACAAGTTTCCATTTGACACAACCTCGACCAATGACGACCAGCCATTTGAGCAGTGTTGCCAGTTTAGACCTGTAAATTGTAACTGGTAGCTTTATAAAACGTGCCCTTGGGGCCGGTTTCACGAAGCTACAAGTTACAAATTACAAGCGGAAGTCTCTTTCTAACTCCCTCTGCTAGAAAGAGAGTTCCGCTTGTAATTTGTAACTTGTAGCTTCGTGAAACGGGCCACTTGTAGTCGTGAAACAAGCATTTATTTCTAGTTCTATATATGGCAACAATTTTACACATGAAACAAGCTGTCACATTATGCGTACCTATCCAATGATATTTTATTATAAAATATCATTGTATCAATCCAGTCGTTATTCATTTCCTGTTACCATTTAAGTAGTGATATTTTAAATTTACCCCCATTTTTTTGTGTCACCAAATCGCTGTAACAAATGAGTAAATTTCAGGGGCACGTTTTATAAAGCTACAGGTTACAATTTTACAGGTCTAAACTGGCAACACTGCTCAAATGGCTGGTCGTTATTGGTCGAGGTTGTGTCAAATGAAAACTTGTAACCTGTAAATTGTCATTTGTAGCTTTATAAAACAGGCCCCAGGCCACATTTTACTCGTTTAAATATCCTAACACGGGTTTCTATGTAAATTTAATATGTAGACGACGCTGTGATCATCTATAGAGGTATTCCCACTTACCATTCGTACCACCCTTTGCCGCGGCCTTAGGCTTTGCAGAGCACTTCATCTTGGCGTACTTTACAACTGCTTATTCCTGTTTTCACTGAAATAATATAATAAAAAACAAGCGTTAAAAAAACCCGGCATTTGTGATAATCATTGATAATTATTACGTTCAAAAAATTAACCCAAACATTATTTAGATTTAAATATTATTGCCTGTCACTCCTACAATCGAGACGAATCTAACGACCCCTCATAATAATATGTTAAAATCCATCAAGCTTTTAAGGCTGCAGGGGCTCTACTTTGAAATCAGTAATTCGAACTTTGGATCGCCCCGTCACTTTCTTGCAAATTAGTGACGCGTCGAGAGCAAAAGGGATAGCAATAGACGAAGTTCGAATTACGGATTTCATAGTAGAGCCTCAGAGCGTGCCACAGAAATAGACAGACATAACATACATACATACACATGAAAAACATAATCCTCCGTCTGTCACAGTTAGGTAAAAATATGTAAAACATACACACACATCAAAATGGACCAGGGATTAAAAATATCCTTACATTATTTTGAGATTTTATGGTACAGCACTGCGATGGACATGGTAAAATAAAATACTAAGGAAAAATATCAAAAGCATGTAAAGATATTTTATATTTTTTTCCACCCCTAACATACAAACACAATTTTACCTCTTTATAATATCAGTATTAATAATTTGTAATAAAAGTAATTATATACTTAATAATTTGAGGCATAGGATATATTTAAATAAATAAATAATAAAGTACAATAATTAAAATACATTGATTCTTGAATCCTATTTCAATATTTTTCAAGTTATCAGTTCTATCGAATAAAGAATAAAATTATCTTATTTATTTATCTCACGTTCACATTTATCTCAAAACAAAGTTCGATGAAGTTGGCCACGTTTTATATCTATCGACACTAACTATACTGTAGGTATATACTCTATACATTTATACTATAATTTTAGTTTATTTTGAATACTTACCGAAATTAATTAATAGATAGTAACAGAACGTTACGAGTTTTATGAGGTACGACTCAATGATAAATTGTTTATTAAAAACAAAGAATAATTAATACAAACCGATGTTTTGTCATATCTCATATACAAAAATTATTATTATAACTTTAACGCGTCAGCCGGCCGGTCATTTTCCTTAATCACTCATTCAATTACTTACTAGGTATGTATTTAGCGCAAAATTTGCCAATAATATTATTAAATTTCCATTTACCTGATTTACAGTGAGCAGACGTGAGTGCCTCTGTAAAAAATATATAATTTTAAAATTACGGCGAGCGAAGTTTCGGAAATACAATTAAGCCACAGTACTGTAAGGGTGTCGGTATCTCGGTATGTTGGTGTATTGATTTTTTGGCGCGCAACTTGCGCCCACCCCAAATGACGTATTGATTTCTAGTTTTTTTTTTTATCGCGCGAACGCTTGGATATTTGCCATTATGAAGTTGCAATGTTAATTTGTATGCAAACACGTGTACCTAAGAGGGCTGATAGACGTACATGCTTTAAAATCGCGATCAAGTTCGCGAACTTACTCGTCTCGCGTCTGTAGCTATAAAATCGCGATCTTAAAGTTCGTGAACTTGCTCGGCTAGCGTCGGTGACACACGTTAAAGCTTGCTCACACTTCAAACGCAAAATGTCGTCGACAGAGGAAGCTTCGAGTTATTAAGGAATTATATCATATCGCATTTAAAAAATCACTCATTTAATTTAGGTTTTAACTAGAATTACTGAACCAAAATAAACAAACAACGCAACACAAATGTCAAACACCTCACCCAGACTTCCGAAAGAAAATCGTGGCTCGTTAAGCTGGGTCCATATTTGTATCATTTTGCCAATCACGATCACGCGTATCGTATCGAGCTCGCGTATCCTAAGTATGGACGCTCACTTTGAGCACACCGTATCACTACCATCGTCATGTCATGTGAAAAAATGCGTCCATACTAACCGTAGCGTAGCAGCGTACCGTATCATAACGCCGTATCATTAAGTGTGGACGCTATCTGTATCCCCTTTGATGATCGGGGAAAAATCGCCTCGAGAGCGATCACGGTGTATCGCGTATCAAATCATAACTTCGTATCGTGATACAGTATCAAAACACGTCCATACTTACCGATCTTGATACGCGTATCCGATCGCGAGTGTGCGGGGTATATAATAAACGCGTATCAACATCGATCCCGAGCGATCAGATACGGCGCGCCGCATGATCGCGCTGTTTGTGCGTACACACTAGCGATCTTGATACGCGTCGGTGCCGGAGATACGATACGATGAAATGAGCAAAATCCAAACATGTTGGATTGCCGACGAACTTACTCGGCTGTTTTTAAGTACGCGTGCTTGGGATGACACATGGGCGAGTAAGATCGCCGAGCCGCAAGTACGCCAACTTACTCGACCGTCTATCACCCCTTTAAGGGATCTTAATAAATGAACAAAATTTCAAGTGTTTATGTTAAATAGATTTAGAGTTATCAGAGCTTAGAGAATATATTAGGTACCTGGAGCCGCCTTATAGGTCATATTCGAGTACAATCATGTCTGCCGAGATTTGCGGGGGGTGAAGAAATAACACATGCAAAAGATTACTTACAAATGCAAAAACTATCTGTGTCATTACACACGAATATTTTGACAAAAATCTAACACATATACATTTTAATGCACACAAACATATCACACATGTAAATACTTTGTATAAACGCAGTTTAAGAATACGTAAATGCGAATGTAAGCGGCATAACCTACGGTGCGAGGATTAGGTCGATAGCTAATATCGATATTTTTACTGACATTTGCACAAGCATACAATTTTAGTACCTATAAACTATTACGAGCATTAGGATATTATTGGTTAATGAAATAGTAAATAAAAATAACGCACAAGTTGGATGTTTTTTTATTTATCTTTGTTAACAATTTCATATATATCAATTACTTAACTAAATACATATATAAAGTAGCGAGTATTATTATTATCAATAACGGGGAAACACATTCGAGTTCTGTGATACGTAACTGAACCTGATATTCACCACAATTTATTTATTTAAACTTTATTGCACTAAGAAGACATTTCGTATAAGGGGAGGACCTAATATTATAAAGCACCTTCTACCAGTCAACAATAGGCCAAATCAGATAAATTATCACTAGGTATCGTTATAGCGAAGGAAAAATAGTGTACACATACTCTAAGAAATTTTAAATTATATATTTTCACAAAGTTTGCCCTCTTGACCACTCATGGAGATTATAGTCCATTGTTTCTTATTATTGTTTTATGAGAAGAAACCTTATTGACTGTATTTTTATTAGATCATATGTGACAAAGTTATGAAAATACTATGGTCATTGGTCTTTATTTGTATAAGTAAATATTTAAGAGTGAAACGTGAAAAACTTACTAAAATACTAAATATACCTACTTTTTGATATAAACATAAAGTAGGTATATTTAGTATTTTAGTATTTTAGGTACCTACAGCAAAATCTATTAACTTTCGCCTCTTGCTTGGTAGCGTTCGATACTGACTTGCATCAAAATGTTTCGAACATATGGAACTAGTACGCGTAGGCACCCAATTTGCTTGTCTGCTGCATGAGGCGGTCCATATTTTTTTCAAATCCGGGTCTTTTGGAAAACTGTAAAATATAATAAATTGTATTCAGTAGGTAATTTCCAGGTCCTTAGTAAATCTTCCTTATTATCGATAATTATTTATTTAATCGAGACTACCCTCATCACTATAACCGAGTCTCGGGGGAGTACGCCGACGTCATCATTTTGATGAAAATAATTATTTAGCTTATTAGTATTATCGACTTTATTTCAAAAACTGTTAAGTCATTTCTTACAAAGCATTAAAACCGAGTCTCGTGAGGAGTACGGACTAATCCAAGTAACAATTGGAATCGATTACAAAATCGTTAAATTTGACATGCGATGAAAATATTTTTATAAAAATATTATTTTACGTATATAAAATTATAAAATTACTTACAAATGAAATGTTGTACCATCTTTTTCAAAGCTTGAAGTCGTTGATCGTTTTTTACACGAACTTACAGCACATGCAGGCATTTTTCCAATGAGTGTTCTCTGGCTAGCGGCGATTTTGTGAATGACCATTAATCGATTTTGAAATAGGTTTTGTATAACTTTTTGCACATTGTGCAGGTTTTTCGACAGAGGGGTAATGTACTGAATGGCGGCTCCAGGCAATATATTCTCTAAGTATCAGAGGCCCGTTTCACGAAGCAACAAGTTACAAAATACAAGCGGAAGTCTCTATCTAACTTCTTTTACTAGAAAGTGAGTTCCGCTTGTAATTTGTAACTTGTAGCTTCGTGAAACGGGCCACAGGAGGTCAAAAGTGACCCGAAATGGTCTGTATAAAATAACCCACTCCTGTATATCTCTCAGAATCTTTAGACATCTATATATATAAAAGGCAAAACTGACTGACTGACATATCAACGCACAGCCGAAACTACTGTAGCTAGAAACTTGAAATTTGGTACAGGGGTTCCTTTCATGATGTAAGTGAGCACTAAGAAAGGATTTTCCGTAAATCGACCCCCAACGGGAAGAAATGGGGGGGAGTAGCGGGAAACTAATTCTACGCGTACGAAGTCGCGGGCGTCCTCTAGTATCTTATAATCTGTGATCTGCAGGCTTATTGCGTAACGCACTCGTAATCGCAATCGTTTTCCTTTTCACAGTCCGAAGGCGAATCTGCTTTCAAAATGAACAAATGTTCCGCTTTCAAGTCGATTGCGATTGCGAATGCGTTGGGCAATAGGCCAGCTGGCTGACACTTCCGTGTGTCTAGATATAAGCGTGTAAGAGGTGATGATGTCAAATAGAGAACAACATTTTAGCTTGTTATAATTATTTTAATTCTATCTGATATGATAGGAACGAAATCGTACAAAATATTTCCGACTTAGGAAATACAAGCTTCTGCCCGCGACTTCGTCCGCGTAGAATTAAAATTTGTATAGTTGTATGTTGTTGTATGAGTGATGTTTGTATTAACGTTTTAGTAACATTATTCCCTTGGGAACTTTAAACTTTTTGTAAAGGGCATCTAGCCATCTCCATTTCAAATTTCATCCAAATCCGTCAAACCATTGTAGCGTGAAGCAGGTACAAACTAACACACGCACACAAACTTTCGCATTTATTATATTAGAGTTTGATTTGAGGTCTCGCCGTGTCGCCTCAAACCCGCTGCGTTGGAGCTCTGCTAATAATTATGACTTACGACTTGTAAATAACATCTTAAAAATTAAAAGTAGGCTTAATAAGGGTACTTGTAATACAATAGTATAACCGCTACTCAAAATCCAACATAAATTGACTATCAAAACACTATGTACATTAAAGCTATCAAATAATATCTCACATGATAAATAATTGTCAATTACCATCAAGCTAATCTTAAATTCTATTTCAGGTTTATTTTTCAATACATCTAGTTAGGTGGTGCGTTAAACTGGGAACTTTTTGCCCCGGACAGTGAAACTGTGAAACCCCCCTTTGGCGGTATTTGCCTCCCTCTTATTAAAAAAAAAGCTATGACTAGAAACTGTCGAACTTAAAACTAGCTGTAGTACATTTTAGTACCTTGTTGCAGTAACGTACTAAAGTGAGTGGTTTGATTATATGACAAGGTATTAAAATGTACAACTACTTCCAAATTCGACTGTACTACGAATCACAAAGTTTGAAACGTAAGTACATTGAACGTAATTTTTCGAAGCAGGGCCTCGGTTGCATTGTGACAGCTCAATGTCATACTTAAGCTCAATAAATATTATATCTATGTGTAAACTGGCCTTAATTTTAGGTATTCTATTTAACATTATTTCAATTTGGTCATCACTATAATCGCAAAATAAGTTTGCTCCACGAGATTTTTCACATATTACATGTATAGCTCATGAGTTCGGCTATATGAGTCAAACCCATTTTACATTTTCATCAATATCAGAAGAAATTTGGTAATATTAACCATTTTTTAGCCCAAAATTGC
This sequence comes from Acleris cristana, assembly GCA_948252455.1. Taxonomy (NCBI): domain Eukaryota; kingdom Metazoa; phylum Arthropoda; class Insecta; order Lepidoptera; family Tortricidae; genus Acleris; species Acleris cristana. The sequence continues at coordinate 7,348,010 of OX411801.1, read as the reverse complement.
TACTTATCGAGCTGGTTGCCTCTTAAGAATATTGTAGTTCCGCCTGTCACCACGCCAAACTCTTTATCCAAGCAATACGAATAAGGTTCATAACTGTGATTAAACTAACTTAAGATTGATTCTTGTTCAGCGGATTGTTCTTGACTCTCATCAATAGCTTTGCCAACACTTTTTTTTCCACCTTTTAACTTTTTACTCAGGTTCTCCGCAACCGCATCGCCTACGTAATACTTTTCAGATTTCTCATTGCTGTGCAACAACATGTGTGCCCGCATGTTTGACTTCTGAGCGAAATGCTTCCCACAAATTTCACAAGAGAACGGTTTGGCCCCCGTGTGGACCAATTGATGGCTGACCAAATGAGACTTGTGCTTAAACTGTTTGTTACAAATATCGCAAGTAAAAGGCTTCTTATCCGAGTGGGTCCGCATATGGACGGTTAGATTATGCTTCTGTACGAATTTTTTCTTACAAACGTCACATTTGTACGGCCTTTGTTTGGTGTGTTGCAAAATGTGCGCTACTAAATGGTTCTTCTGTATAAATTTCTTGTTGCAATGATCACAGGTAAAAGGTTTTTCGCTGTTATGTAATCTCTTATGAACGCGGAGTGACGATTTTAATGTAAAAACCTTATGGCACACTTCGCATTCAAATGGTTTTCCGTATGGTGAGGTGTGGAGTAAACTGTGCGCTCGCAATGATGACACTCTGGTAAACTTTTTTTGACAGACGTCGCACGATAAGGACTGTATGTCTTCGTGTTGCATCATATGCACCTTCATGTATGCTTTATGAGCAAATTTCTTTTTACAAACAGTGCAAGTAAAAGGTTTCTTTCCAGTATGCAAAAACTTGTGGGTGTCTAAATGAGACTTGAAACCGAAATGTCTATTGCACACATCGCAGCCGTAAGGTTTCTGTCCCACATGAACTTGAAGGTGAACCCTCAAAGCATTTTTGCCTGGTAACTTTTTACTGCAAATGTCACACTCTACCCACTTTGTTTCATGAGACTTTTTATGTTTATTTAAAATATATTTCGCCGGGAACTGTTTATTACAAACGTCGCAAGAGTAAGGTTTATATCCCGTATGTGTGCGATAATGTGTGGACAGGATAGACTGGTGCTTATATCTTTTATTACATATGTTACAGCAAAACTCTTTTCCGATCATGTGGGTATTATTGTGGTCTATAAGTTCGTTGACTTTTTGAAACGTGGCTTGGCAGATGTCGCAGGGGTATGGTGTAGTTTTGGTTGTTTCGGCGTCCTTGTGAACGGAAGATTGAGGTTTCACCGGACTAGCAGTTAGCTCAGGCTCTTCCTGTACTTCCTGTTTTATCTCCTGTCGTTTGAGAGTATCTGTAAATAATCATTGTTTTAATATATTGACTATACATACCAGTGGCTCTAGAAAAGATGCGAGATGGTTATCGTTATTGTATAGAATTAACGTAAGCTGCCAGATGGTCGTGTCAAGCGCTTATATCAGTTCCATACACTTTGTCCGTTTTCGAAAACCGTTTTCGATAGCTTTAAGCATCTGATCTAGGGCCTCTGTCTGTAATTATGGTTCAATTTTATAGCACTCATTGCCGTCGTAAATTGATTGATTTATAAAGATATTGATTGATTGTCTACTATACAGCATTTCAACAACTAATCGAAAATAAACTTTTTTTAGGCAAGTGGAATCAGTATTTTTAATCCCGAAAAATCAGACAGTTTCCATGGGAACAGCCATCCATTAATTTTCTGCGCAGATAGTCACGGGGAAAAGCTAGTTTATCACAATCTTTGGACGCTTTTCATTTATTGAATGAAGGGAACATTAATTATTATTTAATAGCTGTTGCCTGCGACCCCGGCCGTGTAGAAGTCGTTTATCGCTGCTTGCAGTAAAAAGTACCCTATGTCCTTTCTCGGGTTTTAATCTATCTCCATACCAAATTTCAGCGAAATCGGTCCAGCGGTTAAGACGTAAAAGCGTAACAAACAGACAGTTATTTTCTCATTTGTAATATTAGTATGAATTATAACTAAAAAAAAACACATTAGGTAGATTATGCGGAGGTAGAATATACTTTTACTGGTTTTATTCGTACTATAAACATCAGAAACTATCAATGGCAATCAGAATAGGAGATGAAGGACTCACCGTTGTAAACCTCTTTGGAGAAGGTGCCTCTATGCTGCGTATCGTTGGAAGGTACTCGTTCGCGGAGTATGCCAGCTCGCTCTGAACCTCCGCCTTCACCATCTGTAGTTAAAATTATATACATGACTCCAGTGTATGTGGAGCCCTAAGTTTTATACTCCAAAGAGTAATGTCAACATAACCTAGTCAGCCTCACTGACTAGCTCTCTAAACCCTTGATACGTCGAAGTAATTTTGCTTTAGTCATAAGTAAAATAGTGCCTGTGAGCTCAAAGTCAAAAGTCATGAAGAGTCCAAGTCACTGCATGCGAAACAGGGTCACCACATATACATGTATACGTGTCTACCCAAAACAGTGTTAAGAACCGAAACAGTAATTCCAACACATACAATTATTATGATGTACCGAACTGTTTGAGCACATTGAATGTTACCTTATAATATATGACAATGATAGTACTATAGGTACGTTACTAGACAATGATAAATAAACATATACATGGTGTAACATGAGGAAACCAAATAGTTTTAACTGCATATTCCTGTTTTGTACTGGAGATTTCATTACAACTCCATGCTGGATAAAAAATAAAAATCATATTATTTCAACCTGGGTTCATATATAACATTTTTTTGCTTCTTACAACCTCAGGAGAACACTGTTAAAATTATTTGGTTTCCTCATGTTACACCGTGTATAGAAAAATGCATATGTATGCAAGACTTACATAGACTTACATTGGCAGCTAGCTTTGTAACCAACTAGGCTAGACATGTCATCACAGAATATTTTTATTTTTATAGTTTATAATGAGCCCTATAATTTAACTAATATTCGCGCTCGTCACACAAATATCTGCCCTTACAAATATTTGAACCCAGGAGCGCTAGCATCGTGGGCAGGGTCACTGCCAACTAGGCCAGCGCGTCGTCAAACAAATAAAATATATTATGTTAGTTAGGTAGTTATTATGATAGTAGGTAAAGCAGTGCGATATTGTTTAGATTGGCATTTTTTTAAATAATTTAATCATAAAATTACCTTCTCCATAGTCGTCAGCGGACTCTGGCGGCTCCTCTTTAACGCAGGGCTCCACTGATACGTCAATTTCTATCATCATCATTTCTTTCTTTACTCTCACATTTTCGATTGGAATTGGCTTTATCTCGTCCACGGTGACTTCCTCTTGTTCTATTAGCTCTTTTTTGATCAGAACAGTGTGAAACGACATGGTTTCAAGGAAGTATTTACGAAAAAAGTCTTACTTTTAACGATGTATTATAATATTTTTTACACATTTATTTTAAACATTTACACGCGGTTAACTGAATGGACACATACGTTAAAACGATTACAACGTATTTTATTTCGATATAGTGTTGGATTTTCGCTGTGACGCGATAAATTACCAGAAATAATTAAAATTGTAAATAAATAATGTAGTGTATAGGAAAAGCTGTCAATTGAGATTTGAGCTATAAGAGCTAGTCTTTAGCTCCTCACCTAATATTTTAGGATATTGATGTGTAAGTTTTAAAATATTAAAAAAAGTATTAAAACAATTATGAATGATATTTTATTAATGTGTAATCATAAAAATATTATGTAACCTGTAAAAATCGTTTTAATTTTGTTGCTAAATTTTATTCGACCTAAGCTGGTGGTAAGCTCTTAGTGTATGAATTAGGTTCTACAGATAAAGTAATGGGATGGAACAAATAAATAAAAGGGAGGAAAAAACAACGAGAGCTTAACTTATCAATATTATTATTTTAAATTACAATTAAGAAATACATATTTGGTATTTAATTAATGGTTACGTAAATTAATAATATACGCAACTTCGTTGGTGGTTCAGCACAGTTGCCTTCTAAGCAGTAGATGTGGATTCAGTTTTCGGCTAATATATATATTTTTTAAATATATATATATATATATATATATATATATATATTTGGTTATATATGTACTCGAAAAAATCTATATAACGATAAGTTAAATGATAATTATTTAGTTCGGCAAAATTTTTGCTACAGATTGATGAAAAGTATTTTTTCATAGTTGGCAAGAAAGACTGGGAAATGGGGTGGGGTGGCATAGAGGTGGGCACAAGTGACAGCACTGACAGCTTATAATCTGTATTCTGTGGTGACAGCGACACAGCGTGGCTTGGTTGCCTTGGTTTGGTTCTCTTTCTTTTTATTTTATCGATTCCATTCGATTGCATTGCACCGCCCGGCCGGCGGCTCACACCGCATTGTCAGTTTGTTCTTGTTTTGCCGTACTTCGCGAAGTTAACACTATATTTTCTATTATTACAAATTGTCACGCCATTGTACATGAATTGTGAATTAAATGCATACAAAAAATTGGCTAAATAAAAATTGATGTTACATTAATATCATGATCGCGTGTGATAAATACATAAGACGAAGTCAAGGTGCAACCTGAATCCAGAGCAGCTACTAGTCAACATTCCAAGTACGTACTTCAAAGTAGGTAGTGAAATTGTCTATTTTATTCTATCTTTGCCAGTTTTATAATTGGATAATAAAATTTGATCTCAGTAACGAAATGAAATTGTTTAGCAAAAAGCATTGGCAAGAAGTTTGGTTCGCCGGCAATTCGCCGGTAGGTAGTAACTAAGCGATTCGCAGCCATTTTGCTTTGCTTGCAGAGGCCCTACTTTGAACATCGAACTCATCGAAGTTCGAAGTTACGTTAACTCCATCCCTGTCACTCGTCACTCGAGACTAAACCGTGAAAAAGGGATGGGGCTAACGTACTTCGAACTTCTATTTTCAAAATAGGGCCTCAGCGCGTCAGCGCTTTAAACTCGTTTTCAACGGCCACCCATTTTTTTTCTGTACGCATTGGGTGCCAACCTAACACAATTTAATACGAAATTGGCCCAAGTTCTGGTCATTGGGCTCTGAAAGGCTTTGCCTGTTGTTTGTTAGTGGTTCGCCAAAAGGACGCTACAAAGTAAATCGTAAACCGGCCTAACCGGATTTATCTCGTTTGGCGCTTGATGGTATAATGTTTAGCGTGTTAACCCTTTATTTGGCGATGTATATTGTGTTATACATACCATAACATTCACTTTTCATATCTTTTTTTTTTTGCTGGATTAAAATCCGAAGAGGCTTGAATCCATGACTTTTTTATTTTTACTTAATAAAGGGCTAAAGATAGTCGCTGGCCTTAGGGTGGTCACTGATGGTCAGTCCAATGGTTTCGATCGATAGTTTGTCAAGGTTTTTTTTGTTAAGTATTTTTTATTTGTCAGCTTGAAGTCAAGCAGGCTCATTTTAAAACGCCGTCGCCACGCCCGCGCCATAAAGAATCAACCAAATCTAAAGCCGGGTTAATCCCAGCGATCATAACGCTCAAGAATCTATTCGGCTCCGAGCGAGCATTTACGAAGAACTAAAGGCCCTACTTTGAAAATCGAAGTTCGAAGTTACGTTAGCTCCATCCCTTTCTCTTGATTTAGTCTCGAATGACGAGCGACAGGGATGGAGCTTACGTAACTTCGAATTTCAATTTTCAGAGTAGTGCCTCTGGTTAGGAACCATACTTGTATTTTTCGAACCGTCCCCAAGCCCTGAGGGCCTACTTTGAAAATCGAAGTTCAAAGTTACGTTAGCTCCATCCCTGTCACTTCTCGTTCGAGACTAAATCGAGGGAAAGGGATGGGGCTAACGTAACTTCGAACCTCGGTTTTCAAATCCCCCGATTTGCCCCTGCGCAGAAGACGCGTAAACGTTGCGTCGTTGAAGCTTTAGTGTGATCGATACTTTAGATTGGGTTTTCTTTATGTCACCCATTAACAAATTCAGCTCCGAAGACCCGCTAGTCGGTCCATTTTGTATGTAATTCAGAGCATCTCTGATCATCGTAGGGACGGAGTAATGCGTAAGAGTGAGATACAAGAATATGCTGCTCGCTCTAAGGTGTAAATGCGTCTCTTACGCTCGCCCATGATGGGCCATTGTCTAGGAAGCCATCAGTTGACGGCCAGAGGGCCCTGCCAAGATGCACTACGCTAACTAGTGTTTTTCGGTTCGTTTTTAAACCATCCGCGTCACTTAGATGAAGTGATACGAAAAGTCACGTGACCTACCAGTGACGCGATTGGTTTAAAAACAAAACGATTAGAAACGCTAGTTGGCGTAGTGCATCTTGGCAGGGCCCTCAGAGCCGTTTGTAGCGTTCCAAAGTTTAACCTACCGCCAAGCAGCATTCGCATTGTGTTCTGGTGTGGGGATAAGACAACCGGTGTTTTTATTTTAATTGCCATTGACGGAAAAACAGTGGCCCGTTTCACGAAGCTACAAGTTACAAATTACAAGCGGAAGTCTCTAACTCCTTTTGCTAGAAAGTGAGCTCCGCTTGTAATTTGTAACTTGTAGCTTCGTGAAACGGGCCACTGGTGGGAAGTGGTCGCCACCATTTGCAACCGCAGGAGTCACCAATGCGTTGCCGGTCTCATAGAAATTGAATTACTAGCATAGAGGCATGACATCACAGTCCTGGGTTGGCAACGCATTTGAAGCCTTAGGATTGCAGTCTGAGATAGTTGTCTTGAGAATTCAAATGGATATGGGTCCCGGATGCCACTTACCATCAGTGCCCTGTTTTATAAAGCTACAAATTACAATTTACAGGTTACAAGTTTCCATTTGACACAACCTCGGCCAATGACGACCAGCCATTTGAGCAGTGTTGCCAGTTTAGACCTGTAAAAGTGTAACTTGTAGCTTTACAAAATGTGCCCATGCGGCCCGTTTCACGAAGCTACAAGTTACAAATTACAAGCGGAAGTCTCTTTCTGACTCCTTTTGCTAGAAAGAGACTTCCGCTTGTAATTTGTAACTTGTAGCTTCGTGAAACGGGCCACTGGTGGCGTGTGTGCTCGTGTGCCTTGTCCTTGCCATAAAAAAGGTTCGCTAGCTACCAGTAGGTCCTTTTTTTGGACGCCCACTGATAAATTTTAGGGTAAGGACATTTGGTAGCACGTTGTTCTAAGAACCTTGAAGTCGCTATTTCCTCATTTTTATATACACACCACATTGATTTTGACCTTCAGTATTGTTATATTTTAAATTTTAAAATAAGCTAACGAATTTCCATACATATTGTCTGTTATTCGCGATGTAATGATAAAGGGCCAAATCAAAAGCACCCGAAACTCTGTACGTGCATGAAGAGATTGATGAATGTAGACGAAGCGAAAGTTGTATGTTTGGAGCGGTGCACCTGGCGTTTCATAGTCTCTGCGTACCCCATTGGGAGACAGGCGTGAAGGTATGTATGTATGTATGTGTATATTGTCTGTTTGTTAGTTACCTTTTCACAGCGGAGATATCGTCCATACCAAAATTAATTCAAATCGGTTCAGTGATTTAGTTTGCCTGGGTCGTCGCCCCAATACAGGTATAGACGCTTTATTTTGTTAACAAAAAAAGGTACAGGCTTGCCTCCGGATCGTAAACTAGGACGCTTGGAACGTAGGATAAAGGCCACAAAAGGGACGCCTTTTTCATTGTACTGTTAATTTTTTGTATCGAAGCGGAAGCGACTCTGTTCGTGGAAAAGACTTTTGCTTTTGAAGGTCAATGGTTTTCGGGTCGGGGCAACGTTAAAGGATGGTGCTAGGTGTAGTGTCCATTTATATCGTTAGCAATATTATACCAGAGGGGCTAGACAAGATGCATTACGCTAACCAGCGTTTCTATTCGTTACGTTTTTAAACCAATCGCATCACTTGTAGATGACGTGATACGAAAAGTCACGTGATCTACCAGTGACGTGATTGGTTTAAAAACGAAGCGATTAGAAACGATAGTTAGCGTAGTGCATCTTGTCTAGCCCCTCTGGGGTTCTATTCCATTGGGTAAAAACGTATTGCTTTTTACATGTTACCGTATTTTTATATCGGCCGCCACTGTCAAGTAAATGAGAGGAGCTTATATGTTATAGTTTATTATTGTATAGCCACTTTAAACTTAACGCAGTTTGTCACGACAAATATTACAAATTACTTGTTTTTACCATACAGTGTTTACCGATTTGTGACGTCATACCTACATAGTTCAGCATCAATTTATAGGGCGTTTTCAATGACTAGTAGGAATCCTTACTTATACTTTACACAGGGGCCTGTTTTATAAAGCTACAAATTACAATTTACAGGTTACAAGTTTCCATTTGACACAACCTCGACCAATGACGACCACTCATTTGAGCAGTGTTGCCAGTTTAGACCTGTATAATTGTAACTTGTAGCTTTATAAAACTTGCCCCTGTTTTTGACTCGGATTGTAGTTAGTCCCATATATACATTTAATCCTTGCAAAAAACTGAATCGAATGGCAGTATTTTTTGTCTAATACCCTATTCCCGTCCATCCCGACATTTTTATTTACCTGCGTTTTTTTCCTTACAGGCACAAAAAAAGGGCACCCGTCTTCGATTTCTGCAAGCCATATTAGATTTACTTGACTTCGTGCCCCGTAGCTACAGTCGTACAGAGATGAAGTCCATCGTAAACTAAACTGGCCAGCAGAGACCAATAATCTAGAATCTGGATTCATTCAGAGCCTTCAAAGATTCAAATCAAACGGACTTCAAAGCCTCTAGCCAAGACGCATTACGCTAAGTAGCGTTTCTATTCGTTTCGTTTTTAAACCAATCGCGTCACTGGTAACGTGATACAAAGAGTCACGTGATCTACCAGTGACGTGATTGGTTTTAAAACGAATCGAATAGAAACGCTAGTTAGCCTAATGCATCTTGGCCCCAGGCATATTAATAGAAAAGTAGATCATCTCCGACCCTTTAGCAGTTTCTGTTACCTATTGCCGCTTGAGCACTAGGGTTGTCCATAAATGACATTTAATATTAAACAAACGCGGATTGGTCCGTCCTGGTGAGTATTCATGCATGTTAGTCAGCGATAATGTAGCTTTCAATTAGTGAAAGAGATTTTGAAATCGTTTTTTTAGTTCCAGAGTTTACCCCCATCATACAAAATAACACAACCTCTTTATTTTAGCTGTGGATTACGCGATGTATGGAATGATTTCATTTTGATTTAGATTTTTGGGTTCGATTCCCTGTTTTTGAGTCTTGGGTATTTTCTGTTTATATAATTATGTATTTCTCTATATAAGTATGTTTATCGTTGTCTAGTACCCATAGTGCAAACCTTAGCTTGGGACTAGCACCGGTATTTGCAAACAATACTTAAGGGATCCTTCACTGTTTAAACGCACTGCGTTCAATACAGCTTTGTGATTGGTCCTTTTTGACCGACCTTTTGTTTATGAGACGATTTGAACCACTCTGTGCGTTCGTGAGCACTGTGAGACCTCATAGTGATGTTTGTGAATACGGGTGTAGGTCAATTTGTGTGAGATTGTTCCCCCATATTATAAGTCTAGACTTTGAGTAAACTGACTGTGACATAGACAGATGGGCATGACCACAGAACAGAAAAAGCAGTAGAAGTGTCAAGTGGGCGTGTAACGTGTGGCATAGTTATGCGGAGTTCCGCATAACCTACCATACATTTGCCGCGATCGCTTATTTCAATATTTCGATATTTCTATATTTTTAAAATAGGAAATAAATCCAGAAGCATGCCTTATTGTGCTATTTTGGAGTGTTAAAACGATAGCCGCACTAAAAATATTTTCCATGGTGGCGAGTTGTTTTTTTAATAGTTTGAGTATTGGATGGTATTAGCGACAACAGGTCTGATACTTAGCGAAGCTCATGCCACTTCCACTGTTTTTTCTATTCCGTGGGCATGACGAATATAAGGTTTCTGTTTGTGCCATTTGGCCACAGAACTATTTGAAAAATATTTCAGAAACGAATTATTATCGGGATGCAGACACTTGGCAAACGCGGTGGACGTCTTTCGGCCGATCATCATTATGATTGTAGAGTACCAGGGAATCCCGGTCAGGTTTCCCTTGATTTCGTGCCCGGCAGTTGCCATCTTGCTGGTCACGAAATCAAGGAGAAGTTGGCGCGCGGACATCGACTAAGATCTGCCAGAAGTATGGGAGGATTGTGGTCTCGAGATTGAAGAAAGCGAACTAGCTACCCGCCCTCGCTTCGCTCTGGATTATGTGAGTTTTTTGTAAAACACGTACAGAATCCACAATTTATGTTACACTAGCCGTCCCCGCTTCGCTTCGTATTAAGTGTTTTTTGTTTAACTCCCGTACATAAACAAGTATTGATTATACATAAAAAACTTCTAAAAATTATGACGTGACAGTGAAAACAGCATGAAAATTCGTTCAATAGTTTTTGAGATTATAGCGAACATACAGACATTACAGACAGACGCGGCAGGAGACTGTTTTTTATATGTAGTGATAAAAAAACCTTCCTTTTAAATCACTATCTATTGATGACAACCGCATTTTATACTATATGTAAAGAGCCCAAAATAATTTATATTAAAATTATATACTAAGCGCTACCTTTGTAATATTTTTATGCTACATTCGTAGCGATTATTTCCGAAAACATTCACTTGAAAGAAATGCTTAGAAATTTCAAATTGTTTTTAAAATATCTGTCGAAATATGTTCCACACGTTATTGCTTGTTGTTTTTTTTTAAGTATCTCCTTTTACACGTATGGAGTGCCCCCCCCGTAGATAGATTTATAACTACTAAACTAAGTAGCGGTTTATTACAAGACACCTGTAGATACTTAAAATTTCATCAATATACATCTTGTAGTTTTTGAGTAAAATGCCATACGGACGGACATGACGAAACTAGAAAGAAGGCTTTCATTTTTATGCCATTTTTAAACAGTTTTCAAAATATTGCCAATTCAAAGTTTGTAACTTTTCACCTTTTGACATTTACTTGGATAGCACTCGAAGTTTTATTTGTATGTTTTATTTGTGTTAAGCTTTTATTTGTACGCGGTCATGAATAATTAAGATGACAGAAGCATTAGCCTAGTTCTGTAATTTACTCCCAAAATACTAATAAAAGATAAAAAGATAAAAGATAAAAGATGTTTATTCAGTAAGTAGGCCGCACGGGCACTTTTACACGTCAAAACGTCAATAGGGAATCTCATTCGGAACTTGCGGCCAGGTTTCCCTTGATTTCGTGCCCGGCGGTTTCCGTCTTGCCGGTCAGGAAATCCAGGAGAAGCTGGTTTGCAAACCACCAAAGTTACCAGATTGAAGTAAGCATTGAAGAAAGAACTGTATTAGTTGAACAGTTTTTGAAATATTGCCAATTCAAAGTTTGTAACTTCTCACCTTTTTGACATTTACTTGGATAGCGCTCGAAGTTAGGATTTTATTTGTACGCTGTCATGAATAATTAAAATGACAGAAGTATTCGCCTAGTTCTGTAATTTACTCCCAAATACGAATATCAGAGTCTCATTCGGAACTTGCGGCCAGGTTTCCCTTGATTTCGTGCCCGGCGGTTTCCGTCTTGCCGGTCAGGAAATCTAGGAGAAGCTGGTTTGCAAACCACCAAAGCTGCCAGATTGAAGAAAGAACTGTATTGTCTACGTGTAAAGCACAGTCTGGTTTGCCTTCACGTCGTTCGGCACGAAGTGTGGGGGGAGTTGGCTGAAAAATACATACAGACTATATGGAAAACTAGCGGCATTTGGCTAAGCCTTGCGGAATATTTAACGCGGCAACACTGGCGCAACATTAAGCAGATTTTGGGTAATAATAGGGAGTATTCATGACTTTTTACAGCTTCAATAAAAGCTGCTTCATGTAACAGAAGTTTGTAACTTTCACCTTTTTTGACGTTTGCTTGGATAGCGCTCGAAGTTAGATTTTTATTTGTACACTCATGAATAGTTAATATGACAGAAGCCTAGTTCTGTAATTTAATCCAAAAACGAATAGCGGAATTACTCGGAACTTGCGGCCAGGTTTCCCTTGATTTCGTGCCCGGCGGTTTCCGTCTTGCCGGTCAGGAAATCCAGGAGAAGTTGGTTTGCAAACCACCAAAGCTGCCAGATTGAAGTAAGCATTGAAGAAAGAACTGTATTGTCTACTTGTAAAGCACAGTCTGGTTTGCCTTCACTTCGTGCTCCGCGATGCCAAGACGCGGGGCACGAAGTGTGGGGGGAGTTGGCTGAAAAATACATACAGACAATACGGAAAATTAGCGGCATTTGGCTAAGCCCTGCAGAATATTTAACTCGGCAACACTGGCGCAACATTAAGCAGATTTTGGCTAAATTGGATCATGCTGCCAATTTCGCTTTAGGGATTTCTATTTTTGAAAAGTTAAGAAACCCGAAAGTGCTTCGATGCAACATAGCGATAATTGACAATGTAACTTTCATTTAAGTATTGTTGTATTTTATGATTGAAAACATGACCTTCTGGGGCCTGTTTTATAAAATTACAAATTACAATTTACAGGTTACAAGTTTGACACAACCTCGACCAATGACGACCAGCCATTTGAGCAGTATTGCCAGTTTAGACCTGTAAAATTGTAACTAGTAGCTTTATAAAACATGCCCCTACTGGAGTTTCTTGCGGCGCTTCTTTTCCGCAATGATGGTCTTGTCCAAAGCGCTAGTTGATTCACTCCATACCTCTATTACAGACTTTTTCATTTTATTTATTGTTTTGTTTCTTATTTAAAAAAACAAGTAGTTAAATATACTGTAACGATAATGATTTTTTTTGCTACAAAATTAAATAAATAATATTTTACTAAAAATATTTTTTCTTAAAAAATACTCTCATGGTGGCATATAATCTTGTTTATTTACAATATTTTTAAGCTACTAAAAACAAAAAGAAAGTGCCAGTTTTCTTTGCATTTGGTGTTTATGTAACTAATGTAGTAATTGGAATATTTTTTACAGGTGTTTTTGGTTACCTAGTATTATTTTTGTTCTAAATTAAGTAAACCTTTTATGGACCCCTTCACTTTTCTTCTTTCTTCTTTCTCATTCTCTCGAGGGCTAGCTGGAAGGGATCCCTCAAAGGTTTAAGTTCCCCTTATTACCTACTTGCTTTTTTCCTTATGATTTTGTTTTTGTTTTGTAGAATAAAAGTGTTTCGTGGTATTTTGTTTTTTTTTCCACTTTGATTTAGTTACTCCCTAAACCTTGAAATGACTGCAATAATATGCCTCGCGTTTAATCCGAGAGTGACGCTAAATTACGAAAAATACCATTTGTATAGTGACATTATTCGCGGTTACAAAGAATAAGCTTTTGTATGAATTTTGTATGAATTTCTTTTTAACATAGTGTCACTGTTGGATTTAGTACCAATTTCACCAAACGATGTTAGTCATCATCATCATCATCATGTCAGCCGAAAGACGTCCACTGCTGGACATAGGCCTCCCCCAAGGCTCTCCGCTCAGACCGGTCTTGTGCTTTTCTCATCCACCGCGTTCCCGCGATCTTTACAAGGTCCTCACTCCATCTTGTTGGAGGCCTACCAAACGATGACGCTTGTTCCATCTAGTCATACACTAAGTTCTACATGTATGACTAATAAGAAAAAAAAACCGCTTAGTTCTACATCCATGTATGACTTCTTGACACTCTTATTTCAAATCAATCAGTGTCGACGGAGCTCCGCTAACGCGGAGCTCCTATTTCTGGGTGGTTTGGCCCTCCGGGCCTGCTGCAAAACTAACATAACCTAAACCTACCTCATTTTCATGTAGAACTAAGCGGTTTTTTTTTTCTTATTAGTCATACATGTAGAACTAAGTGTATGACTAGATGGAACAAGCTAACGATGATAGTAATAAATGTTAATTGATTGTTAGTTGAATGTTACTTACATACATTTTGAAAGCTGTTAACACAAATCGTCTGTTAAGATAACATCGTTTGGTGAAATTGATACTTAACGTGCGAGACTTTTCTTATCTACGAAAAGTAATTATAATCAGAGGCTCTACTTTGAAATCCGTAATTCGAACTTCGTCTATTGCTATCCCTTTTGCTCTCGACGCGTCACTAATTCGCAAGAAAGTGACGGAGCGATCCGAAGTTCGAATTACTGATTTCAAAGTAGAGCCCCAGAGGCCCTACTTTAAAAATCGAAGTTCGAAGTTACGTTAGCTCCATCCCTGTCACTCATCATTCGAGACTAAATCGAGAGAAAGGGATAGAGCTAACGTAACTTCGAACTTCGATTTTCAAAGTAGGGCCTCTGTTAAATGGTTAGAGCGGTTTCAGGCTAGCGTTTTTTTCTGCGCGTTTTACGCTCACTTTGACATAGGCGCTTTCACGCGCTTCAATAAGCCGAATGCGGGATCGTGGTTCGCGCGGTAAAGACCCTACGTACTCTTACGAGATGCGCGTGTGGCAAATTTAAACGTTTACGGGCATACAAAAACGAGCCTATACTCGCTGAAAAAACGCTTGTCTGTAACCGCCCTTACCCTTTTGAACGCTACCAGTGGCCCGTTTCACGAAGCAACAAATTACAAGCGGAAGTCTCTTTTTAACTTCTTTTGCTAGAAAGAGAGTTCCGCTTGTAATTTGTAACTTGTAGCTTCGTGAAACGGTTCACAGGGGCCCGTTTTATAAAGCTACAAATTACAACTTACGGTTACAAGTTTCCATTTGACCCGACCTCGACCAATGACGACCTGCCATTTGAGCAGTGTTGCCAGTTTAGACCTGTAAAATTGTAACTTGCTTTATAAAACGTGCCCCAGAAGCCCGTTTCACGAAGCTACAAGTTACAAATTGCAAGCGGAAGTCTCTTTCTAGCAAAAGGAGTTAGAAAGATACTTCCGTTTGTAATTTGTAACTTGTAGCTTCGTGAAACGGGCCCCAATCTGCTCTGAGGCTCTACTTTGAAATCCGTAATTCGAACTTCGTCTATTGCTATCCCTTTTGCTCTCGACGCGTCACTAATTGGCAAGAAAGTGACGGGGCGATCCTAAGTTCTAATTGCGGATTTCAAAGTAGAGCCCCTGGGACCCAATTCTCGTGACTTCGAGATGATTTTTCATGCGAGATATGTCCAAAAAATGTATGCAGTTGACAGTTGATCTCGCATGAAAAATCATCTCGAAGTCACGAGAATTGGGTCCCTGGACTACAGTAAGTCGATCGACTCAAGTTGAAAATTAAAAGAGACTTTGTTTCGTATAAATTAAGTTGTAATTTGCATAGCATACCAAACGTGTTTGGCATGTGAGTGACACATTTTGAATTTGACGTAAGGCGTTCAAAAAGGTTAAAGCAGAGGTCCTACTTTGAAAATCGAAGTTCGAAGTTACGTTAGCTCCATCTCCTTCTCTCGATCTACTGTCGAATGACGAGTGACAGGGATGGAGCTAACGTAACTACGAACTTCGATTTCGACGGGACGCACGAACGTAGTACTTAGTCCACAAAAATCACCCAAGGGAGCGTGCTAGATATTTTTGCGTCCATTTGAATCACCCTAACTGCCGCACTCAGAGACGTCAATTAAATTTAATGCTTGATTAAAGTTGCTGCTGTCACTTTCTTTGCTATAGCAATAGAATAAGACAACAAGTCACTGAAGAAGCATTAAATTTAATTGACGTCTCTGAGTGTTCTGGATGTAGCAGGCCATTTAAATCACCTGGATGTTCGTAATGTACACCGCAATCCACTTGAACCACCTAGATGATCTTATTGGACATGTTTGTCAACTAGATTCACTTGCAAGGTCAATATTATTTTCTAGGGTATCCTACTTTCTGGATATAATCTGTGCAAAAAAATCATCCAAGAGATCCTCCTAGACATAGCTTCCAGTTAAATTACCTGGGGCCTGTTTTATAAAGCTACAAATTACATTTTACAGGTTACAAGTTTCCATTTGACACAACCTCGACCAATGACGACCATGGCCCCGTTTCACGAAGCTACAAGTTACAAATTACAAGCAGAAGCCTCTTTCTAACTCCTTTTGCTAGAAAGAGAGTTCCGCTTGTAATTTGTAACTTGTTGCTTCGTGAAACGGGCCGCAGTCATTTGAGCAGTGTTGCCAGTTTAGACCTGTAAAATTATAACTTGTAGCTTTATAAAACGTGCCCCAGAGGCCCGTTTCACGAAGCTACAAGTTACAAATTACAAGCGGAAGTCTCTTTCTAACTCCTTTTGCTAGAAAGAGGGTTCCGCTTGTAATTTGTAACTTGTAGCTTCGTGAAACGGGCCACAGGTGATCTTAATTGATGCCGCGGAAATTTTAGCACTATCGCTATGCTCGTCGCCAAAATATCTTGTGCGAAATTGTTGCGTTTCATCCATTGGTTCACAACCACTTCTTCCAGATTTTGCCTTCTCCGTGATCAAAAAAACTAACTGAACAGCTATGAAGAGTGTTGGAGAAGGAGTCGGGTGAACATTGAAGATGTCTCGGCCTGGTTAACGCCTTCTTTGTCATGCGCAGTTCCTATCAGCGGAAGACAAAGGAGGTGTTATAAGTTGGTCGATATGTACATCGGACATCTAAGAAGATTAGAAGACTAATACAGTAATACAAGAACAAAGAAGCCTGTGGCCCGTTTCACGAACCTACAAGTTACAAACTACAAGCGGAACTCTCTTTCTCGCAAAAGGAGCTAGAAAGAGACTTCCGTTTGTAATTTGTAACTTGTAGCTTCGTGAAACGGGCCACGGTATATGGTTTTGTATTGTTTTTAATAATCTGGAATTTTGTAACCTATCTTTGAATTTTATTTTTAATGTTTTATATAGGTACATATGCAAAATTTCAATTTAATGATTAGAATTGTTTTGTAAATGAATTGATATTGTATTGTATTAAATGTTTTAAATGTACTATACTGGCTTAAGATAATACAATGTTTTTTGTAAAGATGTGTTCATCTGTAATTAAGATGTTAAATCTAAGTTAACTTTAATTAATAAGCCCACTGTAAAATCAATAGAGTTCTCTTTTGGTGTCCTGTATTAAATAAATAAACAAATATCTAATATTGTGTTGTCTTTTAGATACCTACCAAACTGTATGTTATGTTATACGAGCTGCTGCCTGCGGCGCCGTCCGCGTAGAAGTCGCTAGCAACTGGAGAGGTAGTATAGTTCAGAACTATGATTTGGCCGTCTGTTATCTAATTTGCGATGTTTTTTTCTGCGACCTTTCAACCAGGGGCCTGTTTTATTATAAAGCTACAAATTACAATTTACAGGTTACAGCGTGAGCCTGCCGTTTGGCCAAAATATTTTTTTTCGGTCAAATGTATCATTTCCCAAATTTTCATTCCCTAAAATGTATGTATTATTTTTGTTTTATATCCGGGATACCAAAACCACTTGCTCCGTCTATTAGGTTAGATTACACTTGTGACTACATAAAAAATAAATCAACTGCGACGAGAAACAGCTTTTTGGGAAATTAAAATTTGGGAATGATACATTTGACCGAAAATATTTTGGCCAAACGGAGTAGAACCGTTTCTTACCATGAGGGTAAGCAGCGCATTAGCAGTCCTAAGATTTTCGTCGTCAGATTGCAATTGTTTTAAATCGCTTATATAGTAATAATAATAACATTAAAACCAGGAGATTCCGACAAGTAAATAAACTTTAATATGCTTCATAAAATTTCTCCAGACTAGCGGATATCAAAGTCTGTACGAGCACGTACAGCTGCAGTGAAAAATCATACGGCATCGTTTTTGGTCGGAAAAGTTTGTATTTATCTTGCTATCTCAGCCAGCTTTAGTACCCATCGATGAGCTAGTTGAGCAAGCAAGACGAAACCGAACAGCGTCAAAATACGATGTCTTATGATTATACACTACCTCTGTACTACATTTGGACTGGTTGACAATATTTTGTTTATCTAATAATTTGTCTAACTCCTTTAAATTTCTTTATTAGCACCTTAATCACATTCTATATTAAATAGCTTTTGAATCGATCTTTAAATATAAATCACTGCGAGCTAAGTTTAACGAACCAACTTCAACCATCTTTCTTCACACAAGACTTCAAAAGAACATGAGTCTTCAGTCCAAATCGCCTTTTAAACTTCTTGCCGCACATCTCGCAGGGAAATAGTCGCTCGTCTTTGTGAACCGCCTTATGCTCTATCAGATCAGACCGCATTCTGAACAACTCGCCACAAAGTCTACAGTACAACTCATGTGTCTTCTCATGTTTCCTCAACTGAGAATTCTTTAGGAAAATCTTGCCGCACGTCTCACAAGTAAACGACTTTGGACTGTGCCGTTTCGCGTGTATGTCTAACTTGGCTTGTGTATAAAATCGTTTTCCACACTCACACGTGAATAATATCTTCTGCGGCCTTGCGTGCATCAAGTTGTGTCTGTGCAAATTGCTTTTTCTTCGAAACCCTTTTCCGCATTCAGCACATTTATGCTCCATTACATCTGTGTGTAACATACTGTGTTCATAAAGATGCCCTCTTTGCTTGAACTGTTTGTTACAAACGTCGCAAGTGTAAGGTTTTTCTCCCGAGTGAATTCGAAAGTGATTATCGAGTATCTGTTTTGAGGTGAAGTGTTTGTCGCATATGTGGCATGCGTAGGGTCTTTTGCGGGTGTGACATCGCCGGTGGATGTCGTAAGATTTGGAGCCCGTGAAATGTTTCTGGCAGACATCGCATTTGATCACACGCGTGGTATTGTGGCGGCGGAGGTGCACCTGAAACAGTAAGAATAAAAATAAATAACAATCTTGCATAAATTGAGCTTGTCTACAATCAAGTGGCTTCTACGGTTTTATAAGTAGCTCACATTTAGCATCTTGTAATTTTAACGTCATGTTTGAACTGCTGCACTAATCTGTCAATGGTTTTAAAGCAAAAAGATACAAAAGTGTGCAGTTAATTATAAGACTAGTTACTATGGCTACGAATTGGTCGAAAATCTTTTCACCTCAACACCCTTTTAGGCTGAAGAGCAGAATTTAATTAAATCTATTGTGTAGATTAGTTGCTGCGCGGACATACAATTTTATGCGTTGGATACGAGGGTGGTCCAAAATAGTGTGAAGAAAAATAAAGTATATCAAATAATTCCTCGACATAGCTTATTTTTACGATTAATTAGCTACTAATTGTCAAATTTAAACTTGTTAAGTATAGAATGCTTCAACTACCGTAAAACGGGGTAAATAGGAACTAAGGGGTAAATAGGAACACAACCTAAAATGAAGCATAACTTGTTACAAATAAAAACAAGTATTAAAATGAAAATAACGTTACGTTCTATTTACGTTATTTTAGTCTTATAATTAATAACATATGCTTCATTTTAGGTTGTGTCCCTATTTACCCCTTAATCCCTATTTACCCCTTAATTCCTATTTACCCCGTTTTACGGTACTACATTGCAGTTAGCGGTCTCCTTTGCTAGGACTGCAGTACAGTGGACTCGCCTGCAGGTTGTTTTCAAAGGTGAACCGCTCGTGGCACACGTTGCATTCAAAAGGTTTGCCTGGCTTCGCACCCTCGGGGCTGTCTGTGAACAAGATGGTTGCAATAAAATACAAATAAACTCCATATACCTTTTTACCAGATTGGTTTGAGTATGGCGATATTTTTCCCAATTTTTTTTCCCGGTATCAATCTTTACTTTCGCAAAATTTACCAGTCTTGATTTTTTGAGTAGCTCATATTGCTTTATTTTGATAATTTGGGATATTATACATTTGACCAAAAATTTTGGCCAAACGAAATAGACTTTCACAGCAAAACTGTTGAACCGATTTTAATAACATTTGGTATTTTCTTACGCTACTTCTTACCCCGGTAAATTGGACAGTTCCCTAGGGAATAGCGATTAACCAATTCTATGCGGAGTCACAGAAAACAGTTAATAAAAGATAAATTTTAAGATAAGATAAGATAAGATAGATTTATTTACCATAAAGCACATACAAAAAAATAAATAAAGTGAAAACAAGTTAAACAGCAACACAGAACTATATGCACATTATGCTAAAAAGGGCCCCTCTCAGCATTGTGCCGCGGCAAGCCGTGACGCTGGTATTCTGAGGAACCCTGAAAATTATTTTACGGATGGGCTTTATTTGGTTATAATTTTATTTTACAGATGGGCCCTTTCAGGTACACTTTAACTCCTTTAGGATATTTATTGCAATGACCCTCTTACACACTCAGCTAGAGCTGAATGAATGTGCAGGTTTCCTCACGATCTTTTTCCTTCACCATGAGAGCAGTGTAGGTAGCTAAGTTAAAATAAGTCATTGCACGGTGGTCCTGCACTATTGAAATGCATATTAATTATACCTATTATTTTATAATCAACCAAGGTACAATAGAAAAACAAGTTTCCATTAAAATAAGCTTAGTTTGGGACAAGGTCAATTTGTGTGATATTGTCAACCGATATTTATTTATTTTAAGTAAAACATGCTTATATGAATATATTCTATAAGATAAAATCATTGGTGGTCAAACAGTGGACATTAACATTAAAATTCAACTCTTACTCATACTCATACTCATTTGTTTATTTAATTGCAATATTTAATTTTATTATAAATGTAGATAATGACTTTCACTTGTAATATTCATAACATTGTGAGATTAATATTAAATAATATGTACATGAAAATCATTTTGTTTAAAATTGTAATCTTTCATTAGGTACTTAGCTTAGCAGCTTTACCCAGGGGCCCAGGGCGAATATAAAAGCATTTTGGAATTAAATAAAGAAATGAGTATGAGTTACTGCCGCACTCAGAGACGTCAATTAAAATTAATGCTTGTTTAGTGACGTGTTGTCTTACTTTAGTGCTGTAGCACAGAAAGTGACAGCAGCAACTTTAATCAAGCATTAAAATTAAATTGACGTCTCTGAGTGCGGCAGTAAGAGTTCAATTTTAATGTTGATTTCGACTCTACAGCTCTCTTTCGTCTTACCATGCTATGTAAACTCCGAAACCTGGTCATAATGACACCATTTTGTCGAAAAATATTTTAAGTCCTATTTTCCCTTTCCTATAGCCTAACCTGGTGTAACATCTCAAGGTAAGGTAGTCTGTAGGCATGTATGCGTCAGGATTCCCACTCCGCGACTCACATAGATATTATAAGTCTCCCCCCATCCCAACCCCCACTCCTATCCCCCTTCTAGGAAAAACCCCGTGGATAAGTAAACCTTTAATAGGACTTTCTCCTCCGGCCTTTCAGCACTGGCTGGGGAAAATACATATTATCCGCGGGAGTATAAATTCTAGTTGGTAATAGGGGCATTGGTGTTTTTAGCCAGTGCGAGCCCGGCAGTACCTGGGCCCTCCATTCCCAGGTCTCCGGAAGGGATTTTCACCTCTGCCCTTTTTCTTTTTCTAAAAGTAATTAATTAGCAACAGTACACAAAAGCAAGGACTTTTGTCTTTGGCCCTTCAGGCGATTACCGCAAAAAAAAACATACCTATTACCAAACCAGCCTTATGGTTTCCCTTTAAGCAATACCGTCTTTACCATGGAGGCACACGGGGCATCCTCAGGGGGCCCCACATTGGTTCCCCGTCCATACTAAGGTGCGACAAAAATACAAAGTGCCTACTTAATATTGTTTTGGTCTATGAGTAAAACAACTTTATTCTGGATAATAAAACATTTATTAATAAAAAATATAAATTAAAATTAAAATTACCATGAAAATGACTTTTAATCAAAACCTAAACCAACTTAATCTAACTACCTATCCATTTCCCGAATTTAATTTAAAAGCTTAAATACTTTTATTAAATTACTACAGCAGAAAGTATTAAGAGGCCGTATACGAAATTTTGCCGATTTCGCTGATTTACGTGATTTTAGACATATATTTTAGTATTTTTTTACAGTTGAAATACTGTATTTCTACAAGTTTTAATGCACAACGCGAAAGATAATTTCTAATTTTAACAAATGTGTGCGTTTCTTTTTTGTTTTTATTACTTTATTTTGATTAATCGACCTGACACCGGCGACTGTTATGTGAATTTTGCTGGAAGAGGTTTAGGATGTCACATATTCATGAATCGTTTTCACGTCTTAACGGTATGAAAAATTTACGATGTATTGCTGTGAAAGTCGTCTAAAAATGTATGAATTACTTTTTACCACTTTCATATAAATTTTTCGAGTAAAAAAAATAAACTTGGTATTTTTTTATAGAAAACGGCAAATAAATATTTTTGATTTCGGCTACTCAGAACTCTCTTTCATAAAATTAAAACAACAGTAAACTTTAATTAAAATCAGTCGAATACCCAAAAAAATATCCAAAAAGTTCAAAAGAATTGGCAATAAATAATGTTTTAAAACAACCTAAATCTCGCATTATAATAGTCGACAAAAATAAAAAAGTGGCTCATTTATTTGATCATAACTAAAATGACATTTATTGTTCTGCATTAAAACTTATAGAAAAGCAGTATTTTAACTGTAAAATCACAAAAATAAGCAAAACCGGCATTTCGTATACGTGTTAAACCCTTATATAGTTCTAACGTAGATAACTAGATGGCGCTAATTGGCCGCCTCTGCATCGCGCTGTTAAGATTTCCCCTGGGTTGCTTATAGGCGACCCATGTTTTTTGTATGTAGAATGTTTTTTTCGGAGAAATACAGTTGGTTATAAAGTAATAACTTTGGTTATAATTTCCGTCGGAGATCCTTTAGTACAGTCGTGTACATGGTCCATCGAATCGGATAATCAAGTTGTTGGCTTTGTTTTGGTGGTAGTAGTTCAGTGTGGGCTACACTTCAGGCCGAGTGCCCATAGTATCAGTGGTTTGCTGTTCGGAGGGCCGGCTCGAAAATAGCTACAGTACGTGCGACGGCGGCGCCATCTGTCAGCATTGCGGACGGCAAGGGAAACCTAGCAGTGGCAGCAATATGAATAAGGAGTTCAGCTAAGTGACGTCATACCAAGAAATCTACAGATGTGTGAGTGATTGTGAAGTGCAGGGAAAATCGTGAGTACTTTTATTTATGTTGATTGGGGATATTCAACCTTGTGTTAAGGAACAGCAGAACTTGTAATCTGTGGAAACGACTTCAAAGAAATTTCAACACTATCGTCAAGGATATTGGGACTATTTTATGGAAATTAATGTGAAGTAATTTTAACTTAGAAAATTTAAACCAAATTAACATAGAAATAAGGACTTAGAATTTTAAGAATAAAACCAAGGTACGGGGAATCCACGCCCAAAACCCGTGCTCAAGGTCACGGGACTTTAAACACTTGTAATATTTCGGTCTTTGCGGTCTAAGTTAATTAAATTTTCTAAGTGTTTCTACTGTACTTGTAAAAAGTTTGTGTTAAATAAAGTGTAGTAAGTACCTATTGTAGTGTACCTTTGTATGTAACGTTTGTTTCCAATATGGAATCATTGATCCATTATCAAGATGACCTTTCTGAACGTATAACAAAAAAAAGGGTTAATTTTAAAAAGTCCCCGAAGGATCGAATTAATAAAATTTATGTGGAAGGAACCCTAGAACAATTAGAGCAGTTGTGGTCAGAGTTTAGAATTGGTCATAAAGAATTGTTACAAACGGCAGAGAAAGCGTTGTTAAAGAAGGATTCGTACACTACGAATGAGGTTTACGACAAGACTGAGCAAGTATATACGGAATGCAAGTATGAATTAAAGGTTATTTTGGCTGAATATGATGCACAAAATTCATTACCTCAAGTAAATGTAGCAAATGATTCCAATGCTCACTGTCAACCAAACCAGGGGATTCGGTTGCCTAAAATAAGTATTCCAAGTTTTTCAGGCAAGTATACTGAATGGACAACATTTCGAGATTTGTTCGTTTCAATGATACATAGCAATAGATCCTTAGACAACGTACAAAAGTTGCACTACCTTAAGGGATATTTGTCTGGAGAAGCGGAACAGCTTATACGATACATCCCTGTAAGTGACACAAATTATGAAAGATGCTGGAAGCAATTGGAAGAACGGTACAATAACAAAAAATACTTATCTCATTGTATTCTCAAACGTTTGTTAGGCCAGCGAAGTGCTTCTTGTGAATCTGCAAGCTATTTAAAAGAACTTCTAGACACCTCTTCCGATTGCTTGAGCGCATTGACTAATCTTGGTATTGATGTGTCAACATGGGATATTATTGTAATTCATGTATTAACGCTGAAATTAGATTCCGAATCTCGCAAACAATGGGAGTTAAATGTTACATCAAATTTAAATTCAAGTGAATTGCCAACGTTTCTACAGTTCAAAGATTTCCTGACAAGTAGATATCGCGCACTCGAATTTATCGAGCCAAATTATTATAATAAAGGCAAAAACCCTTTGGTCAAACCATCTTCAAGTACTTTTAATAGTTCTAAAACTTTTCACGTCACTGATGCTTACAATATTGTATGCGAGTTTTGTAGCGAAAGTCACAAATTATGTTTTTGCAAAAAGTTTGCTGCTGAGGAATTCGACAAAAGGCACGATTTTGTCACGAGGAACCGCATGTGCTATAACTGTTTAGGTGCCAATCATTCGGTTCGATTCTGCCAAAAAGCCATTAACTGCCGAATTTGTAATAAGCGACATCATTCATTACTTCACCCAAAGGGTGTTTCAACTTCAGCTGCTCATTTAGGGAACGTAGGTCAAGCAGTTGAAGAGGTCTCTGAGGAAGTATGCGAATCAAATAGTGTGTCAGGTACTTCGCCAAATGAAGTCACTTCAGAAGTGACCTTATTTGCGAAGGGTAAGATTAACCAACAAGTTCTTTTAGCCACTGCTTTAGTGAGAGCAGAGTCAAAAACAGGTAATTTTCAAGTGTACAGAGCCCTATTAGATCAGGGCTCTCAAGCCTCCTTTATAACGGAGGCTACAGCCCAAGGTTTGGGTCTGAAGAAGGTTCCTGTCAACGGTGCAATATCAGGTTTGGGCGGTGAGAAAACTTTAGTGGTTTCAAAATATATGGTAATGCTAAAAATTCAGTCAATGACGGAACCTGGGTTTGAACTAACATTAAAGGCTTATGTCTTGTCTAACATCACAACGTATTTACCAGCAAGGAAGATAAACGCCCCAGATTGGATAGAGATACAGCAATTAACTCTTGCTGATCCAAGCTACGGTACACCTAACAAGATAGATCTTTTACTAGGGGCAGAAATTTACTGTCAGATTATTAAAGCTGGTGTTATAAAGGGTTCAATAGGAACCCCAATAGCACAGAATACCGCGTTAGGGTGGATTTTATCTGGTCAGGTGGGTTCTCCGGGAATCAACGAGAACGCGATTGTGTTACACACACAGATGGATACAGACAATGAAATAATAAAGCGATTTTGGGAGATGGAATCCGAGCCTTTATTAGGTTCCAAAATACTTAATACCGAAGAGCAGAGGTGTGAAGATATATACGGAACCACGACACGAAGAGATGTGGAAGGCAGATATGTAGTAAAGTTGCCTTTTCGCGATGAGGACCCGGCCTGCAAAGGAGGAAATTCCCGCGAAATCGCGATTAAAAGATTTAAATCACTTGAAAAAAGGTTCGACAGAGACCTAAATCTTAAAGCAAGGTATGCAGCGGTAATTAATGAATACTTACAGTTAAATCATATGACGCTAGTCCCCACGTATGATGAATACCAACATCTAGCAACATATTTACCCCATCATGCAGTCATACGGGAAGATAAGTCCACGAGTAAGGTCCGAGTGGTGTTCGACGCGTCCTGCAAAAACGAAGCGGGCACATCATTAAATGATACCTTAATGATTGGACCTACCTTACAGCTGGAGTTACGCCATCTTATAATGCAGTGGAGGTTGTATCCAGTATGCCTTATAGCAGATATCGTTAAAATGTATCGCATGGTAAGAGTATGTGAAGACGATTGTAATTATCAACGTATCGTGTGGCGAGATGATAAAGGAAAGAAAATCGAAGACTTTAAGTTATTGACCGTTACGTTTGGTACTGCATCAGCCCCTTATCTTGCTGTAAAGACTCTCAATCAAGTTGCTATTGATTATGCAGATAAGTACCCTTTGGCAGCGGGAAGAGTGAAAAAAGGATTCTACATGGATGATTTAATGACAGGATGTGAGACAGTAGAGGAAGGTTTAGAGCTTTACAGGGAAATGAGGGCACTGTTGAGAGAAGGAGGATTTATCTTGCAAAAGTGGGCAAGTAATAAAGAGGAATTGTCTGAGTCGATAAATAAAATGGAAAAGGAAGTAGAGGAGGTCACGAAGGAGGAGATGTGCCTAAGTATAAAGCAAGATAACCTAGTGAAGATCTTAGGACTTACTTGGAACCGAAACTATGATGAGTTTCAGTACTCTGTAAAATTACCGCCTATATCCGTTACGGTAACAAAAAGGCAAATTATTTCTGACGTTGCACGACTCTTCGACCCATTAGGATGGATAGCACCTTGTGTTATTAAGGCAAAAATATTCATACAGCGCTTGTGGATAGCTGGTATAGAATGGGACGAGGAGCCACCTAGCGATATACTGCAAGATTGGCATACTTACCGCGTTGAATTAAATGAACTCACTGGCTTTAAGGTTCCCCGGTGGGTAAACACTAAAGTTGAAGATAAAATAGTGGAGTTGCACGGATTTTCAGACGCATCTTGTTTGGCGTTTGCTGCTGCAGTGTACCTTAGGGTGATTAGCTCGTCTGGAGACGTTACTGTTCAGTTGGTGGCAGCCAAAACTAGAGTTGCACCAGTCAAGCAGGTCAGCATTCCACGCTTGGAGCTTTGTGGTGCAGTGCTGTTAGCTAAGCTATTATTAGAGGTTGCTGGAGTCCTGAATATTCCAAAGTATAACATACGAGCTTGGACCGATTCTATGGTAGTGCTAGCATGGTTAAATAAACATCCCAGCAATTGGAAAACATTCGTAGCAAATAGGGTTTCAGAAATTTTGACCAAACTGGAGCCGTTACAGTGGGCACATGTTTCCACAAAAGAAAACCCTGCTGACTGTGCTTCACGTGGCATCAGACCTGCTGATCTAATAAATAACAATCTTTGGAAAAATGGCCCCAAATTCTTGCTTGGTAAGAAGATTACGTACACTAAATTGAACAATAATAAAACGCATATCGAAGAATCCATCAAGACACATTGTGGAATAATAGAGAACTCCATTTTGAGTAGGTACTCGTCTCTAAAGAAATTAGTACATATCATAGCATATTGCAGACGGTTCCTCAAAAGGGATGTTTTAAATGCAGAACCTGCAGCAAAAGGAAGTAAGTATTTGAGAACATCTGAGCTAAATGAAGCTTTAAACACTTGTATTAAGATGACTCAAAAGGATGAATTTAGTTCCGAATTATTCGAAATCTCAAAATATGGACAAATAAAATCACGTTCGTCTAAAATTCTTTCGTTTACCCCGTTTTTGGATGCAAATGGAGTGCTGAGAGTTGGAGGTAGATTAGCGCAATCTAACGAACCAGAAACCGTCAAACACCCAATTCTGCTACCTCACAAATCACCTTTAACGAATCTGCTCATCACAGAAGCTCATAACAAAACGTTGCATGGTGGAGCGCAGTTGATGCTTAACTATTTAAGATCAGCATATTGTATTTTAGGCGCTAAGAACCTCGTTAAAGATCATGTGCGTAAATGTGTTCCATGTATTCGACATAAAAGCACAATTCAAGGTCAACTAATGGGATCTTTACCGCCGGCTAGGGTCACTCCTGCGAGACCATTTCTTCGGAGTGGCGTCGATTATGCAGGTCCTATTAGTCTAAGAACAACGAAAGGTAGGGGCCATAAGTCGTACAAGGGGTACATATGCCTCTTCGTGTGTATGGCAACAAAGGCTGTACATATAGAGGTCGTGAGTGATTTGACATCCAGAGGTTTTATAGAGGCTTTCAAGCGTTTTGTGGCAAGGCGCGGCCATTGTTTGGACCTCTTTAGCGATAATGGCACGAACTTTTTGGGAGCTTCCAGAGAACTTAAGGAATTGTTTGAAGCGGATAAATCACTAATGACTCGAGAAGTAGCGGAAGCACTGGCAACCATTGGAACCACTTGGCACTTCATACCACCTCGGGCCCCTAATTTTGGTGGACTCTGGGAGGCGGGTATAAAATCTACGAAATTTCACATAAGGAGAGTTATTGGTGACGCGACTTTAACATACGAAGAGATGGCAACGCTACTTAGTCAGATCGAAGCTTGCTTGAACTCGCGACCAATATCAGTTCTGCCTAGCGACCCTAGTGAGCCAAGTCCGCTAACTCCCGGACATTTTTTGATAGGGGAGCCTTTGGTTACCTTGCCTGAGGTTAATTATGAGAACTCAAACATAAGCACATTGAAACGATGGCAGCTGACTCAAAGGATGCTGCAGGGGTTTTGGAAAAGATGGTCTAATGAATACTTAGTTCACCTGGTACATCGCTATAAATGGGCTCACCAGGTTCCTGAACCAGAAGTGGGGGACATCGTTTTGGTGAAGGAGGATGATCTTCCTCCAGCAAAGTGGCTTTTCGGCAGAATCATCCAAAAACATCCTGGGGCTGACAATCTCACTAGAGTTGTGTCATTGAAATGTAAAAATTCCGTCTTAAAACGTCCCACATCAAAAATTTGTATATTACCCGTAACCATTTAATGTAATAATATTTGTATTTTACTTGCATGTTTTTGTTAAACTCGTTAAATTGTAAACATATTATTTTATATTATAGCATCCTAAGCTGTCCTACTTTCGAAGAGGTGGCTATACATGTATTCAAGCCTGTTTAGCTCTTAACGGTGGGCAGCTGTGAAAAGGAAGGACATTATGTCCTTGGTGGGCAGAATGTTAAACCCTTATATAGTTCTAACGTAGATAACTAGATGGCGCTAATTGGCCGCCTCTGCATCGCGCTGTTAAGATTTCCCCTGGGTTGCTTATAGGCGACCCATGTTTTTTGTATGTAGAATGTTTTTTTCGGAGAAATACAGTTGGTTATAAAGTAATAACTTTGGTTATAATTTCCGTCGGAGATCCTTTAGTACAGTCGTGTACATACGGCCTCTTAATATAATACAACTAAACGTTAAAACTAAACTTATTTAAATTAAAATAAAACTAAGCTACTCAAATATAAATAATAATCACGACTATAAAAAGAACACCCCTCGAGCAGGTGCGCTCGCGGCATGGTTCCTACATTATGACACTGGCTGCGTTACCTCTCTGGATAGCTAAATTACCTACTATAATAAATAAATAAATATCAGGGGACAATGTCACACCAATTGACCTAGTCCCAAACTAAGCTCTAGGCTTGTACTATGGGTACTAGACAACGATAAACATACTTATATAGATAAATATATACTTAAATACATAGAAAACATCCATGACTCAGAAACAAATATCCGCGCTCATCACACAAATATCTGCCCTTACCGGGATTTGAACCCAGGACCGCTAGCTTCGTAGGCAGGGTCACTACCAACTAGGCCAGCGCGTCGTCCAAACAACAATATATACATAACAAATGAAGCAAAAAAAACCTAATCCAGGAGTGAAGTGGTGATAAACCAAAACTATAATGATCCTCATTTACCTACTGCTTTTTTTCACATAAACCCATATCGTTCATTTCTTTTGGAGTGCCCTTGCATTATAACATTTAGTGCAAGACGTGTTACTTAACGCATTGCAGACCTTTCCATCAATCATAGTCAACTGTAAATTGTGATGAACAGTGAACTTACGGTTACCCATATTGATTTCTGTGGGTTGCAATGCGTTAATTTTCTCAGTAAAATACCGGTCTTCTTTGAGTGACTTGCATGGTTTTTTTTTTACATTGAAAAAAATTTTTTTTAACGCCTTTTATTTCTGGATTAACAGGGTATGAACGATATTGAAGAAATTAAATTAAATTACACTAACTTAAATACACTAAATTACAATAGTTGTATGCACCAGAACCCTAATTGCTAAAAGCCTCTTACAGAGCCTGCTATTTTTTCCTGTCTTCTCCAGACCCAGTTGGGCCCCACCACCTCTGTTATGTCGTCAAACAATCGCTTTTTTCCTTTTTCGTGCTGGTCAGGGAATTATAACAAGGTAACAAATTAAAACATAACTTAGAATTAACGAACTCCTTAATTATAATATACTGGTGTTTGGTTAATTTCGCTTCCTCAAGTAAAGAAATAACTTCGCTTGTCGAAGCTGCCGGAAAACTGCTTACCTCGTTAGCAGTTATTAAAGAATGACCACTCAATTCTGAAACCACGGAGTTGGCGATTTGGGTACGCTTTGAGCATTCTCCATAAGATTTCCTTGGTCGTCCTCGATTCTTTGGTGAATTTTGTGCTGCATCATCATTGGCAGAAAGATAAACATTTTCAGCAACGTTGAGCCAGGCGAAATGCTTCTCAAGGAACTTGGTCTTCGTGTGGCGGCTTTGTTTCCAGAATGCAGTAATTTTTTTGCATATATATGTTACTCGAGTATGTAACACGTTCAAATTCATCTTTTTTTTATTTTTGATCTGTAGTGAGTCTTGTAGTTCATTAAATACAAGCTGTTTTCGTTTAACGGCCGATTTACTGCCGCGATGTTTATCCCAGATATTAAAGACATCCATGCGTGTAAATACATATGCATGGCTGAAATCTGTAAAAAAAATAAAAAACTGGTCAAATATCAAATGTTTTCTGCACCGCCTACAACAAGTTTCTGCATTGCCCAAAGGTCAATTGGTAGAGAATGCCCTAAGGCATTAACCCAATTTTTTTTGTGCAATAAATATTAAATATGCGTCGGCGTAGCTTCTAAATTACCGACAAGGTTGGACGAAGTGGGGTGAGATTTGCATAAAATCATATAAAAAATGGTTGTATTCAACTTTTAAAATTGGAACCAATGGGGGGCAATGAGGGCAAATGAACTAAAAGTCAACAAGTATCTACCGTGAGCAAAATATTTTAACAAAAATATCTTACTGGCGTAGTGGTTAACTTGTCACAAAATAAAACATTATTTCAAAAATATCTGTCATTTACTTATACATACCTTGGTTCTGAGTATCCATCACAAGAAAAATTCACAATAATAATAATACTTCTGGAATTTACGCCAAACAACACGTGATAATTGCGCTGATAAGGAAATAAGGAGCTGTAGAAAGGTTCACTTTGGATGCCGGAATGAAAGTAATTAGTAAATTCCACTTAATTTATAGTTTTCCATATTCATGATTGTTATTACACAGATTTTTGACTTTTGTCATATGGGAGGAACCCACAGTGGGCCCCGAAAAACCAACAACTTCTCTCACAAGATGATAGTAGAAAAATGTTAGTATACGTAGCTTTCTTTACTTTCCAAAAGGGCTCTAAATTCTTGTGCCCAAGGGTCTTTCCACTGCAAGCGGAGCCGGCTCCGTAAGGACTCAGTTTGGCTTACAAAAACTACTGCAAACAAACCTCTTGGAGAGAAACCGTTGTAAGCCAAACGGAGACCGTACGGAGCCCACTCTGCTTGCAGTGGAAAGTGGGCATAAGACAGCTTTGCCTTCAAGAAAGACTTACTCATAACTAAGAAAAACAATGAATTAATTATAATATGATGACGCCCTGGCCTAGTCGGTAGTGACCCTGCCTACAAATCGAGCTGTCCTGGGTTCAAATACCAGTAAGGGCAGATATTTGTGTGATGAGCGCGAATATTGTATTTAAGTATATATTTCCCTATTTAAGTATTTATATCGTTGTCTAGTACCCATAGTACAAGCCTAGAGCTTAGTTTGGGACTAGTTCAATTGGTGTGACATTGTCCCGTGATATTTATTTATTATTTATATTTATGTAATTTTACCTTGAACTATGTGGCTCGGCGCCGGTTCCTGAAGCACCTCCGGGCCCACCACCAACTCGTCTTTCACGTCATGGTCCAAATACAGATGCTGTTTCTCCTCACCACCAGGAACTTCACAACCACTTTCAGTTCTTAACTCTAATGACAAATCTGGTTGAACATGATCAGTATTATCAAACAAACACTCGTCGAACGTTAAGCATTCTTCTTTAAATCCGTCTACGAGTTTATTAGATACGTTGCAAGACGAGTCCTCTATTGACTCGGTTATGACTAAATCGTTCGTAGAGACACAAGGAGTCTCTTGTTTAATGGACATGTCTTCCAGAGACATATTCGCTGAAGTACAGGGTCGTTTCTAATTATGAGTAAGTATTATTTCGGTATGAGCCACATGTACCAACGAAACGTAAAATAAATAAAATAGCATGTCCATCTATTTAACAATAATTGTTTTTTTTTTGGGTTTTGTCCCAGCGGGAAAGGCAACGGACATTGATCCATACAGCCTATAATAATTATGACAGATGACAGATATGTGTCACAGATTATAACGGAACGTGTAGGGTTCGGTTCGGGGCATGTTCGGGGTATGTATCGCACGCCGCGTTCAAAATATTAAAAGAACGCACGCTTGAAGCGTTGACAGCGTTAAAGTTGGATTCACAATAAAGTTGCACGAATGCCATTAATCGATTGATATCATATATGTCATTCTTAACGGCCGAGACGGGTAAACTTGATTTAATGTGATTATCTTATCGCGATCTACCTTGTTGGGAATCCACCTTAAGGAACGATTCCAGCAAAACTGCAAACCTAACCCGTTTTTCTCGCGGTGTTTGCAGAAGTTAGGTGGCTTCGCAGTAGTAATTTAGGTTGTTTGTTACGAGTATGTTTAGCCATTCAAAGATTCAAATCTGTCAAAGGCGTTAATGCGACAAGGTAGGTAGAGTCTGTCTAATGAAAGATGAACCTGAGAAAAAGCGGCAATTTCAAAAAATCTTCATATGGTATTACCGATCAATGTAGGAATAAACGATTTTGATACTTTTCATATTTTGTTTATTTTTGTGGGCACAAAGGAAGAGGAAACTCGTACTTTTTCACAATACTAAGGCCGGTATTAATAAACTATAGGTACTCAAGTCTACTAATACCGCACTCAAATGTCCGTTTATCCATATTAAGACCACACACGGTATCATATTTAAGTACAGTTTATTAGTAAAGCCCAAGAGTCTTACTACTTAATACGTATGGGTGGATCAACTTTTTTGTTGTTGTTAGTGTCCCGTTAGCCAGGAGACAACAGCGATAGTTTCTTAGATTTTTTTTATAATGTATACTTCTATCACACTCAGGAGAAAAGCCATAAAATAATGGTAGTGGACTTATATCCTTTGAAATCATAGTTTTAATGAGTGACCCAGGAAACGTCACCCTGGCACCGAACTACAAAGAAAAGTTGATTGACCCGTATAGTCAGCATTAAATAAATAGATAGTGACACCCAAAGTCGCCAAACGTGTACCGAACTATTTGGCGACTTTGGGTATCACGAAGTATTTGATGCTTTTAAACTATCTATGAAAAAAATGCAGACCACCATAATAATGCTTGTATCAGCATGCTTTCTCATTTGTGAGCTCTTTTAGTAAATAAAATCACCGATAACAAGTCATTAAGTAAAAATATTTTATTTATTATTAGGGTAAAACCGATGCTTTCTCTCAACTCTGCTAATAGGCATCTGAGTGTAGGCACTTGCTTCTTTACAATATAAAATTCTTTCACTTTATTTCCGATGGCATGGATGTCAAAAATATCTAAATTGGATACTGTGGCATTGTGAGTTCGCTTCTTTCCTGGAGTACTGAAGACACCATGGTTTACTTTGCCTTCATTCTCTTCAATGTCGAAACACTGATATCTGTTAGAAGAAAGAAGGAATGAATTAAACAGAACACCATTTACAAATATATTGTGACACGCAGTACAGCCCCATTGTACAGTCCGACAGCTCTAAGAACATTTGGGTTTAGGTGAAATCAAATTGCATCGGTGAGGTTTAAATCGCAACGGTTTAAGAACAAGGAAGACAGGTATAACCCGAACATCTTTTCCAAGAGCTCATGAAGTACATAGGTACATATTAATATGTTTATGATATCTTTTAACTACATGTATATAAACACCTCCTTAGTATTTTACTGAAACTATGAGTGTTAGTTATATTAATCATCTGTCTATTTAATTAATTTAATAAAAATGCGATTGTTAAGAGATTCAACATGGTATAGGTACAGACAATACACCTATGTATAGGGAAAGACAATGATTTAATTAATTTTAGTATTTACCGGTTGTTGATGATAATTCTTCTAAATACTTCGTTTGACTCTGGCATAGTAAATCGTTTTGCTCCAACTCTTACAACCGCTGAAGATTTTTCAAAACCGTTTGTTTTTCACCATCCACGTCCAGCTTATCTGAAAAGAATACATCGTTTAATTCCTTAATGGAAAAGAAATACCAATTTCAAAAGATAGGTAGAACAGAAAAGGTATATATTCTATGAAACTTTAGATTGAAGATATAGAAATAATAAGTATCAAAATTAACATGCCATACTAACCTTGTTATAACCTATGAATTCAGTCACCGTATGTAAACACTCTATTTTTTGTTTCAACAATGCTTCCCTCTTCTCTTGTTTTTCTTTATATTTGTTTATAATGGTACAAAGGATCTGTCGCACACCACTTTTGTTAGTTTTACGCATGTTTAGTCCGTAAATTTCGAGAAGAAAACTTTAATTTGACAGACTCGAACCAACAACGACTTGTTTGTCAATGTCAAAACGTCATTTTAATAGTGTTGCCAGACCTGCCAGTCAAATAAAAGCCAGGTTCATCATTCATTAGACAGACTCTACTAAACTGTGCAGCTAATTTTATGGTCGATTGTACAGTCACCAGCAATAATATATTATCCAACATTGGGCTCAAAAATACCTGACACGTCTATATTATTAGAGGCATAAGAGCGTATCAGATATTTTTGAGCCCATTCTTAGATAATATAATATATTATAATATTATATAATATGTAAATTATGTTGTGCGACTATGGAACCCTGTCATAATGACAGCGTCAAACCACATGAAAGAAATTACGCCACATTTAATGATTAACGTTATGCGACAGGGTTCCATACTGGCATAACAATTAAAAGTCCTTTTCTGTACATAAGAAGCACCTAGAATCACTCCCTTGCTCTGCTGTCAACTTATTTAATTTAGTGCTGTTCAATAAATAATACATTCTCAAACATGCTCGGAAAGGACGTCTTTTCTTTTCAAAAAGAAGACGGAAAGAGCCTCATTTTCTTCCTAAGAGTAAAATAAATGTATGAAAACCCATTTCTCTCCGCTGCGATATTCTATTAAAAAAATGCTCTCTGCATATAAAATCGGAAGGACCACGAAAAATAACTTTGAAATCAGTAATTCGAACTTCGGATCGCCCCGTCACTTTCTTGTGAATTAGTAACGCGTCGAGAGCAAAAGGGATAGCAATAGACGAAGTTCGAATTACGGATTTCAAAGTAGAACATGCACCTGTGTCGGACGGCGCCGGCGGTTCATTGTGCGTGAAACTATCTTAATACTCGTAGTTTACAAAAAAGATTCTCTCTGAATTTGTCGAAAGCTTTTTACAAATATGAATCATTCATTATGTATTTGTATCATCTGCTCTAGGGAATGCAAATAACCGGTTATAACCGCTTTTAACCGGTTATTTTCATACGAAAACGGTTAATAACCGGTTAAATTGCATTCCCTAATCTGCTCGCATTGTTTGAGAAAAGCATTATTAGACCAGTCGTCGAACAAAAATAGGTTTTGATAACATTAGAGTTTGTTCTCTTTTGATATGTCGTTGGCGGCATGCTAAATAACAATAATTTAAAAAGTTAGAAAATTTTAGTTGGGGGTTTCGGACATATTGATATATTTTAATTTTTGCCAACATACAGCTCTGTAAATATAGAATTAGAGTTAAAAAAAACTGTGGCATATCGTATAATACTTTAATTTCTTTACAATATTCCGATTTTAAATATCTGGAACACCTGCATAATTTCTTAATTTCTGTAGTATGGCTGCATAGGCTTCTATTACTCTGGTAGACTTAACTTTACAGACTCTAATTCAATATTAGAGGTTTTATGACAGCAAAAGCATATATCTTTTAAAGCAGATATCTTATTGCTCAAAATTTTTGGCTTTGTCTATTAACTTAAGAATTGAGAGATATTGTTGTTGATTTTTCAAACTCTTATTCAATATTGGCACAATTATACACCAATACTCGTTTGACAAAGTTCCACGCTAAAACAAAACTAACAACTTAATAGCATAAAGTGACCAACATATCATAAATGATGAAGCAAAAACTTTGTACTCTAATTCAATATTCATTAATATAAAAAATATAAATACCTAATTTATACCTAAAGCTCGTTCTAACTTTTCGTTATATTTTATAAATATGCTTAGAAATATGTACCATGCCATATAAGCAACATTTTTCCAACATTAGAATTGTAAAAACTTTTAGGACAAAAATCCGGTCCCACTATTGGTCTATATACAGTGTGGAAAATAACGGGCTCTGGAGGGAAACTACCTTAAATCCTTAAGTTGGCTCATTTTACTTAAAGGAGACATTCTTTTATTTTTAAAAAGAAATAAAACTGCATTCAAAGATTTTCTAAAAGGTAGCTTGTCTCACCCGGGAATCGAACAAGGTAAAAATTAAAAAAATATGAACTGGCTTTTTTATTCCACTAATCGGTAGGAATAAAATCTCTCTAATAAACAATTGGTCTTAGACGTAAAAAAAACGTGAAAACTACCATTAATGGCCCCTCCGGAGGCCCGTTTCACGAAGCTACAAGTTACAAATTACAAGCGGAACTCTCTTTCTAGCAACAGGAGTTAGAAAGGGACTTCCGCTTGTAATTTGTAACTTGTAGCTTCGTGAAAGGGGCCACAGGACCCATATGTTTTTCCGCACTATAGTGGAAAAAAGTTATGGGCCCTGGAGGGGAGCTACCTTAAATACTTAAGCTAGATCATTTTACTTAAAGAAAACATCCTTTTATTTTTAAAAAGAAACAAAACTGCATTCAAAGATTTTCTAAAATCGTTTGTCTCACCCGGGAATCGAACCAGCTAAAATTTCAAAAAATAATCACTCCCTATAATTAATGGTAATTTTTACCTACGATCTTTTTTATATCTAAGACCAAATGTTTATTAGTGAGATTTTATCCTGAACAATAACCCTATCGATTAGTAGAATAAAAAAGCCAGTCTTATTTTTTCAATTTTTAGATGATTCGATTCCCGGGCGAGGCAAGCGAGTTTTAGAAAATCTTTGAATGCAGTTTTGTTTTTTTTTAAATAAAGGAATTTCTCCTTTAAGTAAAATGAGCCAACTTAAGGATTTAAGGTAGTTTCCCTCCAGGGCCCGACTTATTTTTCCACCCTGTGGCTCTACTTTGGAATCCGTACTTCGAACTTCGTCAGTTGCTATCCCTTTTGCCCTCGACGCGTCACTAATTCGCAAGAAAATGATGGGGCGATCCGAAGTTCGAATAACTGATTTCAAAGTAGAGCCCCTGTATATGCCTTGGAGGAGACGGGGATTGGCTGACGCGGTGGTTGGCGGGCCGAGCGCTCCTACTTTCCGGGCCTAGGCAATAATGTATCCACTTTTGGACCTTATTTATTACAATGCAGCCAATGCTTATTGCAATGGTGCACCTTGCGTTCCATAGGCTCTGCCTACCCCATTGTGGGATAGGCGTGAAGGTATGTATGCGTATGTATGTATGTCTCAATGTAATAAAGTGAAAAAGTAGATACATCTCTTTGCAGTCGACTGTACAAAAAGGGCCAACATCGAGGCAAATTTCATGAGATCGACTGTTATTTTTAAAATAGGGAAAACAACAAAAAAAGAACTTACAAGTTTATTGTTGAAATAGCATAAAAATATTTTTGTCAAAAGATAAAACACACTTTAAGGCCGGCCGCATACATTCGTTTTCCGTATACGTTTTCCGCATTCGGACATCCGCGGCCAGCCGCATACTTACGTTTTCCGAATGCGGAAACCGTATTCGGAAAACGTATGTATGCGGCTTAAATCTACCTACCAATGATATTTTATATTAAGATACGTTATGCTTATACTAAACACATTCAAAACCCGTGGCCGATCACTGACAGTTGTTACGTTACCATATTTCAACAGACAAAGCCGGCAATCCGTAGCGAACGCTGTTGTTGGAAAGAGATAAATAATTGTTTCAATTGTCGTTGATGCGTGTGAGGAACTGTTTTGGACGCAGATATCGTATCTAAATATAAAATATCATTGCTAGGTTCACAATACTATCACCTATCACAATGTAAAAATAAAATATTTTTTTATTAAAACCCTAATAGAGCCGCTAACACATGGGGCCCTACTTTGAAAATCGAAGTTAGAAGTTACTTTAAACATAAAACTTCCGTGAGACTCGTGAATTTAGTGTTTCGTGGTAGGTCACTTTCTTGGGATGTCAATTTAGAAGAACGACATGTTCGTTTTAAGTCCATTTCGATAGATGACATGTTCTGACTTAGTCAACTTCTTAATAGGTCCGGTAAGAGGGTCGTCATTTTCTGACTTAGTCATCTTCTTAGTAGGTCTATTTCGACGGACGTCATTTTCTGACTTAGTCATCTTCTGAGTAGGTCTATTTCGAGGGACGTCCTTTTCTGACTTAGTCATCTTCTGAGTAGGTCTATTTCGAGAGACGTCATTTTCTGACTGAGTCATCTTCTGAGTTGGTCTATTTCGGGGGACGTCATTTTCTGACTTAGTCATCTTCTGAGTAGGTCTATTTCGAAGGACGTCATTTTCTGACTTAGACATATTCTGAGTAGGTCTATTTCGAGGGACGTCATTTTCTGACTTAGTCATCCTCTTATGTGTCATGTCGATAGACCCAGCCAAGAATATTAGAATCTAAAACTATTTTATTTCGTAAACTGTAAAGTACCTATTATATTAATATGTCGTAGGAATATTGTCGTGGAGCACGGGGTTCACGCGACTCATGTCGGAGGCACAGAATAATAAATACTTACAATTAGTACCTACAAGTACAGGAGGAACTCTCTGTGACCGCAAACATGCGAATTTAAGCCTACCTCAGGGGGCATAATATGGCTGCGTTTATCGCGTGACAAAATGTGGATAAAACACCCGTCACTTTCTGACACTTATGTAAGTGCGAGGGTCACGGATGCTTCATCCACATTTTGTCACGTGATAAACGCAACCATACTAGGCCCGCATACGGTTACCATTTAACAATTTGAAAGTCCTGACAAAAAGCCTGATATTTCGATAACAGTCCGGACTTTTTAGTCACAAAATGGAAAAATTACTCATTTAGTTACAGTAGTGTCAATGCTTATATTTCATAAAAATTTAAAAAATCGGGGAAATTAAAGAGTCGCACAAAGTCCGGACATGTCCGGATTAATCCGGAAGGATGGACGGATGGTAGCCTTAGGCCCGCAGATCGCGTTTACGACAATAATACATTGCACGGCACGGAAGTCACCTTGGTTACATTTCTCCGGTCGATAGTGGGGGCGAGCGTAACGAGGCAAACTGCACCTTATCAATTACCTATCTACTTACGTACCTTAAAGAACGTTCAGTTTGAGTAGATCTCCCAGTACTAGTGAGTGCCTACTAAAGCAAACTATGACTTGGTCAATAAAATAATAAGATTGATTTCACACGTAACTTGTCTATTTAATGTCATGTTTAAACTGCCGTATATGAATGAATTGTCACAGCATTCAAATGACAAGGTATTAAATACACATATTTATGAACTCAACTGTACCATTTTTTTTCGTCATTTTACTTAAGCAAACTACATAAGAAAACACAATTAATAATAATTTAATTTGTTTTCTTACAACGAAGTGGGCGTAGTCACTAAAGCTCATGATGGGCAAAATAATACAGACTCTCACGGCGCAGGTTTAAGGTGCATTTTGCCTCGTTACGCGCGCCCCCACTATCGACCGGAGAAATTTAACCAAGATCACTACTGTGCCGTGCAACATATTATTGTCGTTAACGCGTTCTGCGGGCCTAAGGTTACCATCCGTCCATCCTTCCGGATTAGTCCAGACATGTCCGGACTTTTAGACTCTTGTCCGGACTTTATCCAGCTCTTTAATTTGTCTCTCAATTTGATGGAATTTATGTATTTAAACTACTATTACTGAGTATTTTTACTGAAACTAAGTGAGTAAGTTTTGCATTTTGTGACTAAAAAGTCCGGACTGTTATCGAAATGTCAGGCTTTTTGTCAGGACTTTCCAATTCCTAAATGGTAACCGTATGCGGGCCTAGTATGGTTGCGTTTATCACGTGACAAAATGTGGATGAAGTATCCGTGACTCTCGCACTTACATAAGTGTCAGAAAGTGACGGGTGTTTTATCCACATTTTGTCACGCGATAAACGCAGTCATATTAGGCCCCCTGAGTAGTTTTAAATTCGCATGTTTGCTGTTACGGAGAGTTCCTCCTGTACTTGTACTAAGTATTTATTATTCTGTGCCTCCGACATGAGTCGCGTGAACCCCGTGCTTAACGACAATATTCCTACGACGAATTAATATAATAGGTACTTTACAGTGTATGAAATAAAATAGTTTTAGATTCTAATATTCTTGGCTGGGTCTATCGACATGACACATAAGAGGATGACTAAGTCAGAAAATGACTTCCCTCGAAAAAGACCTACTCAGAAGATGTCTAAGTCAGAAAATGACGTCCCTCGAAATAGACCAACTCAGAAGATGACTAACCCAGAATATGACGTCCCTCGAAATAGACCTACTGAGAAGATGACTAACTCCGAGAGCGACGTCCCTCGTAACAGACCTACTCAGAAAATGACTAAGTCAGAAAAGGACGTCCTTCGAAATAGACCTACTCAGAAAATGACTAAGTCAGAAAATGACGTCCGTCGAAATAGACCTACTGAGAAGATGACTAAGTCAGAAAATGACGACCCTCTTACCGGACCTATTAAGAAGTTGACTAAGTCCGAACATGTCGTCTATCGAAATGGACTTAAAACGAACATGTCGTTCTTCTAAATTGACATCCCAAGAAAGTGACCTACCTCGCCAAAAGGGGATTTGTTAGATTATTTTCACAAAAGCACTTTTTCACAGTAAAGTATTTACACATCGCGTGTGGCGTTTTTTCATACAGCGCTATTTAAAGTTCGCGATTATTTAAATCGCTGACATTACCAGTAGTTTATTTCATTAGTCGCATTTTTTCCCATTCCAAAACTCTAACCTCATAGAACCAACGGAGCTCTTTTTTGCGGAGCTCCTATTTCAGGGTTGTGTTCGGTCCTGATATAAAAACGAACCTAACCTAACCTTAGGTAGGTTTAATATCGATGTAATTATTATTGTGAAAATTTGCGAAGGGAAACATCAGGAACGGAATAAATGAGAACAGTATAAATCACTTACATTAAATAACGCTTTATACAAAATGTTATGAATACTTATGAACAGGGATCGGAAATTCGGATAATTATATACCTAAACATAAACCGAAGATTGCCGAGCGTTAAGAAAATGGTAGCATTGTACTATGTTTGTGTTGCATGAAACAATTTCAAGGATAGTGGCAACTGCAGGGTTTTTCTTCCCATTTGTTACTAGTGGTAACAGCTGGGAATAAAAATTCCTAGCACAAAAATAAATTGGTAACAGGCTGGAAAAAATCGCAATTTTTACCAGTAGTATTAAAGTAGTTAAGTGGTATCTGGTGGCAATAGCCTGTATTGCAAAACAAACACATTTATATTATTAGTCCTAATGCGAAAACACCAAAAGTAGACTTTCAGGTACAACTATTAATATACTTTGAGATCATCACTTAAATACATACAAAAAAAACATTATACAAATTTAGTTGGCACGGTACTTGTACTTTTAGTTTAAAAATACGTTTTGAATTTCAGTACAACTATTTTACCGGTATCTGGTTTATCTTTTTGTTTGGAAAAATATGGACTTGTTACTATTTCATTATCTTCTGTATGAAATCTACTTAAATGTTGCCTTAAATTACTTATCTGTGTAAACTTTTCCGGGCAGTTTGGACACGGGTAAGGCTTTATCCCTTCATGTAACAGCTTGTGATTGTTCAAAGAAGTTTGCTGCGTAAACTCTCTATTACATATTTCGCAACTGTAAGGCTTATACCCTGTGTGCGTCCGTTCATGGGTGGTCATTGTACCCTTACGTTTAAAACTTTTACGGCAAAACCTGCATGAGAATGATCTCCGTGAAACATGGACCCACTTGTGACTCTCTACAGAAGATTTGTGTTTAAACTGCTTGTTGCAAACGGGGCAATGGAACTGTTCTTCCCAATCTGTGCAGTCATGTTTTCTCAATTGATTTGGGTGCTTAAAATGTTTATTACAAATCTCACAGATATACTTCTTGAGGCCAGGGTCCCGAGTGGCGAATCGTATGTTATATTTCTTTTTCATTTTCTTTGGCATTTCAATGTATTTTTCAGTTGCTGTAAGGTAAAAAAAGGGTTTAATTTTATAAAAAAAAAACTTATTTTATTAATTTTTAGCTTAAACTTCGGCATAG
The DNA here is from genome assembly GCA_948252455.1 of Acleris cristana. Classification (NCBI taxonomy): domain Eukaryota; kingdom Metazoa; phylum Arthropoda; class Insecta; order Lepidoptera; family Tortricidae; genus Acleris; species Acleris cristana. The sequence continues at coordinate 7,305,208 of OX411801.1, read as the reverse complement.
GATCCATTTCGAAATTTCGTACACATTTTTGTTTAAAAAATAATGTACAGGGGGTCCCAGAAACCGACGTCAACCCGCCTAGGGCTGATAGAGCAGCTAAAAAGCTATTGGTTTAACCCCTATGTATGTTAAGCGATTTTTGCTAGTTTTGGAGATATTGATCATTTTAATCTGAATTTTTGTAATTTTCCATCCATGTTTGTCCATGTTCATGTTTCGAAAAATCATTAATTTCATGTTTTATTTCATAAGTTTTTAAGCAGCATCTTAGATAATTAGAATCATTATGAATCAGCGAAATTTTTAAACTTATTTGCCCGTTTTTTTCTCAGTATTTTTTTCAAGTAATTACGTAAAGATTCTTTCTCCATACTAGGTATCTCAGTGTTTGCTTTTCAATTTGTAAAAAATCTATTGCTTTTTAGCTGCTCTATCAGCCCTAGGCGGGTTGACGTCGGTTTCTGGGACACCCTGTATAAACCTATAGTTTTTAAACCTATTTGCCCATTTTTTTTTAATCTGAACATACATAGGGGTTAAATCGATAGCTTTTTAACTGCTCTATCAGCCCTAGGCGGGTTGACATTGATTTTTGGGACACCCAGTATAGGTTATAATCAATTTATTAAATATGAAAATGACTAAAATGGCATTCAACATTAGTCTATGATTTGCAATGCATTTTCTATCTTGAGATTAGTTTTATATTTGCAAATAATATCTACGGGTCTCAGAGACCACTTAAGGTGGCTTTTGTCGCAAGCAGTGCCGGTTTTAGCACTACTAATGCCCATACTAAAAAAGGCAAGGGATAGAATGAAATAACTTGCCGCAGGCAACCTTTATTACTGGCTTAACACCGCTACTGGTCACAAAACCAGGCCAAAACCAAGAAAGGAACTTGACAGAAGTGCGTGGGCGTACCCAAATGTGCAGTTTAGTCCACCTGAACAATAATAATAACTCTTAACAACCTTTTGAATAGTGTATCAATTATAACCTAACCTAACCTACCTTTGTCTACAGTCTACACATTAGATATTAAAGAAATTCTGAAATAAAATCCAGTGCTATAAAAATAATGACTATGAAAACAATGACATTATGACCCAAAAAAATATGGGAAACAACGGGGTAAGGCCGTGGAGCATTCAAGATGCTCCGCTTTTGTGTTACAAAGATAGTCATAAAGATTTATGTCTGTGGCATTTATTTTTGATTACAATAGGTAGTTGTGATTAGGTTCTTACATGATACCTGGAAAATAAATGCTTTTTTTAATGTTACATGTTTTTTTTTGTAACACAAAAGCGGGGGCAGTTCGTACGCTCCGTGGCCTTACCCAACGGCTCCCACTTATTTCTTTAATAAGAGAGGTAATTACACGAAAGATCCCATAGGGTTGAAGTGTTACCGTATGGACCCCACAAATGAGATAAGATATTTCTTTAACAAGTTCATGGTGATTGTCGAAAACTCGACATTGGTAATACACTAGGGATTGCAAATCCGGATTTATTTTGTAAGGAAATCCGGATTTAATCCGGATTTCCCCATACAAAACGAATCCGGATTGCACTCCCTAGTAATACACCTTGTTTGAACAAGGAGTGAAAGATTAATAAAATGAAGAAAAAAAAAGCTAAGGCTCAAATAATAGGAATGCTTACCTATCGGCTGTAAAATATCAGGTGGCTGAATGGTCTCTGGTCCCACTACCAACTCTTCTTTGATCTCGTGCTTTAAGTACAGTTCCGCCCGTGACGCCGCTTCGCTCACACCCTCGCTATAATCCACCCACAGCGGTTCTTCTTTCACTCGTACTTCCATTTACAAAAATAGCACAATGATCGTATATCCAAGTAAATTTCGGAAGAAATGAGCTTTAAAATACAGCCAGAAGTTCGAAGTCGAATGCCGGCACTGGCAGAGTCGCTATCGCTACCCCAGGATGCCGTAAAAATAGTATACCATGCAGCAGCGTTCTCAATTCTTCCGAGGATACGCAGGCGCAGCGGTAATGAACGTGAAAGTGGTCTTGCTTGCGAGGAGACAAAAAGCACAAATAAAACAGCGCACTTGCAGCGGAACCTCGGTGTACACAAAAACAATAGTATAGTAGCCTTTGCACAAAAACACCACGAAAAAAAAAACAAGCAAGGTTGTTCGGACGATAAAAGCGCTGCAAAGTTCTAACTTTTCTTATAATTTGCGTGCTAATCAAGATGATGCTATATTTAAGATTAAATGTTTTCGATCTCTTAGTTAAGAATTTTTATTCCATTTTGCCTGAAATTGTTGCACAGATTTATTGGGAGCCGTTAAGCGCTGTCATCGCTCAGCGGCTTAGCGCTAACAATTTCAGTTAATAACAGCTAACAGCTTAGCTAAGAGCGCCTTTATCGGTGCAACATACTCTTGTCATGTGTCGTGATTGTTTTGTCATTTCTGTAAATAGACCAACTAGAGTTTGATCATTCTGCCACAGTTGTCACATCGATTTCTTTTTCGTCAGGCGTTTTAGACCACTTGCTGAAGCTCTACTTTGAAATCCGTAATTCGAATTTCGTCGATTGCTATCCCTTTTACTCTCGACGCGTCACTAATTCGCAAGAAAGTGACGGGGCGATCTGAAGTTCGAATTACTGATTTCAAAGTAGAGCCCCTGCTTAGACCGGATGCGGAAATCGTATGCGGCCGGCCGCGGATGTCCGAATGCGGAAAACGTATTCGGAAACCGTATACGGAAAACGAATGTATGCGGCCGGCCTTAATAGTGCATGCGAAGACACGATTTCAGCGCGCCCCTCGATCCTCGCGCCCTAGGCTGCAGCCTAATTAGCCTAAGGGTTAATCAAGCCCTGCCTAAAATGCCACGATGACACTCGGACGAACTATTTGCTCGGGTGTTAAATGTCTCCTGTCCCTTGATTTTAAAATATAAATCTGTTTTGTGCTACTAATCTGGGGCTCTAATTTGAAATCAGTAATTCGAACTTCGGATCGCCCCGTCACTTTCTTGCGAATCAGTGACGCGTCGAGAGCAAAAGGGATAGCAATAGACGAAGTTCGAATTACGGATTTCAAAGTAGTGCCTCTGGTATGTTGCGCGGGACGTTGCGCTTGAAAAAACCGTTGTTTCCATTAAATTATTATACTGCGGGCATCGAAATATAATAAGTATGGAAGAGTAATCGACGCTCAAAATCTGCCCCACTGACTTAGTGCCGGCGGGGGTGGAGCTATTAATGAGTGCCGAACTGTCTATCAGTCGACTTTCTGACGTAGTGTCAAACAGTTGTTTACAATCACAAAAGAAAAAAATCGATATTAATGATTACCGGATTTAAATGACGCTGCAACCATGCCAAGTTGCATTGTAAATTGGTGCAGGACCCACACAGATGCAAAACAAAGCGATATTTATTTTCATTAGTAAGTTATTGAATTTTTAATATTCCATACCAAAATGTCATGGCCGATGTTATGCAATATATCTTTGAAAAATGTGAATTACAAGCAACTACTTTGAATGAATAGGAAATTAAATTTTATGTCATCTTTACTATCGTTAGGGTATGTACATAATAAAAAAACGAAATATGACCTTTTTAAGTTTTCCAAAAAATTAAGAACGCCGTCTGGCTTGGGTGGATGCAGTTCGTCGCGAATTGCGAAACGAGAATTGGATGCCTAGCAAACATTGCAGGATTTGCAGCATCCATTTTGATGAATCGGATTATTTACTTGTCGATTGTGAAACAGGCGGTTAATATAAATTATACTCTATTGTATATGATCTAACTTAAGAGTTGGCTTCACATCTCTAACTGTAGAATAGAAACAGTGCCAAATGGATTATTTGTGATGTTTTCGTCTTACTACTTACTCGTATAAAGTTAATTTTTGTCATGTTTTTTCGGCAGCATCAAATAGGCTGTACCATCCAAAGCGACTATATACCTATATATAGGTATTGTACTGTCACGTATCTTTATGCCTATAAGAATAAAAAAGGGGTTGCAATATATTTGGCACTTTAGATGCTAAAGACTATTTGACGCTGACTACTCTTACAACATAATATCTTCTGATATACTATTTTACAACTTTATAATAGTGTAACATAAGTAAGTATGTTAAATGATTCAAGGGGAACAATCATTCAATCATATAAAAAAATATTAATAAAATTCGTTATTCAATTACTGTGCTGTTTTTGTATTAAACCATCCACGTCAAATGTTGAAAGACATGGCCGCGTTCAAATAACCCTTATGAAAAAAAATATTGACAAATGGAAATCTTGTGTGAGAGAGCTTGTAACCAATTGCAGATTTTTGTCTTTCAAACGGTATAAAACCTTACTGAAATTACTGTCTACTCAAACGTTATACCAGCATCTGACATAAATGACTTCATACCTTAACTCAATTAATATTTAGTTGATTATTGAAACCACTCGATACATAAGATCTTTTCATTTCAAAAAGTGGGCGTTTTGGAGCGGATTTGTCAGTCGTTTTTGTTAGACGTTACTCTTCCATACTTATTATATTTCGATGACTGCGGGATGTTTGACGCAACTTCCAAACACTTTAAAATAAAACCACACTGATAATAGTAATCATAAAATATTTATAACAATAAAACATATGCTAGGTACATTTAAAGACGAAACTGATACAGTTTGCTTGCTTCTTTGTATTCTGCATACATAAAAACTAGTGTCCGACCGAAGTTTCGGTTTTGGTTTCGGCATAAAAAACATAATAAAAGAAGGACTTATGATCATAAGTTAAGAGTAGTATTTTGAGGCTGGCTGATTGTCATTTGTTAAAATTAAAATTCGGAATACATCGTTTTTCAATTTTTAAAGTCAACTTGATACCACCTACAGAACTTACAACTGGTTTATTGTTAATATGTTTAGAAATAACGGTCCACTGTTATTTTTATTTATAATATTCTACGATTTTAACAAATATATAACAGTTTAAGTTTCGGCCGAAACTAGAACCAAAACCGAACCTTCGGTTTCGGCAAAATAACATGTTTTGGGCGGACACTAATAAAAACTCGTCCTTTAATATTATGTATCATAAATATCATTATACAATAAAATAAATAGTAATTTAAATATTGCCTTCGAAAGAACCTCTTTCAGCCTAAGTGATAATGAAGCCGGTAAGGTGAGACGCGCCTTTGTAGATTGCACTCACGATATCACCTCATGAACGCGTTTATGCTTTACCAATCGCGAGCGTACTTTAAACGACTTATCACAAACTTCGCATGCATATTTCTTTTTACTCATATGGATTTTAGCCATATGCCTTTTCCTGTGAGAACTTCTCGTGAACCTCATATTACAAATTTCGCAAGCGTAAGGTCGCTCTCCCGTGTGAACTAGCATGTGTCTTTCCAGGTGAAAGAGTTGACAGAACTGTTTATCACATATTTTGCATTGGTGAGGTCTTACTGCTAAATGGTAAAGGGAGTGCTTTCTTAAACTAGTCTTCCTACGGAACTGTTTATCACAAATAATACAATTATACGGTTTATCAGAGGAGTGCATTTGCTGATGCGATAACAAATTTGACTTTCTTTTGAACCTTTTGTTACAAACATCGCAACGATAAAGTTTTATATCCGAGTGAATTATTAAATGTTTAATCAGAGATCCTTTATCGGAGCATTTTTTACCGCAATGATCGCACCAAAAGTTCTTAGGCCCGTGTTCATTTCGTTCGTGAATTTTTATATACTTTCGTTGGTAATATTTCCCGCAAATGTTGCAAGGGACATTTGGCATTATACTAGGGGTTCTCACATGTTGAAAAACATGTTGAACAAATTGAGATTTTAAGTAGAACTTTTGCCTGCAAACGGCACATGTTAAAATCTTTAAGCGATCTAGTTTCACAAAGCAAGGCCTCAGTGAAGCTTCTAATTGGGAAGTTGGGATAGAATTGATGAATCGGATAGGTTTTAGACTGGATTTTGCTTGTATAGGCTGCGGTAGTTTGGAGTTAATGAACGTAAGTATTTCTCTGATTTTGGTGCTCACAGATGTTGGATTGCTTTTCGTTGTTCTTTGAGGTAATGGCTTGACGTTGGCAACAGGCGACTTCCCATGATTGGTCCCAACCGGAACGCGTGTGTCCTTCTTGAATGCCTCGGCACGTTTCGACGCCTTTATTGTTTCTAATATCTTGAGGAGTTTTTGCGACTGTTTTGACAATTCCGGTTCTTTTGCTTGCGTATTGTCTTTGCTTACCACTGGTGAATTATTGTAGCTGTTCCTTCTTACCACTGGTGAATTATTGCAGCTGTTCCTTACCAAAGGTGAAGTATTGTTGACTACGGGTAGATTTAAGCATTCATTTGTGAGTAGCGGTGTGATTTTCTTGGTCAGAATTAACGGCGTCTTTAAGTTTTTAGCTACAGATTGGTCTAATATACGGTTAATAGTCACAGAACGTTGTATGGCATCATTTATGTCTGATTTTAAGTTAGTTTTTATGATGTCAGAGGTTTTGTATTTGGTCTTTGGTTGAAAAATACAATCGGGAATACTGCGGTACCTTTTAACAATGTAGCTTTCAGTCTTTTGAGGCGACTGTATGCGTTTAGGTTGTAGACACGGTTTTGCGGTACCGAAGACTTTAGACACCGGTTTGGTATTTGAAATACGCAAAACTGGTTTCACAATAGACGTTGTAACATGTTCCGCTACTGGAGGTTGTGCTATGCTGTATGAGAGATTTGATTTGATTTTACAGTTGTTATCTTTAAGATCTTTCATAATCAATTTAGTAATCATAGGAAGTTGTGAGCGCGCTTGTTGTTTGTGTGTGTTCGACGCTGCAGCTAAGGCATTTCTGGTGCTACGGGGGACCAAAACGAATTTCCGACTAGCCACAGTCACAGGTATGCTGCATTTGCGGTCCGCAGTATTATTAGCGAACGCGGGTTCTTCATTTTTATCAGATTCCACTGAAAAAAAAAAGATAATGATGTTTTGAAATGCACAAAGTTTCTTTTCAATATCCTTTCTTTAAATCAAGGCTATTAAAAATAAAGGCTAGTCAAATATTTTTTCGGAAGACCTACTGTTTTAGCAGTCTTGGTCTCCATTACTGAGATTTGAATTCTTATTTCCCTATGTTGAGAATTGAACTAAACATACTCCGAATCAAACTTTCCAAGTTGGACAATAGGTTTTTAAAACAGCATGAAGTCTAACCATACCTTTCACTTCATGTTGTTTTCCCTGCCCACTGGCCAAGCGTTGCAACCACACATCATTCTCTTTCACTGCTTCTTCCGTGACAGGCTGTTCTACTTTTACTATGGTTGCATCACAAACATAGTGTGGAGACGTGCATAGTGTAGAGTTCTCTTGAGAAGTGACGGCTTCTTCGAAGCTGTCTATTGGTTCTTGCTTGATCGTGAGACTGTCGTTAAATAAAGCTGAAATAATAAAAAAAAAAACAAATAAAGATTTAACCATTGCAAACATCCGAGGCGTGTGTTCCGGATGCTGCGTATCAAACGCTTAAAAGAGCAGAGAGCGCAAAAGTAGCCGCGTACCACGGATCGGACACTTGCCATGTTTCGTTATGAAGAACTTCAAAAGAAGTTTTTTGCGCAGTGCCGGAACGCGCACCTCGGCCGCTTGCTATGGTTAGGTTAGCCCCTAATAGTTGTCATACATTTATAACTCTGACTGACTGACTTAAGACAATTGACTGAAAGATTTGAAACTTGCGGGAATATTCCTTAAGGTCGCCGTCAATAGAACTTGCGAACTATGTAAACAAATTAGTACTGTTTGACACATAACATCAAAGATTCACCAAGCGTGTTTTTATTAAAAATAACGTATAATGAATAGTTATTTCATCTTAAACCTAATATGAAAATAATGATTTAGTGTATAAATCGTTGCAAAGATCTTTAAAAGTATGTGTTTGGTTTTGTTTACATAGTTCGCAAGTTCTATTGACGGCGACTTTAGGTATCCTCAGGGTGTAATCAAAACCACCTAGGTAGCTTTCTTTTTAATAAACACGCACTTAAATCGGACCATCCATAAAAGTGCCCCTGCGGCCCACTTACTGAATAAACATCTTTAATCTCTTTTTAAACTTTTTTGTATCATTATTTATTAGTAGCAGAATTTCTATTGACAATTTTAATACACTGTTAAACATCTAAGCCTAATTGTGCAAAATGTGGTTAAAGAATTATCAACAAATTTCGTAATTCTGTAGCTATGCCTATACCACTCTGGGAATGAAAGAGTGAGTTTATGTTTAGTATTTATCATTATTTACGTCATAGTTAATAAATAAGAAAGAATGGCTCAGGGTTTCATTGGGTAAAAAAAAACACTTTCAGAAATAACAATTAAAAAGCCGTCAAAGAAATTCAGCAGTTTTGTTTTCCACTGATTGTTTTTTTGTCATATTTTTTCGCATTTTCAGAATAAAAATTTAAAATCAATCTGGCAGCTCCCATTTTTGAAGTGTTTCCAAGACTAGCAGAAAATTCTTTCCTATTTCGACCTAATTATAAGTGGGAAAATTTCGGATTGGAAAAAATTAAAATCAAGAAAAAAAAAGCAACTGAAAATTGACATATTTTTGATGTCTATTTTTTTTGGAAATATTACTTAAAAAGCCTGCAGTAAATTTTTGATAAAATTATGATCAAGTTACCAATTTATTATTATTATTATTTATGATTTATTTATTTATTAAACCAACAACAAAAATTACGAATAAAACTAAAGCCCTGCAAAACTGTTTCATGACAGCCCTTCTATTATGGCCACCTTTATAGCGATGGATATAGCATCTGTCAATAAAATTAAATGGGACATAGTTTTCCAATACTTGATCAAGGGTTAAGAGTTTTCAATATATTTATTTTTGATCCAATAGAAAATTCAATAATATTATCAGAACACAATGTCAAGACATGCCTTTAAATTAAAAATAATCACTTTTTCATAACCAAACTTACCAATTACTTGTTTTTATTTAATCATACATTTAGTATACTGATTTGAGATGTCATAGTCAAACACCGGATTGACGGGGGCAAAAATGTACCAGTGCTAGTGATTCATTAAATGTCGACTAAGTTTATCGACAACTTTTTTCGAGACATATGGATGTTACATATGTCTTGCTAAAGTAAGTCGTACCTTTATCTTCTATATCTGAATGATCAGCCTTCGATGAAGATAAACTATATTTTTTCTTTCGATGCATTTTTACCAACTTAAAAATCGTCGAATCGAACCCGGGACCGCTAGCTTCGTAGGCAGGGTCACTCACTACCAACTAGGCTATCGCGTCGTCGTCGAGTTACAGGTTAACTGGTACTTGTTTACGCTTTTAAACTAGACTTAACTAGAGCAACATAATAAAACCTACTTGGTACAGTTGGCCCGCAAGCCGACTGAAGGTCTACATCTTGGTCCAACTCTGTCTTGACCTCCAAATCAGCCTCTGTTCCGTCAAAATTACACGTCCAATCTTCTTCTTCTTGCTTTACTATTACTGTCTCCATAATAGAGTCCAGCTCACGGCATCGATCTAGCTTTAAAGTCTAGCCCTATATTTTATTACGCTGTGAAATACCATGATAATCACTTTATATCACAAAGCAACGAAATACAAAAAGACTTGGAATACATTTCGCTGGGAAAGTTGGTACCTATGATAGGTGCCACAAATCACGATTTTACACACTATGATAACATTTTAAAACGCTTTCAGGTATTTCGCACTGGTTGATATTATTGTTTTTTTATTTTAGTACCATTAAAATCAAATTCAATCGTAATATTCTTAATATTGACCACAGATTGTCGGGTATCAATCACAGATTATAAGAAGATTCACACCACAGTATATAAAAAACGCATCCTTTGAGCTTTGATTGACGTAAGAATGTTGCCATTGATGTCAATTTTACTTGGATCAGCGTCCTCATTTCTTTTTAGCGTTCCGTGGCCGAAGAGAGCCCAACCGGACCCTTAAATATGCCTATGCTGTCTATCCGTCCTAACTTTAAAGAACTGTATCTTTTGAACCAATTTTTTCAGAATATGTTATGATGGCGGATTAGGCAAAAAATAAAATATTTATACTTTGGCTATTATAAAGACACGCTATCGCCGCGGCGGTTGAGTGCCAACCGGCATCTTTGTCGCCGTGCGCGCTAGGGAATGCAAATAACCGGTTATAACCGGTTTTAACCGGTTATTTTCATACAAAAACGGTTAATAACCGGTTAAATTGCATTCCCTAGTGCGCGCACTTGAATTGAAACCAATAGAGAAGGAGACAGTTGCGTCGCGAGTTCGTCTCCAAACTCGCGGACAAAAAAGTCTCCCGGCAGTCACGTTGCTACATGCGCGCAATTTCATACTAACCCGTAGACTTGATGTAAGAGACAAAATAGTTGCGGAAACAAAAGTTGCTCGTGCGCGCTAGCCCTAAGAAAATAAAGTAGGTATTTTGATTTTTTGAATAAGGAATATGCATGGATTTTTTTAATCTTATTTCTCAACAAAATATGAAAATGTTGTAAAAGTGAAATTAAAATTAAAATCGGCCAAGAAATAAGGATGATATAGCTTGTTTCACGAGAGTTGAGGTCACGCACACAACAACACTGTCATGTAATGACAGCGGGATTTTGAAATTACTGTTCTAATATTGTACCATTTGTACCGATAGCAAGTTCAACACTGAACTGCAAGAAAGACCAAAAAGTTTCTTAAAACTATTTTGATAAGTATTATTATTATCGACTTCAAACTACTTCAAATAAAACAGAAAATAATATTTTGACCGATTTTATTTAAATTAATGGTTTATATGAATAAACAAAGGTCAGATATGCGTAGGTATATTAATATAATACTAATCGTAGTCTTGAAACCTCATTTTTGACTGGCCATCAGATAACGTGTTCTTGGTGACATTAGTTTGTAATTGTTGACAGACTTCTATAAATAAAGAATAACATAAGGTTCTAGGAATGTTTGTTTCATGAGGTTATTCAAAGTAATAAATTGCCTTGTTTTTATCTAAGTATGTAGCTGTTAAAATTATACAAGCATTTTAAACTGCTAATAGGCTATTTGACAACATTGAAAATATGCATCAAATTGTCGTCATCCTATTAGATAATAGCGTAAAACAACATATTTCACTTTATTTTAAACTAAATTAAGCATATTTTTTTGGAAATTACACGAAAAAAATTGTAATATATTTTGAAATTTTATCTGTGGCAGAAACGCTATGCGATTGCTTTGTAGCTGTGGTTACTCGCAGGTGACGTCACACGCAAGTAACCACAGATCATAAGGGCATATCTCTTCAAATGATTTTTCATTGTTTACTTCAGGTTTACTTGCATATAACGTCACACTTGTCACATGGCCAGCGCCACGATAGAAACAGCGTTTTTGGCGCGGTTTCGGAAATTTAAACTTTTAAATGGATTTTTATTGATAATATAGTAGAATCTCACGGAAATATCAATGTAGTGTGCTTCTTATGTAATAAAGAATAATTTAATAAGGTTTTCTAAAATTAGTCAAATAGCCTATTAGTAGGATAGGATGTCCATGCAAATACCTATTCCAGTAAATACGCCTCACCTCTAGTCTCACGCAGCCGCACACTGACCAAGCTATCTAACTAATCGATAAAGTTTCGCCTCGCGCGGTGACACGTCGAACGTATATCCGCGTATTCTTATTTAAAAAAAACGAATGCTTAGTTCAACTGTGTTTTTTAAATTTTCTCGATGACACGACGCAACTGATATGTAAGTTTAAAAAATTTAAAATTCGTAAAATGCAAACGACTGATATTAAATTATAATTTTTTAACTCTAATTATTATTTTTAGGAAAATTTTCCTCTTCAATTTTGATGTGCAAATCTGTGCATCGGGCCTTTGATGCATATATTGATTAGCTCCATCTTTTTCACTCGTCATTCGAGACTAAATCGATAGAATATGATGGAGCTAACGTAGCTTGGAACTTTAATTTTCATAGTAGGGCGTCTGTCTGTGGTAGAGTCTGTCTAATGAAAGCTGAACCTGAAAAAAGCGGTAAATTCAAAAAACCTTCAGATTTTATTACCGTTCAAAGTAGGAATAGAATAGTAGTACGCGTTTTCTCTCCCTTAGTGCCCACTAAAATAAATAAAATAAGAAAAGTATCAAAATCGTTTATTCCTATTTTGATCAGTAATAAAACTAATAAAATATGAAGGTTTTTTGAATTTGTCGCTTTTTTCAGATTCAGTTCAGCAGTTAATTTTGCCGGGCTGGGCTGAGCTTCTACAAAATAAAACGCATAGAGGTTGTTCTCCTACATCTATGTTTAATTGATATTAGTTTTAAGTCAGCGTCCCTCTGAAAATCAGCGCCGCGGTTTCACTGCGGCACAATGCTGAGAGGGATCCTGTTAAACGTAATGTTTTATTTTCACTGTATATTTTTCTACTGTTCTTTCTTCTGTGTGCGTTGAATTAATATTTTCGATTCTATTTTAGCTGTAGTGGTGATACTTACGCCATGTACACGGAATAGAAAAAACAGTGGAAGTGGCATGAGCTTCGCTTAGTATGAGACCTGGGACCCAATTCTCGTGACATCGACATGATTTTTCATGCGAGATATGTCAAAAAAATGTATGCAGTTGACAGTTGATCTCGCATGAAAAATCATCTCGAAGACACGAGAATTGGGTCCCTGGGGCTCTACTTTGAAATCAGTAATTCGAACTTCGGATCGCCCCGTCACTTTCTTGCCAATTAGTGACGCGTCGAGAGCAAAAGGGATAGCAATAGACGAAGTTCGAATTACGGATTTCAAAGTAGAGCCTCTGTTGTCGCCAATACTCAAACTATCATAAAAACAACACGCCACCATGGAAAATGAATCTGTGGCCATGTATCATAGAGGAAGTGAACGGCTTGGAATCAGACTTGAGCGAGTGGTAAGTTTCAGCCCAAGCCTGGAGCCTGTTTTATAAAGCTACAAATTACAATTTACAGGTTACAAGTTTCCATTTGACACAAGCTCAACCAATGACGACCAGCCATTTGAGCAGTGTTGCCAGTTTAGACCTGTAAAATTGTAACTTGTAGCTTTAAAAAATGTGCCCCTGATATTATTACAGCTACGAGGTTCTTTCATTCCCTTGTACAAGATTCCATGATATTCAAACATGGCATGGAGGCACAGGACTTGTATCATGAAGATCTACAAGTGTCCAGCAACGGTAGCCAGGTCCTGTAGGATTTATGCGCCCGCAGTTATAGTCTTGCTGGTCAATAAATCTGACAGGAGCTGGCTCGCCCCATCATCAGTTAACACACGTCTGGAGGCGCGGCGCTCTGCGCGCTTTTGGCGCGAAGTTACAACGGGTCCAGACTTCATAGTTTCTTATCTTATTTGTGGGGTCTAGGGTGTTTCACATTTGTATGGGAAAAAATAAATGTCATATTTGCAGACTTTGCCTGGAAGACCGTTGCATAGTTGCCCATACTTATGCTACTGTTAAGGCTCCGGCACACCAAACGCGTGGCAGCGTCTCGGTGTGCCGGGGTTCCATTTGTTTTGTTGTTTTACAACTCCCTGACGCCACGCGACGCTACGCGCCGCTGCTGCCACGCGTTTGGTTTGCCGGAGCCTTTATAGTCTTTGGCGTGAATACCCGCCCGCATACCGGAGCTTATTTTTGAACCATCCGTGTACCATATCGCGTTGTCATCCTCTGATAGGTGCAATCCATCCTTCCATTCATCGTTTAGTCGGACATCAGACTTCATAGTTTTGTATTATTGACGACATGTTGGCCTAGTTGGTAGTGAGTGTGTTTTAGTGACCCTGCCTACGAAGCTAACGGTACTGGGTTCGATTCCCAGTATGGGCAAATATTTGTGTGAAGCACGAGTATTTGTTCCTTAGTCATGGATGTTTTCTATGTATTTAATTATTTATTTCTCTATACACCACTCATCACCCTGTATATGTATAATATATATCGTTTTCTATTACCCATAGTAAAAGCCTAGAGCTTAGTTTGGGAGTAGGGACCCAATTCTCGTGACTTCGAGATGATTTTTGATGCGAGATATGTCGAAAAAATGTATGCAGTTGACAGTTGATCTCGCATGAAAAATCATCTCGAAGTCATGAGAATCGGGCCCTAGGTCAATTTGTGTGAGATTATCCCCAATTTTTTTTTTTATGGCGGTATAATTTCAGGTATTGTAGCTGTAGTGGTTATACTGACGCCATCTATCGCCTGGAGGAAGTAAACTTCGGGGGTGATTCAGACTCTAGCGAGTTGTAACTTTCAGCTTGAATCTGTTTCAGTTTCTCCGAGGTTCTTTCAGTAGTGTCTGCGTGTTATAAGTTAATTGATGGCTAAATATTTTGTTTTGTATTTTAAATGATGCTTAATTTGTATATTGTTCAGTGAAACCTATGTTTACCCGACTACGGCGAAGCAAAAAGAAGGGTTATGATTTTGACCGGTATGTTTGTATGTATGTATGTATGTTCATCTATTCCTTCATAACTTCTAAATTACTAATAATAATTTGACAAATGAGGTATCGTTAGAAGCGTCTTAATTGTCCGCTGGTTATATAGGCTAGGTGACTTAAAATAAAAATAAATATGGCGCCGTCTAAATGACACAAAAACAAGAACTTCAAAAAAATAACATTGGTACCGTGTTGGGTATCAAATGAAGGGGCTTAATAAGCACATTTCAAAAATATAGTATATATTTATAATTTTTGCTCGCGGTTTAGCTATTATGCACCCGATAATTAGGAATACGATTTAAAATCACGCCTCATACGTGAGCCAAACCAATTTTCTCTTCAAACCTACATAAAATACATACATACATATTCTGGTTTTGTTATGTCAGTGGATATATACTTATCATGATATAATTATATCAGCGGACATGTATCGGCAAACCCTGGTCTTAATAATATTATTTCAATCTCTTTGTATTTTACTATGTTTTGTCCTACTCTAACAGAGCTTAACAATATAGAAAATTATCCATAATCATATTATTCAGGTGGTATTAAATACAGGCCAAAAATGCTTAGAGGAACTTTATACCAAGTGTGTTTTTCTGAGGTTTTCTAGTTTTATTTGGCAAACATATTTCGGCCAAATGGCAGTGTCACGATGTTAACATGGTTTTGTGTTACAGGGCCATCTCCTTGGTGCCACTGCGGCGTCCAGCCACGCCGCAGAACCCTGCGCTAGAAGAAGAACATTATGTAACTTCCATTACGACATCTGAATAATGTTTTGTTTCATGCAAGGATTCCCGAGGCGACCTTTCATTTTGTCGATGTTTGTTTATAAAGACATGAGCTCAATATGTTTTTGTAAGATATTATATGCTCTCACAGTAATAAACATGGCTATCATGGTCATCATGGTTTTTTTGAACATAGGTTACATACATACATACATTAAATCACGCCTGTTTCCCAGAGGGGTAGGCAGAGACCACTTCTTTCCACCTGCTACGATCTTGACAAATCTCTTTCGCTTCTTATTAACATAGGTTTATATAATTTAATGTCGAAATGATTCTGATTCAGGTTTAATAACAATTTCCTATCTACAGTTACAACGTCATGATCAAAAAGAGACATTTTGTACCCTTTTGTTTGTAATGTAAATAGTTCTTGGATTTACTTGGAATATTATTATTATTATTATTATTATATTTACGTGTCATTATCACTATTAAAGTTATGATTAGTCAAATATATGTCATGCTTGTCATTAATAAAGTATATAAAAATGTTAGTTATTCTCTTTTTTTTTTTCATTCCTTTCTGGAACTTGTCATCTATTCATGTCTTTTCTTCCCTTTTTCTTTAGTCAGCACGCCCCTTGGACGAAGGCCTTCTCCAGTCTTCTCCATTCTTTCCTATCTCCTGTTCTACTCCATGCTCGTCCTAATAATGCGCCTAAATTATTGCTCCATCGCAATTTAGGTCTTCCTTTGGATCTCTTGCCTTGGAATATTAATAATTATTAAAAGTAATGAATGTGGCTTGACTTGACAGTAAAAGAAGCAATGAGTGAGAATAAATAGTACACTTGCAAATTTGTAAATGATGCCAAGAGCAAGACATTTCTAGTTCATAAGAACATTATAGTACTTTATAGTAGTTAAGTAACTTATAGGGGTTGTTAAATGTCGTAGGCCAGGGTAGTGATTCTCTCAAAAGCAAAGGTGAGCGAATGCAGGAGTGAATGTCCAAGCGGCGAGTTTAAGTACCTAGTCCCGTCAGAGCGAGCAAAACACGTTTTAGCGCGTGCATTCTCAATTAGGCAGCCTTATACGTTCGAGAAGCCATGCGGCCAAATTGAATACACGCGCTGAAATGTTTTTTGTTCGCTTTGACGGGACTACTTAAACTCGCCGCTTGGACATTCACTCCTGCGTTCGCTCAACTTTGCTTTTGAAAGAATCACTACCCTGGTGTACTCCAGCATTGATGTGACAATGAAGCCAAGACATTCAATTTGAAGCCTCTCCTTTCATATACCTAGATAGTAAGGATATCTAGGTTTAAGAAACTTGTATTGCATTAAGTTACTAAACCTATCCTAGATGGTGTATATGATGAGGCGTACTACGGAACGTCCTCTTGGAAATGGTCTCCAGCTCGGGTACGTCGTAGCTTAATAAATACATATTTATAAAATCAAAGTTGTTATTATTAGATACACATATTTTATGAACTCGACTATAGCCATAGTACAGTCAACAGCGTAAATAAGTCATCATTTATTTACCTTGTCGCTTTCAATCGTTTCACAATTTTGTATAACATTTCAAACACAACGTTAAACTGACAAGGTACATAAATGATCACTTATTTATGCTGTTGACTGTACAAGTCTAGAGCTTAGTTATAGACTAGACCAATTTCAGTGAGATTGTCCCCTGAAAAAAAGGTTCTGATAGAAACCGAAAAAAAACCACGAAGTGTTGAATAATAATTTTAATATCATATTCATTAATATAACATTAGTCTTTTCCGCAAATGGCATTACAATTTTGAACATTAAATAAAAAAACTACTCAAGCCACTCCATTGTAAAACGAGTAATCTTAAAACTTGACTCCGAAAGGCATATTAACTAACTAAAATACATCTCTTCTAGTTGATACACAAATAAAAACCCTCGCAAAATATCCATAATAATTGAAAACGGTAATTTTCTTAAATTTAAACACGCTATAAAGTTTTCAACCGAATTATGTTTGTTTCTTCTTTTGAATAGATCACGTAAACAGGCCGCTGGCGATGTACAGTCGGCAAAAAATGTGGTCTACCACCCTACCGTTGAAGTTTATTTGCAATAATATTATGACAGTGACAAGTGTCAATCTTAAGCGCATTTATCGGTTAGGGCGCATAACGTCCCACTCGCAAAACGTCCCTCCAGCAAAATTACGTCCCATTCGCAAAACGTCTTCTCTGCAAATGGTCCCTTATGTAAAATACCCCATTCGCAAAACGTCCCTTTCTTAAAAGGTCCCACCCCTTTCGCAAAACGTCCCTATTGCATAACGCCCCTATCGCAAAACGTCCCGTCTGCGAAATGACCCATTCGCAAAATGTCCCGTCTGGAAAAAGCTTGTTTAAGTAGAGTCTTCTCATGGAAAGGAACGTTTTGCGAACGGGTCATTTTGCGAAAGGGACGTTTTGCGAACGGATCATTTTGCGAAAGGGACGTTTTGCGAACGGGTCATTTTGCGAAAGGGACGTTTTGCGAACGGGACTTTATTTATGTGAAGGGACGTTTTGCGAACGGGACCTTTTGCAGAAGGGACATTTAGGAAAGGGACATTTCGCGAAAGGGACGAAGGGACATTCTGCGAGTGGGACGTTATGCGCCCTAACCCATTTATCGACCAAATTGGCGGTATGAAGGGGCGGGGGTTGCGGGGGGGAACTTATGCTTATGCGCTCACGCTATTGGTTGGCGACTGTGCCCAAGCGCAAAAACATTCCCTCCATAGTCGCTCAGCGGCCTTTTTACGCGACGGGATCTATAGCTTGTAGCATTAAGAAGAACGAGATACACAACTAAAAAACGCCTTTCAGTTTCAAATTTTAATATCACTCAAAACTTTCACTCGCACATTCATTACTAATGCTTACTCTAATAATTGTGACGAAACTTGCAAAAAAACACTTAGTTACTACGATAACATTGACCTGACGGACGTTCATGTTAACTTAAACGTTAATTAATGGTTAATTATTATTTAAAGTTATAATTGAAGTGTGCATTGTAGGCTAACCAACTCACAGCCAACCTTGGTCGCGGTGTGAAACAACCTGTCGAGAGCGCCATCTATCGGTACGTATCAGTAACTAGTGAGAAATATGGTACTAAAACTTTTATAACTATGCCGAGTGACCAGTGGCGCCCTCACTAATAAGTTTTCTAAAGTATAGTATTGTCTTGACATCGATTGATAGTTTTTGTTGTTGTTGTAAAATTTAATAACGTACCTAACTTGATAATAACAATTGAACTATGAGTGAGTAACGAAAAAAAGTGGCCACCTTTTCCCATTAAGTTGACTACACGAAGGTTACAAGTTATTAAACTTTGTCATATATATTTTCACGGAGTTAAAAAAAATACGGACATAACCTAGTCTAAAAATGAGTGAAGCATGTAAAATGGCTGTGTGTACGTGCACACGCACACACGTAAAATCTCATGCTGTGGCTCGGCGCGTTGGCTTACCTATTGTATCTGTGTGCGTGCGACAAGTAGTGTATAACGAACGAAAGTGCCGACCTTGCATGCTACACACCTTTTTAGTGCAACGGAACGTATTTTTTTTAGGTCAGCGTATATGCTATATAAAGCATCCTTTGATTTCAAGACACTTTAGTTATTTAGAAAACACAATAATAGTAATGAGGGCGCCACTGGATGTTCGGAGTAGTCTTAATATAGTATAGATTCAATATGCAGCCGTAAAATAAAATAAAATCAGTAAAAGGTAATAAAACAATAATATATAAAATAAATGTACAATGTCAAATGATACACAGACTAAACAATTTTAAATGTCAAAAACAAAACTGGCTAGAACGCCATCTAGTGAAAAAACCATTTGCACAAGTCCCGTCATTCATCGATAGATGGCTCTGATTGACAAAAGTGGCGTTAATAAAATATACATAAAACAGAGGTGTTTCACAGCGCAACAGCTACTTTAGTACTAACACACATGCATTAAAATTACGTTCGACCGCTCGGAACACAAAGGCACTAAGTGCGTAAAGCACATCGCAAATGCTTTAAAAATTCGAATGCAATTAGTACCTTTCTATTCTAAGGGCTACAAATACGGACGCAAAACGCTTATAAGTTCGTAATTATTGGAAAGTGAACTTTGTTAATATGATAATATTTACAAGTCATTTGGAGTGCCTAGGTTAAAACTTACAAGGAGAATCTGTGCTGCTATTACTCGACAATATTCCCTAATCTATCAATATTAGTACAGCCAAAAAGTCGCTAGAAGTCGGTAAAATTGAATTTGTCACCATAGATTGTTTAAAAATTATTCATTAAGTATCTTTAATAAAGATACTCAATGTGTTGATACTTAAAATGAGTATAAATAAAGATTCTTTATTTAAACTAACTTTAGAAATTTTAAAATAATAAACAGTGTTATTGAGTTTAATTTATTTTCGCTACTGGTGATATCCAACTTCTTTTATTGCTACTAAAATCAGTATATTTACTAAGAATATACTTGATATTAAAACGTTGGTTATTATTTAATACCAAAATTGTTTTCGTTAAATGTGATACATTTTTTGTCTACAGTTCTTTTTCTCATTAAAATGACAAGTTATTTAAAAATAGCTTTTGATTTCGTCCATCAATTATAATAATAACAATATGAAGATTATTCACAATTCCTAACGATTGACTTTTAAAAAGGTTTATTAATTAATTTTAATGGCTGACTAGCATCTGTCCACGGGACGGCTACTGTCGACCATTGTTTCGGTCACAGATGTAAGTGAGCCATGAGAAACATTCCTTTTGATATCTAACATGATGAGTTAAGAATAGGCAGCTATCTTATAGTCACTTTTTTAAGACGCTATTTTATCAAAATAGAATCCTTTTTTTTAATAATTCAACCGTTTTCAATATAAACATAACAGTCCTGCCATTATGCCCATGTAGTCTAATCATATAATATTCATTTGTGTGATTCTTTCGTTCGATCTTTTTTGTGCAATTTCATAAAAATAATCCTAAATAAAAATGGAATGAAAACTTTTTAAATGCAACGAATACTCGCTAAAATGGCCTTTTTCAACTGATCAGTTGTTAGATTTTAGAATAAAAACAATAAATAACATTTTAAAATGGTTAATTTATCAAGCCTAACGTCTAAAATTTAATTAGAATGTCTTTTAATTTGATAATTTTATGGGATAAAATTGTTAAAATCTTTAATAGGGAATATGCACATACTGTTTTTTTTTAAACAAAAGTAACCTGACTATATCAGTTACCACAGAGCCTGGAGATCACATACATGTTCTATACCTCGACAATCAAGAATTTACTAATCACGTGTAGGGCTGCGAAAAGTTTTTAGGTATAACCTCGTTAGACCGTAAGACCCTGTGCGAGACTGTGCAATAGAATGTACATAATCAAGGCAATCTAATTTGAACTGTGTCGCAATGGGAATAAGGTTTATTTTCCTGTTTTCATAAACTGAAAATGGCATTATCGAACAAACGTAATTGAACTTTATTGCCTTGATTTTAGATTTAAAGTCCCATTTACAAAAAACTCCCTGTTTGGGCCTTACGAGGACAAGGTACGCGCGTGGACGCGTTAATTCTCGATCGACAGTTTTATTAAACATTAGAGAATGCCCGCGACTTTGTACGCGTAGAATTAGTTTCCCCCTACCACCCCCTATTTTAAACCCTTTTTTTTTTTGGGTTGTCGCCTAAAGGGGTCAAAGACTTAAGTCCTTGCTTTTGTTAGCAGGATATTGAAATTTACATTTAAAAGGGGCAGAGATGAAAATCCCTTCCGGAGACCTGGGAACGCAGGGCTCGCACCGGCTACAAACACCAATGCCCCTTGTTGTGAATGAAGTTAAAAAAGTGCTGAATGGCCGGAGAAGTTCATTTCTCCGTTTATTTATCCGCGGGGTTAGAAAAAAGGGAGTGGGAATGGGGAATGGGGAATGGGAAGGGAACCCCTTAGGGGATGAATTTCCAAATATCCCTTCTTAGTTCACGTCTCCGGTACCCAAGGAATATTACCTCCAAATGTCAACTCCCTAGGTCCAGCGGTTTCGGCTGTGCGTTGATCGATCAGCCAGCCAGTTTCTTTTTTTACATATATAGATTTAGTCATAAATAATTCACATACGATTAGATACCTATTGATACATATTCCCTATAACCATTTAATCACGAGCGTGGCAAGTTCACGCGCGACTCTCCTACGGGGCGACAGGGTTGGGGCGGGGCGAGGTAGCGGAGAAGCGTGTTGTACGCGGCTCGTACCTCGGCCGGTTGCACGACTTTTTGCAGCGATAAAAACGCGCGACTGCATTGCGACAAGCGCCCGAATGCTTAAATGCAGTCGATTCAATGACTCAATAAATCGTGCGTTTGAATCGATTTACCCACACTTTTCTGCATCAATTTCTATCGTTAAAAAACGCTAGTGTCCATATCCACAAAGGCAAATTTAGAATGCCTTACTTGCGGATGTATCCTGTTTGCATTTTGATTCTATCATTGTAGTTACCGCGTCTATAGACGATCAGCGACTGTATTAAAACTGCATCGCGACTGATTCTCCTGTTACCCCGCAGTAGGGTCGCGTATAAAATTTACCTAAATTGCACTCTTGTAAAACGTAAAATTTTACTAAAATAATAAAATCAGAGTTTTACATGTCTCTTACAACTTCACGTGACTAAATACCTTTTATATTGGTCACGTGATTGAACACTATCACTCATAAGACTCATAACAATACAGCGGCGTCCATTAAAAAAAAACCCTTTAAGAAATGATAAAAAAGTAAGCCATGTTAAAGTTAACTACCATGAATGGAATTTAATTATCTTTGGTCATTTAAACTGTTCTTTAGATCTCTTTGAGCAAACATTAAAAAGTTAAAAAGTAGACAAAATTTTTTTTAGATAAAATACGATAAAACAAGTAGAGTTTAATATACTGCCAATTATAGTTTTTAAAATACGAAAAATGGACGCCGCTAATTATGTTTTTTAACAAACAAAACATTGTCAACGAATAACAAAATGATCAAATCATTTTTATTAACTTGGACGATTTAGTTCCACTTCCATAACACTAGATGGCGTTACACTACATAATGGTCGGATAAGAAGCATTTTTACATAAAATACAATTTCAAGCTTAAAAAAAAATCTATAAAACTTTACAATTCCCGTATCACTTCCGTATCAGTTTTCCAATCAACAAATGACTTCGACTCCATTTATAATTTATTTAACTTATTTCTTCTTCTCATACATGACTTACATTTCTCTTCCATCTTTATGTTCTAGTCTGGATCGAGCTAACTTGACTTCATGTTAGTTCCACTAGTCACCGTAAGATGTCGCTAAAACTAGCCACTGACACTCATAATCAATCAATAATTTTATTTATACTGATACTGATACTGTTGCCTTGAGCTTAAGCTATCAAACAGGATAAACAAAATCCATCCCCCTTCTGAGTTCTAATACACTTATAAATCCCCCTCTTATTGGACATGTTTCGTTTCTCAATTCACCACGAGATGGCACTCACCGTAACATATTGTTCACTATTCAAAACTAGATTTTCTACACAGTTATACACACAACGCGACATAGCTTCAAACTTACATACGTCCATTCTATTTATCTTGATTCCACTATTTCCCAAAAGGTGGCGCTTATAAAGTGACCTAGTTTTCATCATTCGCCGAGAGATGGCGCTATCCGCTACGTGTACTAGCTACTCGCCCCTGGTTCTCTCGGGGGAAGCGACTGCGGCTGCGCGAACTGATTCACCATCTTACTCTGCATCATGTTGAGGAGGATATCGCTGTACTGCTCTATTAGAGACATGTTGTTGGATTCTGTGGACAAGTCACGTTTGAATTAATTTTACTAAATTCATTCAAGTGTTTTAATAAAACTATATGAAATTTTAGATGGATCGCAAAAAGGGCAAGCCTGTGTTATAGGATGTGTGAAATTAGGCATTTTATTAAGTTTCTCCACAAAATACTCGAAAAACTTTAACTTTGCTACATTAATCTAGCTTTTAAATATAACCGCAATATATCGGATACTATCGTTAGTAACTATTGACTTTTGGCGGAGAGAATAACATTAAATAATTAGGTATAAGTAAGTATAAATAAATATAAATATCATCGCACAATCAAGCACAAATTGGTCACGCTCTAGGCTTGTATTTTTGTATTATGTGATAAATATGGTAATGAATCCTTTTTCTTTTTTTCTTTCTTTCTTTCTTTCTTTCTTTTGTTTTATTTTTTAGTTGTTAATATTTGTTTTCTTGTTGTTGGTGAATAAAGATTCTTTTATTTCATTTTTTTTTCATTTTATTTTATAATATCAGCGCCATCTATCGGAGACTGCCGCAACTACTACTAACCTTTGGCGACGAGGTGCTCCAGCTTCTGCCGGGCGCTGTCCACGTTGATCCCGCGGTACTCGTCGGAGGAGAGGCTGCTCGGCGCGGAGCCGTTGTGCGCCACCGCGCCGCGCAGGACCTTCTGCGTCTCTAGGATGGCCGCCTCTAAACCTGTTCACATTGGTAATAACACGCATGTTTAATTGACAAGATTTCATATTTTCAAGACATTAATTTTCTTCGTTTTATAGATACTGTTTGGAAGGAGGCAGACGCTAATAGTTTTAATTTTTCCCTAGGATGAATAATTATTTTACTATTAATTTATTAAGATGTACTTATTCTAAAAGGGCGTAACTTCATTACTACGACACAATGGACGTATTACGTTAGGCCAGTCTGTATTAAAAAAAAGTTCTTTTTTTTTTAATAATGGCGGTCCACCGATTATTATTTAAGTATCTATCTGTCTGTCAATAGTGTCAATGTCAAATTTAGAATTATGACAGCTTTTTTCTCGTGAAAAAGGCAATGGTATTATATCTATTCGGGCATAGTATTAGTAAAATTCGATATATTTTTTAACTTTCTTATAATTTTTTAAATAAAGAAAAATAAATTGAAATAAATATTTTGCCGCGTTCAGGAGGCAAAATCCTTTCGATTCCTATAGTAATTTGCAGGTGTCACCAAAATGAAATGTTGTCAGTTGAATACGTCCATTAAGGGCTCCATACACGGCACGATTTGTCTGTACGATCCGTCGCTTCAGACCGATCGAAACGACGAATCGATATATGTCAAGATCGTTAACGATTTACTTAATCGAAGACGATGTCGGAAATCGCAACAAAAACCTATGCAATCATGAATATCGTAACGATGAATCGACAGTGTATGGCTCTTTACGATCAACGATTCAATTTTGTCTCACCCTGACACACGTCTTTTATTCTTCAGTTTCAAACAAGTAAATGATCGATCGTTACGACCAATCGTCGAATGTATATGGGGCCGTGTAGGGCGGCCACATATATACGGAATTCTGAAATTTCGATTCGGAATTCCGAAGGCAGCTAATCCATACAAAATCTATGACTACCACATACATCCGTTCGATTTTTCTTCCGTTTCGGAATTCCGGAACGTAAAAAAAACGCGTGTATGTGGCCGCAGTTAGCTGCCTTCGGAGTTCCTAATCGATATTTCGAAACGGAATTCCGTATGTATGAGGCCGCCCTTAAATTTTATATCGCCTTAATTCTCGTGCTATTGCTTTGTACGTTTGATTTGTCGAATTAGAATGTCACAGAAGTTGTAATAATACGAAATTTAAAGAGATATTAGTGCAAATGAATGTATGTGAAGTCTATATTGCACGTAAACAATTACAAAACATATTCGCATCAGTAGTTATAATGTAACGAATAATTGCAAATTGAATATTCGTCATAAATATTGATAAGATTCAAGTCAAGTTAGTGTTTTTGACCTGTATGTGCGTCTACTTTTGAACGGAAGTTCTGATTTCGACAAACAAGGTATCGACCGATTTGTCTTAGAGCCGTAGTAATAAATTGATTTTGAGTGAATTCCCGTTTTAAAACAAGTCATAGAAAACTGTAATTCTTGACGCGTCTCATATTATCAGTTTATTAAAACGGACGTTAGAGTCGCGAGAGATATTCTTAATGGTTTTCTATAATTTTGAAATCGTTACAAAAATAACTAGTCTGTGTTCTCTACATACCGCTAATATCGGCAGCGGATTGCGGCTCCTGCCGCAGACTGCGGTACAGCTGGACCACTTTGCCGGCCGTACGTGTCAGCTGTTCTGTGAGCGCCGAACATAGCTGCGACGATGACACTGGAAACAACATTTTTTTTAAATCAACAACGAACAACCGTGCTAAAACGACAACTATCATCTTGGATATATTTTCGCTGAAGCTTCAGCGGTAGGGACAGTATAAACAGTAAAATTGCACGCCGAGGTGTATTTAAAGATTTGGCGCCCCGGGCCAGTTAGCTTTGCCGCTCCATAAAGTGACGATAAAGTATTTATAATAAAATATTCTCGGTTTCTATTCATATATCCAAAATGGAATTAATACGGTCTACCAGACCTAAATAAAATAAATACCTAAATACAAACCCCAAAGTTCTTAACCTAAATTTAAGCACCGGTAGATATGTTTTCACCGAGACAAATTAAAACATAGATAGTATTTCGTTAATTTAATGGGCTAATTTGAAACGAAAAAAGGCGCCCAGAGAAGGCTGCGAGGGGCGGCCTTTGGCGCCCTGAGAGAGCTGCCGGCCCGGGCCATGGCCCCCTTGGCCCTAGGGTAAATATAAATACGCCTCTGATTGTACGTTAACAAAAGGTAGTCAGAAATTAATGTCAATGCTGAAGACTAAAATAGAAAGAATATGCTATCATATAAGGAATACATACATACAATACATACCTTTACGACTATCTTCCAACGGGGTAGGCACTATGGAACGCCAGGTGCCCCGGTCTAAACATACAACTTTCGCTTCGTCTACATTCATCAACTTCTTCATGCACGTACGTCGGTTTCGGTTGCTTTTGATTTGGCCCTTATTCAGTACATCGCGAATTTGATCACTGTGTATGCATCTAGGGCTTCCCTTACTACACTCACTCTCTTTCGTAACTCTTCTTTCATCAATCCTTTCTAAATGGCCAAACCACCATAACATACCCTTTCAGATCTTTGTCACAACACTCATTACATCTTTCAGGTGGGTGTCCCTCGGAAACTCTAATATCGTTTGTCCTAACGCATCATTTGAGCAAATTATCATATGTCCTTAACTGGTTTTCAGCGGGGTTAGACTACTTTTTAAGTTTTTCAAAAATACCTGGGGCACGTTTTATAAAGCTACAAGTTACAATTTTACAGGTCTAAACTGGCAACACTGCTCCAATGGCTGGTCGTCATTGGTCGAGGTTGTGTCAAATGAAAACTTGTAACCTGTAAATTGTTATTTGTAGCTTTATAAAACAGGCCCCTGCAGTTAGGTTAGGGTTGTATTATAATATAACAACACAAAACGTTTTGAAATTCGGGCGGAAATGACTTTAGGATAAACGTAAATTCGGACAAACAACTTGTATTACAAGTGGAAACCTCTTTCCAACAATATGTATTAAAAAGAGACTTCCACTTATATTACAAGTTACAAGCTTTTGATAAACAGGCCCCAGGGATTCCAAAACAGGCCCCTTTCAGGAATATTCAATTAAAAAATGCCTCAAACATAATCTACTCACTAGCTGGGTCCTGCGGCTCGTCCGGCTTGTGCCGCGGGCGCTGCGCGGGCGCCAGGCGCGCCGTCACCTCGCGCGCCTTCGCCGACAGCTCGCGCTCCGAGCCGCTGCGGCCTGCGGGCACACGCCGGTCGTTACACAACGGTGAGGCTAGACAAGATGCTTCAAGTTTCCGTAACGATTTTCAAATACTTCGAAAACGTTATTATTCTGTTCCGTAAGCCAGGAGAATACAGTGAGTTTCTTAGAAAAAATGTTATATGTACTTGTAGCACACTCGGGAGAAAACCTATAAAATAATGGTTTGTAATTAAAACTGATTCATAGTTTTAAAGACTTAAAGAGTGACCCAAGAGACGTCACCACGAGGTACAGTCAGCGTCATATAATATCGCTGTGCCTGCAAAATTCGCTATGTTTATTTTTACATAAAGGATTACGAATTTTGATTCATCTGTCTAAAATTTAAAATCCTTTATGTGAAAAAACGAATTTGGCAGGCACAACGACGAATATAAGGTAACATTGAAAGTGCTCAAATAGTTCGTTACACCATATTAATTGTATGGCACTGTTGACTGTACAACAAAAAATTGATTAACCCATGTATGGCATTGATATAGGCGCTCGACGTGACCGTCTGATGGCTTACGTCAATCCTGTACATTTTGGATCATGAACGCATCTGGTCTAGTCAGGTATGTTATGATTTGCATAAATACAAATGTACTAAGTAATTTTAATTTTACCTAATTTTCAACCAATGACATAATTATGAGGCATTACAACGAAATGCATAGTTTCTTTAGACGTAATGTTTATAGTTCAAAAATAGATTTGTAACGTCTTTGAATACTACTAATATGATGGTTACAGTTCTAATACTAACCTAACCTAATGTAGTTAGAATATACCTCTATAAAATAATATTTTAAGATCAAGATGTTATTCAACGTAAAGCAATAAATTCTGTGAACATTTTCAAATAAAAACACCTAATAATTCCAATACTACTAGCGCCATCTACCGACACCTTATGTTCAACGTCCTATAAAACCGTCACCGACCACTTCGCGCTATCTGACATCAAATATCAATACAGCACCAAAGGTAATCCACTTTTATAACTACTAGCGCCATCTGTTGTACCTTGATAACTAACTCCAATACTACTAGCGCCATCTACCGATACCTTATGTTCAACTTCCTATAAAACCGTCACCGACCACTTCGCCCTATCTGACATCTATTATCAATTTACAGCACCAAAGGTAATCCACTTTTATAACTACTAGCGCCATCTCTTGTAGCTTAATAACTGACTCCAATACTACTAGCGCCATCTACCGACCCCTTCCGTCCAACGTGCTACTTACCGATTCGCCGCCCGTCGACGCTGCCGGCGCGCGGCCGGCCCGGCTTGTCCTCGGCCTCGGACGACGACTCCTCTTGCGCCCCCGTCGCCAGGCTCACTGTTAGTCAAGCGTGATCACTACTTAGCCGTGGGTTATCTCGGTGCGTGTCATTAACAGCCGCACTCAGATTCAGTTAACGTAATGACGATTAAAACGTTCTTTAGTAAAGATGTTACATACAAAAGTTTTAAAAACGAACGAGTTGATGGTCTTTCTTTAAGCTGCGACCACACCGGTGCTTAAAATACGGTGACGGTACGAAATCGCAGTGACGCGTCGTATCAGCACCGTTTTTGACGCAAGCTCCACACACCAATGCTTAACGGTGCGTATATTACGGTACGTCAAAAACGGCGCCATGTTGTTACTATGACCCCGTCTTTTGTTTAAGCAACGACACCGTTTTTTAAGCAGCGGTGTGGGGAGCGTGCGTCAAAAACGGTGCTAATACGACGCGTCACTGCGATTCCGTACCGTCACCGTTTTTTAAGCATTGGTGTGGGCGTAACTTTATATGGCTCTGAGTACGGTGGTAGGACTTTCATATGTATTTCCAATTCGAGGTAGTAAATCTGACACTTTTAAAAATATATTGAGTTATAATCAACGTTTGAGTGAAAAGAAATACTATTTCGAATTAAAAATATGACTCTTAGCAGGATTTTTTTCTAACGGTGGAGGGACTAAAGTGGTTTAGTGGTGACGACCGTCAGACTGTCGTCTAAAAACCACTGGCAACTCCGCACCGTGCTGGCAAGGTTCGCATATATTCTATGTAACGCCTAAAAGGTGGTAGGTGCCATGGTTTTTTTCTCCGACGATCTCATTTGCTTGTGTGTGAAAATTTAAAAATGAGATCCGAGACCGAAGAGAAGTGGTCACGACTAAAAACGATAAACGAAAACGATTCATTTCAAATTAAATCAGTAAGTATATCGGATTTCATTTTTAAAGTTTAAATATTTATCAATTTTATTCTAAAGCATCTTGAAACTTACAAAGGATAATTTTGTCAATGAGTTTAATTAAACAGTAAGTATTGTAATACTTGGGATGTATGTATTTGGTTAAAACTCAACATGTTTAACACTTTTTTATTTAGAGTTTTCTAATGCCAAGTGGTGGATATACTTTAGCTTTAATCATTACGCAAGAGCATTCTTTACGATTTATCAAAACATCGTTTAAAATTATCAATGTTTAGAAGAAAATACACATAACCATTTTTAAAGTGCATGTTGCGCAAGCACTTCTTTGATGAACTATTAAAAGCTTGGAGTACTGTAACTATGTAGGTATTTATTTTGTTATAAACAGTTCAAGAATACTGCCCTCCTAAATAAAAAGGGCGCAAGCGCAATTTGATAGTCAAAGTAAAAACCCACTTTCTTAAGAAATAAGGTCACTAACCATACGCGGTTCTATAAGAAATACGCCCTTTTTTCCAAGGAGGGCAGTATTGGTAGAGACTTGTCTTACCGGAGCTGTAGGCGCTCGCGAGCGGGCGGCGACGCGCCTGCGCCTGCTTGTTCATGGAGCTGATGGTGGGCCGCATGAGCCCCGCGCCGCGCCGCGCGGGCGCCGGGTCCGACTCAGAGTCGCTCTACACACAAACCACGAAATTGAAAAAACAGTGGAAGTGGCATGAGCTTCGCTTAGTATCAGACCTGTTGTCGCCAATACTGAACACTATCATAAAAACAACACGTCACCATGGAAAATGTTTTTGGTGCAGCTATCGTTTTTACATTCCAAAATAGCACAATAAGGCATGATTTTCTATGTATTTTCTAATTTAGAAATATCAATACAAGCGATCGCGGCAAATGTCCGCATAACTATGCCACTCGTTACACGCCCACTTGACACTTCAACTGTTTTTTTCTGTTCTGTGACACAAACAATATCTTGCACTACTAGACCGAGACAGTATCAACGCAAAAAACTTGCTAGTTTGATTTCATGTTCATAATAGTAGTATTAAAGTAGTTTTTTAAATGGAGTTTTATTTTGAGTTGCTACGTTTTTAATCTAGAAATGCGACGCATTACTAGATCAAAACAGTAGTAACTCAAAACACAACTGTATTTTAAAATCAACTTTAATACAACTTTCGAGTATATGAACTTGAAACAAGACTAGCAAGTTTGATCTAGTAGTGCTATCTGATCTCATTTCAAATAACTTCTTGACCGTAAGGCTAGCCAGTTCAGAGCAGTTCCTAACCGGTTCTGAACTCCTGGTAGGGTGATTGAATGATACAAGCTTAGAAAACCCTTTTTTATGGCATAGGTGAGGCTTACAAGCACACAGGTAGGTTGCCATCTTTAAAGACTTAAATAGAATGCTTCTTTGCTAGTTATTTCAACCGGTTGTCATAGGAACACAACAATACAAATGAGCTTGGTGGCAGGTTCAATAGGAAGATATTAGTAGCGTAGCGATCCATGAGCAATCCGGATGGGCCCTGTACAAGATCCTGCCATCATACATTAAGGTCCATTTGTAAGAATTTTGTAAGTGTAGGAAATAATCAATAAATAAATGTCAGCGGACAATCTCACACAAAGTGACCTAGTCCCAAAGTAAGCTCTAGGCTTGTACTATGGGTACAAGACAGCGATAAACCTACTTTTTTATGGATCTATGGAAAACCAACAGCTTTACAAAAATTTAGAATTAAGACTATCAAAACATAGCCAATTACAGGTTTATACAGAGAAATAGAAAACATCCAAGTCTTAATAATAAATACTCGCGCTAATCAGACAAATTTTGTCTTTTAAGATGAAAACATGTATGTATGGTTGTCTGGAAGAGATCGCTATTTAGCGGTAAGACCGCCTGTTGTATATATGTAGTTGAAATGTACTGTTCCGTGTTTTGTTTTCTGGTGTTCAACAAAGAGTATTTGTATTGTATTGTATTGTAAGTTAAGAAATATCCAAAACTAACCTGGTTCAGAACTCCGACACTGCTGCTCCTCGTCATGTTAGACTTGGTGTGTCGCGGCGCCGGTCGCACGAACCCGCTGGGGGACTTCACAGCGCTGGGCGAAACTGTGGGCTTACTTGGAGAGGCTAAGGACATAAAAGAAATGTCTCACACGCTAGCAAACAGTTGTTACGGACGTGGATACTACTTATGAACCAAAAAAATCATCTGATTATTTATTGTAACAATATATGTGTATCACGTGCTAGCGACTACTCTGTTGAAGTCTGTTTCCTAGCGTAACGAAATACGCATTGAATAACGTTTAACAAAACTGTAAATACTATGTTGATCCATCCGAATAATTTGACCGTATTAATAAGTTCTCATTATTGAATATACAGCAAAACAATTCGTAACAGCGCCATCTATTGTAGAGCGGCCATGATCTATTTTAACGTGTTGATAGTGATAGCACATTCCCAAAGATGGCGCGGTGAGTCCGATAATAAGAACTTACAAATACAGCGCCATCTATTGTGGAATAACTTACATTAAAAGGTTCAGAGAATAATAAAACCGATTACTATTAAAAATGCATTTAAATAGGGAAGATCTTGAAGTAGTTAATTAATTCATCCAAGGTAATATTTTAAATGTAAAGTAGGTTTATCTACCTTTCAACAGACTACTCTTAGGGCCGGTTTCACAATCGTCAAGTAAAGCATATCTGACACATAAACTTAGCCCTTTCCTTTTCTTACACTTGGACATAGACAAGGAAAGAGCTAACTTTAAGTGGCACATAAATTTACTTGTCGATTGTGAAACAGGCCCTTACTGTTTATAAATACAACCTAATAAGTTGTAACTTACTAAAATAGAATAAAAAATAGTGCTTATTATACTGTAAAGCAGCGTGGTAGCAAAATGACAGCATAAACATAACACCAGGCAATGGTACAAGCCAGACCCATTTCTAATATAACATGCAACAATGATAAATACACAGTATAAAGGCCAAATCGTCGGTGATATTACAATACCGCGTAACTAACATATTCCATAAGTTGCAAAATATACTTACTGATTATGCTTACTGATTTACTTGCCAAGGTGTATATTGCAACTTATTTAATTTGTTCGTAACGGCAATTGCCAATCAACAAATACTCCATTTGTTTTTTTACTCAAGTAAATGTAAACAAACCACGTGGTTATGTTGAATAAAAATAATAAATAACAACCTAGTCCCAAACTAAGCTCTATGCTTGTACTATGGGTACTAGACAACGATAAATATACTTGAATGGACAAATATATACATAACGCAGAAAACATTCAAAACTCAGAAACAATTGCTCACCACACAAATATGTGCAAATACCGGAATTCGAAGCCAGGACCGCTAGCGTCAAAACGCGTCATTATGTCAAATAGCCAATCAAAACTGTTTGGTCGTACTTTGTCACGTAAATCACGTGTTTTTGTTTGTTTACATTCAGTTAAACATCTAAATGAAATGGAGTATAGTTGTATCTTTCAAGTTTAGGTATGTGCGCTATATTTATAAAATCTTTGAGGCGTTGTTGTGTCATTATTTGACATATTCAATACGTTTTACTTGTATTACATTAGTATATAAAAAAATAACCTTATTTGTGTAATTATTCCTCCGAAGAAAACGATTTGATTAGTTAAACCTAGAGTGCTTAAATTAAGAATTAGTAATATCCTCTCCTCCACCAAATTAGTAATAATTATTCCCATTACACCATTATTTATGACGACTTTTCTTATTCGCTAAACTTATTTGTTGCGTGTGAAGGAATAGCAATAACAGCATTATTTTACTGCTGTCAAAATTATCAATATTCAAACTCCATGGTTGTGCAACGTATCAGGATCACTAACCTCAAGCGCCCTGGCCCGGTATTCTAGGTGGTAAAAACTATCTCGTCTTTGACCTGTTATCGTATTGTCAACGTTTTGATAGCTCTTATTTATTTGACAGTAATGGCGGCTGACGTCAAAACAATACCATAACAAGTCAAAGACGATATCGTTATAACCGCCGGGAATAGAGGCGCTGGGTCTCAATTGAATAAGACTATCATTGTTAGAACCAAAATTTAGCAAATCTACCAAATCACCTTTAAATTGCCTCTCAAACTCTACAAACCTGTACAATAATACCTCGCCCACCAACTAGTAAGTGTCAAACCACCACCAAACTAAAAAGACAGTTACAAATCATGGATTTCATTTTAATAAGTCAACAGTACCTTATTTTCTTTAAACATGTTGGTATGTACTCGAATAATTACAGCCTCTTTTTTGTAAACCCAGGAAATATCCAAGAAGTTTCAGTAAGAATTAAACTAATAATAAGACTTATTTAATTCACGTACTTATTAAAATGATTTCAATATAACAAACAATCCACAAGCCCCCTTTAAAAAAACTAGCCCCTATTACAAAAACGAACTCCCGTAGGTAGGTACTTACTTATTAAAATGAAATCAATGTTACAAACAATCCACAAGCCCCCTATAAAAACAATAGCCCCCATTACAAAAACCTGTAGCACCCCTAAGTTCACCAAGCCCTTCATAAGCTCTCAAACCTTGCGTCCGTGGCGCAGGCATCGGCTTCGCGGCCAGGTCGGAGAGCGAGATGGCGCGACGCATGCCGGACTCTTCTTCCGGGGCGTACGGGGAAAGGTGCGTGCGATTCGCTGATCAAACATGCTGACTTAGTCTTACCACAGAATATATAATAGTATTATAAGACGCTCGTTTAAGAAAACAGCGTCAACGCACATTGCGAAGCGTTCATCTTTAAACACAGGTATATCGCGCGGCTTGCATGTGTGCGTGCTTAGACTACGTACCGTGAGCACACCACAAGCAAACTTAACTGGACGCACCGAGCCGTCCGTGGAAGATGTGTTACGCAAAAAACGTCGTCATGTATATGGATAACCCTAGCGCCCGAGCGGCAATAGGTAATAGAAACTCCTAAGGCCCGGAGATCGTCTACTACTATAGTTTGGGTAGTCGGAACGTGTTTACTCAGTGCTTTCCTTTTTATTTCGTTTTTTTATTTATTCGCCAGCACGCCCGTACGAGTCAAGATACCTAGAGATGGCATGCCAATGTTTTTTTTATACTAGAGGATGCAAACGTGCTAGCGGGTCACCTAATGTGACGTGATCACCGCCGCCCATGGACACCTGCAACATCAAGAGAGGAGTCGCAGTATGATCGTCTCTTGAAGGTCCCCAAGTCGTAGCGGTCCAGAAACACCGACAATAAACTGATTCCGTTTCATAAGCATTTAAGTATCTTATTTAACGCATTGTGAATAAGTACTTTTAGTCCAAAATATAGTTAAATGTGATGGGGCTTGCCTTTTTCAACGCTTTCAATACGAACTTCTCTTCGCGAAATCATGCTACTTTTACTGATAGAAGTAATTTAACCTTAAACTTGCTACTATACTCTAAATTACTTGTTTAAGCTAAAAAGTGTACCTAAAACTAAGTAATTCCTAATTTTTTGCTCTTAAAGCTGACAAAAAGCAAAAAAAAAACATCCAGACCAACGTACGCGTCCAACGTCCAACAGTACATACGGCTGGCGTGAACGCTTATAATATACCAATAAAAATCATGCAAAAAACGCTTGCATACCGTTTAACAATGTCTCTTTCATAACAACAAAAGAGACCAATGATAAACGCACAGCTCGTTTGATAATTAAAAAAACAATATGCAAAAAATTAAAAACATGCTGCAGAAATGGTAGAAACCATGCGTTCCCAACCTTGGGGGACAAAATGCGACGGCAAAATGGGAGTATGGAAAGGAACCCTCTTAGCTAGGCCTGATAACCTCATGCCACCCCCGGAGTGCAAGACTGGCCTGAATCTTGCACAAGGCATTCTATTTTCCATACACAAACGAGGAGTCGGAACTCGAATCATCTTTCTAAAAGGAGGTTTAGGTTTATTAAAATACAACGATAGCCTTTTTGGTGAGTTTGTGCAACTTGAACTTGTCGTAGACGATTCGTAATTCTCACTGTCCAGATGGACATCTGTCTTTGGTATCACCATTTCGTTGTACACGCGCTGTTTTAGCGTTTTTGGCGCCGCGTCAGTTTCAATAGTGTTATTTAGTTTTATTTCTGGGTTTCCTGATTCACAGCTTGTTTCTATCGCTTCTGTGACTAGACCGCCTATTTGATCAGAATCTAGAATGTCCGGCAGACTTAGATTACGTTTGATTTCTTTTCCATCTGAATTGTTTTCAGTATCCGTGTCGACTTCTTCAAGCGTGAGCGAAGCGAAGTTAGGCACAGTCTGTTTAGTAGCTAGCTTTTCGAACTTTCTAGAAAGAACCTTAACAACGCCTTTACCATCATTGATATTAGCTTTTAAAGGTTTCATGCGATACTCTTTCAGTATTTTCTCCTGTAATATCTTCCGTTCCTCCATTTCAACTAATTTATTAATGATTTCAATTTTCCTCTCGATGTATTTAAATTTCTTTATTTCCTCTGTCAATTCTTTTGGGTCTATATTTTCTTTCGTTCCTCGCCTGTTTGATGACGAAGCGTCACTTTTGGAAGCCATTTGGTTGTGCTGATCTTTGATGAACTTTCCGTAGAGCTTATTATTTTGTTCCGAGTAATAATCCAGTGAATCTTTCGCAAAGTCATTACTGTCTTCTATTACATCCAAGGAGTCCATGCTCACTTGCTTCATTCGCTCCATCCTCTGCATCGCGAACACTTCTAGGCTATCCATTTGAATTTCAGATTTATTTTCATTAACGTCTTTCTCTTTGACATAAACATCAAATGTTTTCTCATTGGTGTCTCCCGGGTCTTCTATAGGGTTAGAATTATTATCTTCCAGCGGTTTTTTATTAGATATGAAGTTCTTATTCTGTAATCCATCTAATTTAGCTTTATATTGCGATGAAATAGACGAACTTTGACCAGATTTCTCTAAGCCAGCTTTAAGTCTATTATTTAATTTGACGGAAGACGTCCTTTTAATAGGTTTCGGAGGTTTATGCGGCACGAATTCCATAGTAATCTTTGCATTATTCTTTTGCCCAGATCCTCTCTCTAGACTCTTAGTGACATTGTTGAACTTGGTTCCATTCGCTTTCTCTTTATTAATCTGATTCTTACTCGTTTTCGTTTGCGAACTCTTTCGTATCTGCTCCTCGAATTTCTCCAAGTTCTTTTGTACGTGGGAATTCCGCTTTTCCATCAAATTTTTCAAAGGATTCGGCTTCGACGCTGGCTCTAGCACAACTTCAAAGCTGCAACTTTTAGACTTGACCATAGCTTTAGATTCACATCCTTCCATTTCACTCTTATACTTTTGATTTTCAGAAAATTTCGGTTGCAGAGACTTACTGGTACTAGCCATATAGTCCTGCTTGTGCAGCCTAGGTATTTCATCTGTAGGTTTCTTCTCTTTAGTATACTGCTGCACGTTATTTCCATCGAAATAATACGCAATATTCTTAGCTGGAGGAGGAGCTGCGTGTTTCGCAGAGTCATAAAGACTTTTTGATCTTGTAACTGTTTTATGCCCCGAAAACTCTGACACAGGGATTTCAAATCCGTAAACTTTCTTTTCAGGAGGTTTAGGCGCCGGCTTAGACTGCACTTCTTTATATTTAGGACTGGCTTCTCCCAAATAATTATTGTACATGTAACCACCGAAATATGGAACGTTGTTCGGAGAGGAGCCATAACTTTTGGATGTATTATCAAACTCGTAGCAGCTTTTACTGCTTCTAGGTATACCTTGGTTACTTGTTAGTTTCTTGGGCTTAGTCCCTTCGAAAAGCATCTCTAGAGGAGCACTTTTGGTATATTCTGAATCGTCAGACAAAACGCTCTCTAAAGAGTTACAGTTGGTACGAGACAGATGGTCGTTTTCTAACAACATTTCATCTGACAACACAGATTCTTGACTACAACTGTTTTTCATGTGTTTCCTCTGATTCAGGAAAAAACTAGCACTACTATGTCTGTGGTTATCCAGGTAATGCTCATCAGTATCGTTAAGGTTTTCAAATGAACAGTTCTGCGAATCATTCAGATTGTATCTAGAGTCACTCCTTTTAGCTTGGAACGCGACTTCGTTGCCGTATTTTAGGAATATTTCATTAGATACACTGGAACCATTAGAATTATCGCTTAGAACTGATTCGTTCGATCTCGTGATGCACCGTTTCGTTAATACACTTTGGCATCTATACATATTTGTGTAGTTAGAGTCCAGTGCCTCTTCATCCATAATATCATCTAGATTTGAGGGCATATTTCTTGGCAAAGTGGAGCTCTTTTGTCCAGCTATAAACGAAGGTTTTGCAGGCACTACAGGCTTCTCCATAGATCCATATATCTGATAATCGGATACTGCGCGACGAGGCATCTTCGCTTTCATGTGTTTCTTGCAAATCTTCTTCGAATAAAGCTTATTTTTGCAGCTAGCGTCTTGGCTCAAACTACAGTCTTCTAAAGAATCTGACGAGAAGTTACCATCCTCTCTTTCTTCCTTAGTCGGTTGTAAATCCAAATCGTCTCGATTAGGCTCATATTCATTTAAATCTCCGTATTTCCTTGTTATTTCTGCTATCATCTTCTCTGTATCACTCTTTATAGTATCTACGATACTTTTTCCACTGTCTATCACGCTTTTCTCAAGCCCTACGAAGAAGCTTAAAGAATTTCTCTTCTTGGGATCTAAAGAATTAACATTTTGAGTTTGCTGCGCTACTCTGTCCGTCCATTTACATTCCTCTGACACCGGCGAGACCGGGCACGACTTATAATTCTTAAAAATACTCCTAGCATTAGGCTTAAGCAGCTTCTTGTCTTCAGTAGTCTTATTTAAGTTCAGCTGGAAATTTCTTGGTGGAATTTTCGGCGGTTCTTTATCTGTTGACGGGAAGAGTCTACTGAATACTTTTGACAATGGTTTCTTGGACATGTCCACAGTAAACGCTAGAGGTTTCTGCTCCTTGAACACCATAGGTCTCGGGCTATAGGGTGTATAATTTTTACGCCTCTGTTCTTCTGTAGTTGTTTTATTATCAGGATATTCTGGTATATATTTGTTGACGTTAGCGGGGATGGCATAGGGGTTCTTCTGCCGATAGTCTAAGGGGCAAGGGTTGAGGCTATCGAAGAATGTGAGGCTGTCCGGTTCCTCGGGGCATGTCGCAATTCCTGGCAGCGTGTGGGCATATGCAGATGACATGTTAGTGACGCGGAGCTTGGTTGATTTTAGAGTAATAAGTGATTTTAGCACAATCACCTTGATGATTTTACGTTGGGTTGAAACACAGTAATACGCAGAAGTGCCGGTAAAAATGTTATAAAGTGGAAAGTGTTTTCATAAGGAGTTTTTTCAACGTTATTTAATCAGAACTAATAATTTCATGGCTTGAAATAATGGTTACTTTCAACAAGTTAAGTTTACAACTTGTTTTTTAAGTTACGCTATTCGTCTCAAGTTTTTGACGCTATCTACGGATGTTTTTATAAAATTACTTATTACTCCTTTCATTCGTGTCGTCGTCACACTTTCAAATAACAGTGTTCAATATTAGTAATAAAAACATTTATGGTTTTTATTTTTTATGTATAAAAATCGTCAAAAAATATTTAGTAGATAACGGCATTTACATTACAATTATTTCAACCTTTTTTAAAAACTAACAACTTTTTAAAATAAGCTTATAAAAACCATAAATATTAAACAATGTAACTGTAAAAAAAACAATCGTATCACAATTTCAAAACACCCCTTACAAATCAATTTTGATTCCAACGCCATCTATCGGGTAACCCTCGAACTTACAACTGTTCACCTTAACTAAACCGTGACATTCTTACCGTATGGGCGGGAGTTGCTCGGCACGGCGACGGACACGGGCCGGTTGCGACGCGAGCTGTCTTTCTCGGGGATGTACGACAGGTCGGTTGTCGATTGGCTGGACTTGAGGTTGGAGCGGAACGCCACCTAGTGGAAAACAGTTTAAAGTGAGTGCATGTTGATTCCCTGTAAACTTTTGGCGAGCGTCATTATCGATCGGAAATTCGGATCGATATTTACCTAAAGTTGGCAAAATCCCGGAAAAAGATAAGCGAACATGGCGTCGGCTTCTTAAAAATATTATGTTAATAATATAAGTTTCGGGATTCCGGGATTCTACAAAACGTTCATGATAATAATTTTACATGTAGGATCAAACGTTACGTTTTGCTCCTATAAATTTGTTACGTCAATGAGTTACAGGTGAATTAAATAACATTTGGTAAATCTATACATGGAAAATAACTTCAAATAGTTAATATAAATGCTTAATTATGAATTTATGCTGGCGTAATTTATTTATTAAGAAATCCCGGGAATTTTATTAATGAATTATATGATTGAGTCCGCCTCCATACAACTGAACAACAACGCCGCCGCGAAAGTTTAGGTAAATATCGATCCGAATTTCCGATCCCTGGTCATTATGCAAGTTGCACTGTGAGATATTTTCAAGTTGAAAACTATTATTTTAAATTTTTGTTTTGACGCCATTTTTAATAAAGCGCTGTAAGAAAGGAATTGAACTGATACTTGACCGTCTGAATTTATTAATAATAAAACTGGGCAAGAGCCTTTCGGACCGTGCTCAGTGTTAATACAAACACAAAAATCCATCTCAAAAAATACGATGTGGAAAAGTACACCAGCAAAAGAGCGTAATTTAATTGCACACATCCTTTTTTTCAAAAGTGCAGTAACTCAAAAACAGTATGTCCGATTACGTAGAAATAATTTTCATTGAAAATATTTATTAAGCGCTACAATAGGACGTTCTTTGATATTTTTTGGACTTACGGTTTAAAGATAAAGGGCGGGGGTATACAATTTATGCTAATTTCAGAGCGATTATTTCCGAAAATATTCACTTCATCAAAAAATGCTTAAAAACCTAAAATTGTTGTAAAAAGAACTGTCAAAATTGGTGCCACGCATTGAAGTTTGCTGAAAAAATTATTGACCTTCGTATGGAGTGCTGGAGTCTAACCCCCTTACTAATAAACGTTGAGTAACGGTGGTATAGCTATACAATGTGTTCTCCTTATCTGTCAAATACAAATGTCACAATGGCAGATAAGGACAAAACATTGTATAGGTATACCACCAAGTTTATTAGTAAGGGGGTAAGTATATTTATTTTTAATATAATACAATTAAAAGTTAACACTAAATTTATTTAAATAAAAATAAAAACTAAGCTACTCAAATATTAAAGACGTAAATAATAATCACCACTATAAAAATAACACCCCCTCTAGCAGGTCCGCTCGTGGCATGGTCCCTATGACACTGGCTGCGTTACCTCTCAATTTATTTTTGTTATTTAACTACCTACATAGTAGTAGCTGTTTATACAAGACACCTATACTCTTAGCCTATACTCGAAATTTCATCAAATACATGTTTTAGTTTTTGAGTAAAATGCTAGAAAGGGAGGACTATCTACTCGCATAATTTTTTTAAGCATAATAATCATTACGCATAAAAATCAATTGTCATAACACCCTTTTAGACTGACATTGCAAAATTTAATAAACGTCTATTGTGTAGATTAGGTTAGGTTAGATAAGGTTAGTTTTAAATAATAATTAAAATAAAACCCTTTCTATTGTAAAAATCGTTTTATGACAATTGATTTTTATGCGTAATGATTATTATGCGTAAAAATATGTATACGAGTAGACCCCTACCCGCTAGAAAGAAACCCTAAAAACGGCGCGTTAGTACCAGGCTCGCATGACACCAGAAGCACTCACGCTCTCCAGCTGCCGCCGGGTCTCGAGTATCCTCCGGTTGAGCTCCTCGCGGCGCCGCGCGGCCTCGGGGTCGAGCGGCTTGCCCGGCGTAGTGGGCATGCGCGGGGCCGGCGTGGGCGCCGCGCGCGGCGTGCGCGAGAGATGCTGGGATGACAGCGAGTTGTGGCCTAGGATACGAATTGTATTAGGTCCTTACCTATGAAATTGGCGTTTTATATGGAGAATTTTATGAAAACGGTGGTTTTCATACATTTAATATTGCGGATTATTCAGTAACGTCGAATGCAAACCAAACAAAATTCTGTCAGGAATATTGGACACTTCTAAGCTATATTATACATATCTTAATTACTTAAAAATAGTTAGCTTCATAAAACTCTGCGTAATTGAAACACTTGAACTCACAGCACATGAAAAGAGTTGAGTTCACACTTTAATTTTAAACACTAAGTAAGAAATTGAACCATATTATTTGTATCTAAAACCTTTGTAACATACTGTATTTATGAAATTTAAAAATAATTTGAAAGTTAAAATTGAAATGAATAAATTCCGTACGAAATAAAACACGTAAAAATAACGCCAATTTCATAGGTAAGCACCCAATATATAGTCTGTGTCAATTAACATTGCCAAAGATGTAAACAAAATACTGTTTTGACACATAACCTCAAATATTCTATAAGCATGTTTTAATTTGAAATAACGTATCTACCAGTTATTTAATATTGAACTTAATGTGAAAGTAAAGTTCAAGTGTAT
The DNA here is from genome assembly GCA_948252455.1 of Acleris cristana. NCBI lineage: Eukaryota > Metazoa > Arthropoda > Insecta > Lepidoptera > Tortricidae > Acleris > Acleris cristana. The sequence goes on along the minus strand of OX411801.1, from coordinate 7,263,091 downwards.
AAGGGCCTGTTGTTTAATCAGTAGTTAATTCAACTAATTGTTAAAATTCGAAAAAGTAATCGAAAATTTGACACATTTTCTTGAGATTTAACCATTAGTTACGATTTTTAACGATTAGTTATTTTAACTACTAATCAAACAACAGGCCCTAAGTCATTGCTAAGACCTCACTTGATCTTTAAAATCACGCAATTATCGTGTAATAATGGTAAATTGGTTCGTTTGGTTGTGTTTACATACTTGCCAATTTCAATTGGCACTGACTATAGTTTGATTTCTCTCTACATGTTGGTGTATCAAAGCCATCAATAGTTGTAACGTAGCGATTATTTTCAGGAGCCTGAAATATGTTTTCAGTCCGCTTAAGGCACAGATTACGCTAACCTAAATAAAAATATTTTCAGGCAATTTAAGATTATACAAGTCCAGGTTGTTAACGACGGTATACCTAAGGACCTACTTTGAAAATTGAATTTCGTCATTCGAGACTAAATAGAAAGAAAGGGGGCTACGTAATTTCGAACTTCAATTTTCATAGTAGAGCCTGAGGGCCTTGCCAAGATGCACTACGCTAACTAGCGTTTCTATTCGTTTCGTTTTTAAACCAACCGAATAGAAACGCTAGTTAGCGTAACGCATCTTGGTAAGACCGTCGGTGGCCTAGTGGCTTAGGGGCTCGTGATCGTAAGGTACCGAGTTCGAACCCCCGCGGTCAAAATGTACCAATGAGTTATTCTAACTTAAGTGCATTACCCGATGCTCTTAGGCCTGGTTCTCACTATGCCGGACCGGCAATTTTGCCGGATGCCGGTCAGGGTAGTGGCTTTACAATTTATATGAAGCTGTTCACATTATGCCGTGTGAACAGCGTCATAAGCCACTAGCCTTACCGGCATCCGGCAAAATTGCCGGTCCGGCGTAGTGGGAACCGGGCCATACGGTGAAGGAAAAACATCGTGAGGAAACCTGCACATTCGAACAGCTGAGCATGTAAGAGGGTAATTGCACAAAAGATCGTAAAGGTTCGAAGTGTATTCGAAAGGGCCCATCTGTAAGATAAAATAAGATAAGATAAGATAATGCATGTTGACAAGGGCCTCTGAGAGCCCTTTCCCACGGCAACGTCCCGTTTTTTGCAGGACCGTTTTTTTGCAGGATCCAGTTTAGCAGCATACGTGCTACTATGGTAACATTCACACCAGTATTCGGTTTGCTGGATCCCACAAAAATCCGATCCCGTCGAAATGTGCTGTACGGTTTTGCCGCTAGAAACCGTACGACTGGATCCAGTAAAAAACGGTATCCAGTTTAGCTACGTATATAGTTTAATGGCCGTATTCCCACGAGCGTCCTGCATACGGTTTTTTACTGGACGAAGAAGTGCCGCCCCCCTCGACTCCAACTACCTCGCAGTGCCGTAAAAAACGGGAAACAAAAGTACCGTGTGAACATAGGTCTGATTGTTGCGGGATCCAGTAAGAAACCGATCCTGCAAAACTGGACGCCCGTGGGAAAGAGCCCTGATTGTTTTTGTGGGACTGACCGGCGGCGCCGTTGTCGGGCTCCCCGAGGCTGTCTAAGGCAGACTTGAATGTAACGTATTTCTCGACACATTTTTAATTTAGTTTGTAGTATCATACTTATCAGATCTGTTCTCTTTTCTTTTTGTACGGTCAGCCTTATAAGAAGCTGCACACTTTAGTGTTTTGTCACTTTAAAGTCATGTTTGAACTGCTGTACTAATCTGTCAAAGGCGTTAAAGCGACAAGGTACAAAAGTGTGCAGCTTCTTATAAGGCTGACTGTACACTCACATTTTTCTGTCCTAACAATGTAGGTGTTTTGGTATTTACTGTTAACCTATTATTGTCATTATTAAATAAATAAATCTACACTAATATTATAAAGAGGAAAGATTTGATTGTTTGTTTGTTTGTTTGTTTGTTTGTTTGAATTGAATAGGCTCTGAAACTACAGGACCGATTTGAAAAATTCTTTCACCATTAGAATTCTACATTATCCTTGATGAACATAGGCTATGTTTTATTTTTCTGCGCAGACGGAGTCGCGGGCAACAGCTAGTAAATAAATAAATGCATGTTGACGAGGGCCCCTGGTTGTTGTTGTCGTGGGACTCACCGGCGGCGCCGTTGTCGGGCTCCCCGAGGCTGTCGAAGGCGGACTTGAGCAGCAGCTCGCGCCGCCCCGCCGCGTCCATGCTCTCGCTCGAGCCCGACAGCGGGTGCCGCGCGCTGTTGTCGCCCGACGGCGTCGACACCTGCACACGACACAACAACTTCAGAGAAAAAACCGCGATGTCCAGTAAGATCACCTGGTTGATCACCCACGTACAAAACTAATAGGTAGGGGTACCAGGTGATCTTACTGGACATCGCGAAAAAACCGGATCCAGCGATGGTAAAAAAAAACCAAATTCCAGGGATATAAACAATTTTATAAAAAAAAATATGAAAAAAGTAATTATGTGAAAAAATGCGCTCCCGTGACACACGCAACTCTAGCGAAAATTACACTTTGTTAGTTCGATATTTCACTAATCTAAAAATTCATCATAGGTACCATCATCACGAAAGTTAATTTGTAACCCATTTCAAGAAAAATATGCTTGAAGTAGTCAATATCATTAGAGATGTCAAGTCATTTGTAACTTTTAGGAAACTCAACCTAATTGTTGTAGAATGTCAGATTGACTTTGGACCTAAAGCGGGTACCAAATTAAAGTTCGCGACTGTACATACATAAATAATTTTTAAGAGCTATGAAATAATACCTAAATCGATGTCAAAAAACTTTTGCATTACCCGAAAAAATAACATAATTTTATTTTACAATTTTATTGGCGTACTTTTAATTATATCTATGCCAAATTACAACTTTGTAGAGTCTTGTGAAGTTTTGTTATTACAATTATCTGGTTGTTGCAACTTACTTGAATAACTCCATCTAGGATGACTGTTTTGCACAACGTCAGGCATTATATTGTTCTTCTATACTAAGGGCCTATTTCACAATCGACAAGTAAATTTATGTGCCAGTTAATGTTAGCTCTCTCTCTCTCGTTGTCTATGTTCAAGTGTAAGAAAAGGAAAGGGCTAAATGTATGTGTCAGATATGCTTTATTTGACGATTGTGAAACAGGCCCTAAGAAATACAATATCACGCATGTCGTTCAAAACAATTGTGCAATAACCAGTTGCAATTACAAGACTCAACCTTACCAAGAGCCTTTAAGTTAGACCGCAGAATTGCTTGTTTGACTTCGGAACCGTAAAAGGCTACTCCGCGTGCCAGTGGAGGTGTTACCTCGTCGTCGTCCTCCTCGTGGCCCGAGCCGCTGAGCGAGGCGGCGGGCAGCGCGAGCCGCGAGCCCCACGCCTGCTTGGAGCGCCGCACCGACTGCCGGAGCTCATCCGCGTCCATGGCGTTCACCATGAACTCTCTAACGTAACCATAGAAGATTTAAAAACCATTTTCAGGCTGCTAAGGCCTATAGATAAATTACAAAATATAACAGACTTAAAAAAAGGAAGTTTCTTGGTTTTTGTGTGTGTTACTCGATTTCTCTGCCAATTGGGAACCGGGATTTATGTTCTCTTTTCATGTGTACTATGGCTCTACTTTGAAATCCGTAATTAGAACTTCGTCTATTGCTAACTCTTTTGCTCTCGACGCGTCACTAATTCGCAAGAAAGTTACTGAGCGATCCGAAGTTCGAATTACTGATTTCAAAGTAGAGCCCCAGTATATCTCAGTGGTAGTAGTATACATTTCGTCAAGATCCGTAGATACGGATCCGGGATCCGTTAAATTCTACGAAACTAAATATTGTTTAGTCGGCTAATTTGTTTATTTTTTAACATTTAATTATTATTAGTAATATAAATGTTACAAGCTCACACAAATTGACCTAGTCCAAACTAAGCTCTAGGCTTGTACCATGGGTACCAGACAACGATAAACATAATTATAAAAGAAATACATAAATACTCGCGCTCATCACAGAAATATCAGATCTGCCCTTACCGGGATTTGAACCTATAACTGCTAGCTTCGTAGGCAACCACGGAATAGAAATAACAGTGGAAGTGGCATGAGCTTCGCTTAGTATCAGACCTGTTGTCGCCAATACTCAAACTATCATAAAAACAACACGCCACCATGGAAAATGTTTTTAGTGCGGCTATCGTTTTAACATTCCAAAATAGCACAATAAGGCATGCTTCTGGATTTATTTCCTATTTTAGAAATATCAAAATGTCGAAATATCGAAATAAGCGATCGCGGCAAAAGTATGGTAGGTTATGCGGAACTCCGCATAACTATGCCACACGTTACACGCCCACTTGACACTTCTACTGTTTTTTCTGTTCTGTGTAGGCAACATCAAATAAAAAGTATACTCACCCAGGTGTTTCGTCTTCGTTATTCCCCGGGTAGTAAGTCGGTCGATTCCTCTCCGAAGATGACGTTCGTTCCCCGTCGGAGATATCTTCAATATCTCCGTCGTGCTCCGTCGACTCTTGTTCCTGCAAAGATAGATAGAAGAATGAAGACAACTCGATGGATGCCGAGAGTCTTAGATTATGATAGTGAAGCGAGGCTTAAATCGTGTAGCTTTCAAAAGACTTCATACAAATTTAACTCTGGGCAATGGTTCTCACCACCCAAATTACATCAGATTTCCAAGATGTGTGAATGTTGTAGTTATTATGAAAAACTAGGATTAGAAGTTTTTGAAAACTTACAGACCTAGTTTTTCATAATATCTACATCATTATCAGTGATCGGAATAAGTAGAGTATATTTACCTAAAGTTCGCAAAGGGACATAATATAGAGTGGTTGCAACCGGGTGAAATATTAATTTATTTTATTGAGTTCCGGATTTCCGGTACTTTTCTGATACTAGTCGTAATGCTAAATATACGTAACTAGTACCAGAAAAATACATCCGGAATTCAACAAAATAAATTAATATTTCACCCGGTTGCAACCACTCTATATTATGTCCCTTTGCAAACTTTAGGTAAATATACTCAACCTATTCTGATCACTGATCATTATTCAAAAATCGTAAAAATCTGTTTGCTTTGAATTTATAGCTAAGTACAGTACCATAACGAAAATGTTAAGCACTTTAGTGCGTTGTCATAGTAAACTTCAAACAGAACATCAAATGACACTGACATTCACAATGACAAGGTTCTATGTATGGTCAACATTTTTATTGGGTGACTGTACATAACAATGTAACATAAATTAGAAAAATAATTATATTACAACTAAAAAGGAAACTACAATTGTTAAAACAAAACAGAAATAAAAATAAACCTCATATTTGAAACTGCCGAGCGAAGAATCGTCTGTGTGGTGACGCGTGCGCACCGCCGGCATCGCTAACGCCACCTAGCGGCAGAAGCGGGAACTTAAACAGACATGAACTAACCGAAAATGGCGTGCAAACTTTGAAGTTGATGAACTTCAAAAAGCAAAATACATTTATTGTTAAGTTTTGTGTTGATGTGGTATTAGCGACATCTAGTGAAACACAAAGGCAGTAGCAACTGTATTTCTTTATTGATAACTAGCCTCTTCTGTACACTTACAAAATATCAGTATTTTTAGAATGAAAAATATTCTTTTGTAGCATATCCGTCCGAGTATCTAAACATTACTTGTAATAAAAATAGGAGGAATATAAAATATTAAAAACAAAGTATACTAAACTAATTTAAATAAAATATAAACCCAGAATTTCATGCAAAAAATATAGGCGCCATCTATTGTGGAATGAAATAAACACGTGCTTTATTTTACTAACAATAGATGGCGTTATAAACTAACAAGCTTAAAATAAAATTTAAACCAATGCATGAGAGTATATAATTCACTGAAATGAGAGTGTAGCCAACAAAATAACAAGCTTCAAGCGACAAAGAGACAATGATATGATAAACAACATATACCCAGTTGCACAAAAGTTCATTAGCACTAACGTACCATTTAGGTACACATTCTGTCACTAATTCACCAAGTAGAAAGTGCCAGCATGCGACTTAAGGCGACATTAAATTTAACGAACGTTTCTGCAGCTGGGCAGGAATGAAGGCGTATACATCGATTCACGATTCCATAAAAGCTGCCACGAATGGAATGGACGATATTTATGTCACCTATGATTAAGTGAGTGATGTCGTATATTTCCAATTCACCCATTTATTGTATTTGTGGCAGATATTGCCAAATTATCTTCGTAGTAAGTATGAATTTCTCGAGTTCTCCGATAGATGGCGGTGATTTTAATAAACAGGTAACAAAATATTTGTAATTATTTGAATGCGTTTATGTCAGTGAGTCCATCCTTCTATGGCCTGGTTCCCACTATGCCGGACCGGCAATTTTGCCGGATGCCGGTAAGGGTAGTGGCTGTACAATTTATATGAAGCTGTTCTCATTATGCCGTGTGAACAGCGTCATAAGCCACTAGCCTTACCGGCATCCGGCAAAATTGCCGGGCCGGCATAGTGGGAACCGGGCCTATGCGTTTATAAATCTGTCGATCCTTACATCCATCAGTCAGTTTGTCTGTCATTTCACCCGTCGTAAAATATTTGAAACTTTCAGAACTAAACTAGCATTCTTGACGGTGTGACCAACCTTAAAATAATCAAGCATGAACAAAAGCCATAGACAACACAATGCTGCAAATAAAAAGGAACCTTTTCTCCCCGCGGGCTAATTGTCAGAATGTCGTATGTTTTCTGCATGGTGCTGTCGAAGTTACGAAATAGGGCCTTCACCTGGGGCAGCTGCGAGAGGTTCAGCGATTTCGGCCTCTATTCCAATAGGGATAATGACCATCGTGGGAAAAACAAATAAAAATAAGGCAGTGCGCGGTGTTTGACTCAATTGTGGTATTAGGGACCATAACCTTGCACGTAATTTAATTATTGATCCAATTCGAAAGTGTATTTTAACTAACTGCCGCACTCAGAGACGTCAATTAAAATTAATGCTTGATTAAAGTAGCTGCTGTCACTGTCTTTGCTATAGCAATAGAATAAGACAACACGTCACTAAATAACCGTTAAATTTAATTGAAGTCTATGAGTGTGGCAGTAAGACATATCGAACTAAATAAAAAAAAAAAGAAATGTCAAATCGTTCCAGTTAGAACTCGATTTTGACGTTTTAAAACATATTTTTTGGACATATCAAAATTCAAAAGATACTTATTCGAAATACAATCAATAATTAACTACGTAATGTACAATTTTGTACCCAATACCGTGAATAAAAGGACCATAACCGTGTATCCCACATATTTAAAAGTGGATTCCAAAAGGAAACACCAAAACCAAAAATAAATCATAATAAACCTTGACCAAGAATTCTAGGCATTTATTGAACGTGTTACAAAACAGTATAAAGTCACCTTATTTATCAAAACATATTTAACTTTGAATTATTATCTGGCATTTATTTTAATAATTGTTTGACATTCATTGTTTTTAGACAGCAAAGAAAGCTAAAATTCCTGGTCGAGGTTTAAACAAAGGGATACAGACTTGTCAACATAGCCTATTAATGTAGTATGGTAGTTTAAACAAAATAAGTAGGTAAAATTAATCAACATAATTTTAATTCACCTATATATTTCATTTACAAAACCTTATATCTAGTATATTTTTTATAGAGTACATTTCTTTAGACTAGTTCGATTTAAAAAAAAATCTTAAAAAAAAACAATTAGTTTGCAAAAAACAATACCATCACCAGACGTTAAAAGAAAAATGTGTATAAAAATACTTTTTACCGCAGTGCAAATATAAAAAAAGTGGAATGTTAATTAGAAAAAAGTTAGTAAACGTCAGTTTTTCACTGTCAAGGGGTCTGTGCCTCTATTCAACACGGTAAAAACAATATCGTTTTTGATCTGTTATCGTATTGTCACCGTTTTGATAGCTCTTATTTACTTGACAGTAATGGCGTCTGACGTCATATCAATACCATAACAGGTCAACTTCGATATTGTTTTTACCGTGTTGAATAGAGGCGATCATGATGACACTTACTTGTTTGCTGGCGAGCTGCCTCTTATCGTTGTACCGCGTGTCCGTCCCGCTGTCTAGCGAGCTGTCTTTGGAGCCGTCCGAGTCGCCGCGTTTATCTACAAAACCATGTTATAAAGGTTGACTTCCATGGGTAGCGGCTGATGCGACAGACGCGTGCGGCTGACGTGCGCGACTGTCGCGCGCGTCTCGCGACAGTAGTAAACACTATGAAAACGTATGGCACCGCTTCCGTGGTTAACGGCTGACGAATCTGCGAGCCGTGCGCGGCTGAGCCGCTTACTACGGAAGCGGTGCCATACGTTTTCATAGTGTTTACTACTGTCGCGAGACGCGCGCGACAGTCGCGCACGTCAGCCGCACGCGTCTGTCGCATCAGCCGCTATCCATGGAAGTCAACCATTACGGTTTTCATTGAAAGTGTAAACTTAAAACTTTAATTCACAGAATTTATGTGATCAATAAACATTACAATATGCAGTGTGTGACATCAATAAGAACATACATTTTAAGTAACGGTAGCTTTAAGTGCTGTGAACCGTTTAAAGAAGGAATTAAGTTATAGCTCCATCGAGCAGCAATGTATAACATTAAGTCTAAGTTAATTGCAAGTTAATTGAGGGGTAATTGAGCTATTTTAGAATACATTGCATGGCGAATTAGTTAGTATGAAAAAAAAGTACAACTTATGTTAACAATACACATGTTTTCATGTTAATTCGGATGCGTATTAACTTTTGTCAAAATATTATGTTCGTATGGATGTCACACACTGTAGAAGACATAGTATACATTTTTACATAAGTATATAAAACAACATTCAGATGAGGGTCTTCGTTCAGTTACCCTACCAGGAGTTTAGAACCTGTAAGGGTCTGTTCCAAACTGGCGGGCCATACGTCAGACAGGAGTTAAATTGAAACACTTGTTCCAGAAAGTTTTATGCAAGCTGGCATAAGTTTGTGTCGCAAGCACTAAGGATTTTCTGTTATTGTTGAGTTACTGAAAACTGCTTTCTAGCAAAAATAAAAGAGTTTTAAAAATGAGGATGCTGTTCGGTAACCAGTAACTTTAAGAGTATTGTAGTTCCATCAGACAATGCGCTGAACTAGTATATTTGTTTTATTTATATTACAACTTATGCCAACGATTAAAGTTTTTACCATCTGACTCATTTTATTTAGTAAACACAAAAACACAAGCTATTCCCGACACAGATAAAAAAGTTATGTTTCGAATGAAATATGGATGTATAAGACTGGTGCCCTCATTTTATTATGGCCCTTTTCACTTTTTAAAAAGTTACAAGCTAAATAGTATTGTAATTTGTATGCAACATTGCGGGCTTGGGCAGCGAGCACGCAATGTTTTTTTTTTAATTTTAAAACTGTCAGTAAACTATGTACTTCGCGTCTTAATATGTAGATAGAAATGTCAACATTTCATGTCATTTTTGAGAAAAAGTGTTTACTAAATAAGACAAGTCAGATGGCATAGACTATACGTCAGAGTAGTAGTTATTTATTTCCACCCCACGAGACTGTGTAACTTATGTGGTGGATTGAACGGGATCCCTTTGAAACGCATAAACTTTTTACGCATAACGTATCTATACGCATTTTTTTTTTTCGCATAAACACCCTTTAGACTGACATTTCAAAATTTAATAAACGTCTATTGTGTAGATTAGGTTAGGTTAGGTTAGGTTAGATTATATTATTAAAATTTGAACACTGTGGTAGGGATGAGAAAAGGAAGTGACTGACCATTGGGCAGGCGGCGCGCCCACTTGCCGCGCGCGGGCGGCGCGGGCGCGGGCGCGGGCGCGGGCGCGGCGTCGCCGAGGCTCTTCTTGGCCCACGACGGCAGCCGCCCGATGCGAAGCCTGCACACAAGTATTACGTGATCTATAGTTCTATACCAAGGGTGGCCAACCATTCTTATCTTATCCACAGAACAGAAAAAAAAAAGTAGAAGTGTCAAGTGGGCGTGTAACGTGTAGCATAGTTATGCGGAGTTCCGCGCAACCTACCATACTTTTGCCGCGATCACTTATTTCGATATTTCGAAATTTCGATATTTCTAAAATAGGAAATAAATCCAAAAGCATGCCTTATTGTGCTACTTTGGAGTGTAAAAATGATAGCCGCACCAAAAACATTTTCCATGGTGGCGTGTTGTTTTTATGATAGTTTGAGTATTGGCGACAACAGGTCTGATACTAAGCGAAGCTCATGCCACTTCCACTGTTTTTTCTATTCCGTGTATCTTATCTTACAGATGCGCCCTTTCGGATACACTTCGACCCTCAGCTGTTCGAATGTGCAGGTTTCCTCACGATGTTTTTCCTTCACCGTAAAAGCGTCGGGTAATGCACTTAAGTCAGAAAAACTCATTGGTACATGATGACCGCGGGGGTTCGAACTCGGTACCTTACGATCGCGAGTCGACCCCCTAAGCCACTAGGCCACCGAAGCTCTTGACTAACGATTGCAACTATTAATCCTGTAGATCATGGCAAAGTCACAAATAAATACACATGTTTAATATCATAACAATGATTATGGGAAAAAATACGTAGAACGGACCGATTGGTCGATCGAACAGAGTCTAGTCAATAAACAGTGGATCGGTCGGTCTTATGAACTTAACCACCCCTGAGGCCCTTGCCAAGCTGCACTACGCTAACTAGCGTTTATATTCGTTTCGTTTTGAAACCAATCGCGTCACTGGTAGATCACGTGACTTGTCATCTATCAGTGACGCGATTGGTTTAAAAACGAAACGAATAGAAATGCTAGTTAGCGTAATGCATCTTAGCAAGGGCCTCTGATCACATTATAGTTTTAAGTAAGTTGTAATTTCTTCAAATGTCAAATACTGACATCAACCTGTATTTTTTAAATAAAAGATTTTTGACCTCATTGTTTAGAGAAACAGCTTTGAAAACGATTTTTAGTCCATTCCCTAATAATGGCACACATTCTTTACTCGTATCGTCGTCTAATCTAGTACTTTTAAAACTCACGTGTAGTCCGGCACAACGGGTGTGGTAAACTTATCGTCCAGTAACTCCCGCGGCGGCGAGCCGAGATGCGAGTCAGTCTCGCTCTCCACGCCGCTCACTCCATTTGGCGCCACACGTCTATAAACAAACAAATCATCAGCGCCATCTAGCGAGCCACGGCTAAACAAACATATTAGCGCCATCTAGCGAGTCATAACTTAACTACGGCAGCTCAAAGCCGGCACCAGCATTGCTCGTTTATAATCAAACATGTCATTGTTTTTAGCGTCATCTAGCAAGTAAGGTAGAAACTACATTAGTGCAGTGCCACACACTTATAAACACACATCCCAGTACCATCCAGTTAGCCACGAAGGAACTGCAGCACTCGCTTTATATTTAACATGTTGTCACCGCCATCTTGTGAGCTATGAAGAAACGGCAGAGCCCTCTGTGCTCCAACCAGCATAGCTTTTACTAAATATTTCTATGCAACTTAAAGTTCATAACACCCTGGTACTCACTTGCCCTGCCGGATGGCCTGCTGCGCTAGCCGGGCGCGCATGGTGACCACCATGTCGTGCGGCACGCGCCACACGAAGATGCAGCCGTCGCCGGACGCCGAGATTAAGTGCTGGCAGTCTGGAGTGAACCTAACGATATAAAATTCATATTATTAAATATAAAATTCACATCTTTGTTTTTTATCATTGTTTTCAAAGACAGCTCTTTGCTACCTAAGGGTGCGGCTCCACTGAGGCGGAGACGAGCGGAGTGGAGCGGAGCTGTGCCAATATTAACCAATAGATTCTTAACTAACGTGCACACGGCGCGCTCGACGTGACCGCATGCGCCTTCTATTGGTTAATATTGGCACTGCTCCGCTCCGCTCGACTCCGCCTCAGTGGAGCCGCACTCTAATATTCGTTTTGATGTTAGTTAGTGTTTATGTTAATAAAATACCAACCCGTCACGCCTTACGTCTGTTAAATGCCTTACTCTTCCCTTCTTATTCTTCTTAGAGATCCCTTAAAGGGATAAGTTCGCCTTTGTACATCCCTGTTATATTTTTGTCTATTTTATAATTGTTTTCTCTTTTGTTTGTACAATAAAGTGTTTATATACATACATACTATAATCTTTATAGTTTGTGGTAACAGACAAATCGTAACGATCGACCTTAAAAAATCTTTATTTTAAATGTTAAAAATATTAAACAATCCATACCTCAATCCAGTGACGATCTCCGAATGCCCGTACATGGTAGCCATGCATTCTCCCGAATAGTAGTCGTACACGCTCAGCACTTTGTCAGTGCACGACGTGGCCAGATAGATGCCGCTGCTGTCGAGCGCCACCTGAGCAACGGGCTAGTTAGTTCCGCTATTCTACGGTAGATGGCGCTAATATCAATTGGGAAATTGAACAACGTAATGGGTCGGTTAGACGAGCAACATTTTCATAGCATTAGCATTATGTGACCGGGAATTATAGGCGCCTTGCTCTAAACATTCGAAGTAAGAGTAAGACAGATATAGTTACCAGACAGAGGGACAGCGCTATAGCAGTTGTATATCTCTGTCCCTTTCAACTATGTATGTCATTTCGTCATGTCCGTCTGTCTGAATGACCGTTTGTATGTTACCTTAATAAGAGTTCCGTCGTCAGCCGTTGTTCCTCTAAAAGTTTTTGTATGCCGACCATTGGAAGCGCTGTATACACGAACATTGCGGTCCTGATAAACAAAATTAATAAGAAAATAAGTTTAATAAGTATTGATACTTTTTTATACAGAAAATCAATTTTAGGACAAGCTTGTGGTGCCGATTTTACTTTTTTAAATATTTATTATCAGTTTATCAAGAATAACTAACGAGTCCCAGTAGAGCTACGTTGCCTGTCGACACCTTCCGACTCCATAATCAGACCAGCTCATAGATACCATAATATCATCGGGTTTACATATGTCGTCCTTTCAGCTCATTCCATTAACGGGAAATGGATGTCAATTGTCGGGTCATTCGAGATGAATCTCTATCGTGGAATGACAGCGTCACTTCTATGGAATCTCGAATAGGAATTCATCTCGACCGCGACCGAGAATCGTCTCACTGATTCAAAATTGCCTTGCAAGATACAAACATTGCAAGATCAATAAGCAGGGTTTTTACAAGCTTATTTTCCAAGTTTTCTACACACTTCCCGGTTTCCGATGAAGCTAAAAATTTGCATACACGTTTTAGTTCTGATAACAACAATACAGCACCATCGAGCTGGTCTGATGGAGACGTAGGGTTGCCATAGGAACTCCTAAATTAAACATGATAAACCTGTCGTGTTAGGGCTCGTTAGAATCGTCTTGATGAGTAGATGACGACTGTGCCCAAAAAGTACAGTCGGCCACTAAAGTCTGGAGATACATTTTTGACAGAAACTTTTTACACAACCATACATACACATACATTAAATCACGCCTGTTTCCCAGAGGGGTAGGCAGAGACCACTTCTTTCCACCTGCTACGATCTTGACAAATCTCTTTCGCTTCTTCCACATTCATACATCCAGTAATGCACGCACGTCGGTTTCGGGTACTTAAAATTCGGCCCTTTTCCAGTATTTCTCCGATTTGATTCGAAAAAGTACGCCTAGGGCGGCCCCTTCCGACCCTTCCACTCACTTTAGCTCTGTATATCTCTTTCGTCAATCTTCTTTCATCCATCCTTTCCAAATGACCGAACCATCGAAGCATGCCCTTTTCAATCTTAGTCACTACATCTTCTTTTAGTCCAGTCTTGTAGTCTTTTAGAAACTTTTTGTTTTTTATTAATAAGATTATTTTTTCAGGAGGCAGTAAGTTGGTTAGTATCAAGTAAATAAGTGAGTAGCAAATACCTGGCAGGCGGTGAGTACGTGCCTCCCCCCCGCGTCCACCTCCATGTCGTACAGCGTGGAGCGGCCCGACACGTTCTGTCCGCGCTCGAACCGGTACCCGCCGTCCGCCGTCTACAACAACTGAGCTGTTAGATCTATTGCTTTGTTTGGACAACCAACGGTGGTTGGACAAGATAGTTGTTTATAGTGTTTAAAATGGACGAAAACTACTCGGCAAAAACCGTATGGCTTTTATATGCTCAAGGACGAGGAGTGCTCGCCAAGAGCAAGTAGATATGAGCTATCAAAACGTTGACAATACGATAACAGGTCAATGAAAATATGGTTTTTACCGCCTACAATCTCGTGTTTAACGCTTCTATATCGCAATTAAATACTAGCTCTTACTACCAAGTGAATAAGGGCTACCATTAATTTTACAAAGGAACAAGTACCAGGATCTCAGAAGTGAGCAACTAGTAAAAAATCAATCAACTGACCAGTGGGCCTAGTATGGTTGCGTCGATATCGCGCGTCAAATGTGGATAAAGCATCCGTCACTGTCGTAATTCTTTACGTGTCAAATGGTGACGGATGCCTTATTTAAACTTTTTCATGCGTTAAACGCAGCCATGTTAGGGCCCCAGGGCCTCTATTCAACACGGTAAAAATAATATCGTTTTTTCCCTGTTATCGTATTGTCAACGTTTTGATAACTCTTATTTCCTTGACAGTAATGGCGGCTGACGTCAAAACAATACCGTAACGTAAATATGATATGATAATTGTTTTCTGCTGCAGGGGGCCTTGTACCTTGTCGTTTTAACGCCTTTGGCAGTTAGTGCAGCAGTTCAAACATGACGTTAAAGTGACAAAACACTAAAGTGTGCAGTTTTATAAGGCCGACCGTACCAGGATCCCAGAAGTGAGCAACTAGTAAAGAATCAACCAGCTGACCTGTGCTGTAGTGGGCCGGTCGTGTTGGCTGTCCGGGCTGATAGTACCAGGCTCCCAGAACTGAGCAAGTAGTGGATCAAATCTGGTTACTCACGGGCATCAGCGGACGGAACAGCACGGTCTTGTCGGCGCCGCACGACACCAGCTGCAGCGCGGCGGGCGGCGCGCACGGGATCAGCCGCACCGCCGTGATCGACGACGAGTGCTCGTCCAGCGTCTGCAGGATCTGGTAGCCCTGCGGACACGTTTGTTAATGGGTTACTGACATTACTACATACATACATACATTAAATCACGCCTGTTTCCCAGAGGGGTAGGCAGAGACCACTTCTTTCCACCTGCTACAATCTTGACAAATCTCTTTCGCTTCTTCCACATTCATACATCGAGTCATGCACGCACGTCGGTTTCGGGTACTTAAAATTCGACCCTTTTCCAGTATTTCTCCGATTTGATTCGAAAAAGTACGCCTAGGGCGGCCCCTTCCGACCCTTCCACTCACTTTAGCTCTGTATATCTCTTTCGACATTACTAGTCCTTAATAAAACCGGCCACAAGTGCGAGTTGAACTGGCGTGGAGAGGGTTCCGTACTCACGTACATAATTTCAGTATCAGTATTAGTAGTTTCGGAGATCAGGGGGAATGGTCAATTTTCGTCTTGTTTCATGAATCAAATCTAAACTATTTATTTTAAAATAATAACAAAAATATATTTCAGATCCTCATAACGAGCCCTTTCATTTTATATATAATATGACACTGTAAAGTTAGCAAAACTTTATTTTTTAATTTCCTAATTTGTCCCTCGAAAATGACGATTATTCAAAAAAAATACTTTGCACATCTCTGTTTGGGTCATCAATTTTCATATGTGTACCAAATTTCAACTCAATCGGTCCAGTAGTTTCGGAGCAAATTGGCTGTGACAGACGGACGGACAGACGCAAGAGTGATCCAAATAAGGGATCCGTTTTTTCATTTTTTGTACGGAACCTTAAAAGAGAGTTAATTGTCTCTAAAATGTCTCCCAGTCCGGGGAGACGTGACTTATGCCCGGTTTCAATATTCAAGAAACGAATCGTTTTCCTTACGTCTCGTTAAAATTTGACATTTGCTACGTACAAAATGTGTCAAATTTTAACGAGACGTAAGGAAAACCATTCGTTTCTTGAATATTGAAACCGGGCATTAGTAGATGTCTGAGCTTCTGCTCGAGTTTCTTGCGGTGCTTCTTCTCCGCAATGATGGTCTTGTCCGAAGCGCTAGTAGATTCACTACATATTATCGACGTGTAAAAGAGCCCTAATGGGGCCAATTTACTGAATAAATATTTTGATTTTTTGAATTCTGAGTAACTGAATGAGTAAACTGATGAATGAATGAGTGAGTGAATGAATGTGTCATACCCGGTCGACGTTGAACACGTGTATGAGCCGGTCTCGGGACGCCGACGCCAGCAACCGCGGTTTGGCCGAGTACTCCAAGCAGAGGACCTCCGCGTCGTGTGCCTCCAACCTAAAAAAATATGATGAGGTTTAAACAATGAATCATAATTCGACGGATAAGTTTGACAGATAGTAGCGCCAGGGGCTGTAGTAGGGTTTAAACCATCATAAAATTCTACATCGCAATTAAATACTACTTACTAGCTCTTATAGTCAAATCAATATGGGCTACCATTAAATTTATAAAGGCGCAGGTACAAGGCTGCCAGAAGTGAGCAACTAGTAAACAATCGATCAGCTGACCTGTGCAGCAGGGAGCCGGCGGCGGAGTGTATCCACACGTTGCCGGCGCGGTCGCCCGACGCCACGTGCTGGCCGTCCGGGCTGATAGTACCAGGCTCCCAGAAGTGAGCAACTAGTAAACAATCGATCAGCTGACCTGTGCAGCAGGGAGCCGGCGGCGGAGTGTATCCACACGTTGCCGGCGCGGTCGCCCGACGCCACGTGCTGGCCGTCCGGGCTGATAGTACCAGGCTCCCAGAAGTGAGCAACTAGTAAACAATCGATCAGCTGACCTGTGCAGCAGGGAGCCGGCGGCGGAGTGTATCCACACGTTGCCGGCGCGGTCGCCCGACGCCACGTGCTGGCCGTCCGGGCTGATAGTACCAGGCTCCCAGAAGTGAGCAACTAGTAAACAATCGATCAGCTGACCTGTGCAGCAGGGAGCCGGCGGCGGAGTGTATCCACACGTTGCCGGCGCGGTCGCCCGACGCCACGTGCTGGCCGTCCGGGCTGATAGTACCAGGCTCCCAGAAGTGAGCAACTAGTAAACAATCGATCAGCTGACCTGTGCAGCAGGGAGCCGGCGGCGGAGTGTATCCACACGTTGCCGGCGCGGTCGCCCGACGCCACGTGCTGGCCGTCCGGGCTGATAGTACCAGGCTCCCAGAAGTGAGCAACTAGTAAACAATCGATCAGCTGACCTGTGCAGCAGGGAGCCGGCGGCGGAGTGTATCCACACGTTGCCGGCGCGGTCGCCCGACGCCACGTGCTGGCCGTCCGGGCTGATAGTACCAGGCTCCCAGAAGTGAGCAACTAGTAAACAATCGATCAGCTGACCTGTGCAGCAGGGAGCCGGCGGCGGAGTGTATCCACACGTTGCCGGCGCGGTCGCCCGACGCCACGTGCTGGCCGTCCGGGCTGATAGTACCAGGCTCCCAGAAGTGAGCAACTAGTAAACAATCGATCAGCTGACCTGTGCAGCAGGGAGCCGGCGGCGGAGTGTATCCACACGTTGCCGGCGCGGTCGCCCGACGCCACGTGCTGGCCGTCCGGGCTGATAGTACCAGGCTCCCAGAAGTGAGCAACTAGTAAACAATCGATCAGCTGACCTGTGCAGCAGGGAGCCGGCGGCGGAGTGTATCCACACGTTGCCGGCGCGGTCGCCCGACGCCACGTGTTGGCCGTCCGGGCTGATAGTACCAGGCTCCCAGAAGTGAGCAACTAGTAAACAATCGATCAGCTGACCTGTGCAGCAGGGAGCCGGCGGCGGAGTGTATCCACACGTTGCCGGCGCGGTCGCCCGACGCCACGTGCTGGCCGTCCGGGCTGATAGTACCAGGCTCCCAGAAGTGAGCAACTAGTAAACAATCGATCAGCTGACCTGTGCAGCAGGGAGCCGGCGGCGGAGTGTATCCACACGTTGCCGGCGCGGTCGCCCGACGCCACGTGTTGGCCGTCCGGGCTGATCCGGACGCAGCTGGAAAGAGACAAAATAAGCTTAATTTTTGGAACAAGCCCGTACTTTTTTTGAATAGTCATCAATCTGCTTGTCAAGCAAGACACAGTGGGTCTACGTAAGGTATATCGGATACCCTGTCGCCATCTTCCAACTCTATCATCAGATCAGCTCTTAGATAATATTGTATTGTCATTGGATACATATTGGGGACTTAATGGGCAAATATTTGTATAATGAACGCGACTATTTGTTGGTCTAAATGTACCGTAATCACCTTCTGTGTCTTCTCCGAGCGGTCCTAACAGAAGACCAAAAGAATAACATCATCGACATACAAAATGAAAGCGACGACGGACACATTGGTAAATGTTGCGAAACGGTCTCAACTCAGCATGTGCTGGTTGCGAAGCCAACGCTCAGAGGGCTTATTGTCTAACGCACTCGCAATCGCAATCGGCTTCAAAATGAAAACGACCGTGATTGCGAGTGCGTTAGACAATAAGCCCTCTGAGCGTTGGCTTCGTAGCCAGCACATGCTGAGTTGGGACCGTTTCGCAACATTTGCCAATGTGTCTGTCGTCGCTTTAATTTTGTATGTTGATGATGTTATTCTTTTATTTCAGTGTGTTTATTGTTGTGAATAATAATTTCATAATAAATATTCGTCCTTTCTTTCTTTTTTTCTATCGTTGTCAAATACCAGCAGAGGCAAGAGGGAATGTTGGAAGGGGAAGGCCAAGGCGAACCTTCCAAGATCAGATCGGGGACGTATTAAGAAAGGGCCAGGTCAGGAGACTCTGGAGTACCCTAAACCGACGCACGTGTTGAAGAGACTTATGAGTGTGGAGGAAGCGAGGGAAGTTTGTCTGGATCGTAGCAAGTGGAAGGATGAGTTCTCTGCCTACCCCTACGAGAATGAAGCGCGATTGTATGTATGTCTAGTATCTAAGCCTAGAGCTTAGGACTAGGTCAATTTGTGTGACATTGTCCTCCGATATTTATTTATTAATAAAGAGGGAGACTCACCGCACGCCGGTCTTGTCGTCATACGACTTCGTCTTGTCCTTGTCTGCGCTGAGGTCTGCGTCCTTGAGGAACTTCAGGTCGGGGTCGATGTACACAATTTTACTCAGCTCCTGCAAAAAATGTTAGAACCCAATTTAAGATTGCCTTGATTTAATTTGTCAATCATTCCATACATTTTCTGTACATTGAAAGCTTGCACTAAATTTTTTGTGATTTTCAGCTGTTGAATTTGATTTAATTCTGACTAATCCACACAATTCGACACTTTACTTCTAATTGCTGGAGTTATTTTACTTAGGATTAAATGTATAATTAAATTGCTATACGTAGGTTAAGATAGGTTCGATTTAAAAGCTATTTTAAAAAAGAAAGTCTTCCATTAAAATATTGCATTCGGAATTACGAGTATGACTTCTTCTGAATTCTGTAGTGTGCTCGAAAAATATTAATACGTATTCTATTTTTGGTGTCGCTGGTGTGCAAGTGTGTGCGTGTGGGCGCGTATGTTTGTGTGTGTAAGAGAGAGGGAGGGAGAGAGAGAGAGAGAGAGATAGATAGAGAGAGAGAGAGATGCTCACGTTGCTGTATATGTTGTTCGGCGCGCGCAGGTCCCAGAGCCGCACGGTGTCGTCGCTGGAGCACGAGAGGAAGGTGCCCGGCGGGAGCGCGCCGCCGCCCGCCATGTCCACGCCCCAGATGCACGCCGAGTGGTACAGCGCCGAGTGGGACTTGCCCACCTGTGGATAAATCGAAGGTTTTTTTTATCTACGTCCTATCATAACTTCAATATAATATGTTCAGAAACTATAAGCTAATGCCCTAAGTATATTAAGTAACCTGTATCTGTTGTTGTACTTTAATGTTAACATTAAAGTATTACATGTCATTAAAATATCGGCTATCGCTGTAGTTGCATCTTAATGTACACTTTAAAGTATCGGTGACCTATACTGTAATGTTAACATTAAGATACAGGTACATTAAGATACAGGATAACGACAGATACAGGTTTCTCACATATTGTAGAAACTTATGATATGCATGTAGATAAAGTTATGTATGCGACTGTACGCAATTAGGCATTAAAATACTCGTGTATTAACCTCTCATTATGCACCTGTCACATAAATAACTAAACTAACTTAGGCGAGATGTGTATTTGTGTGTCTTCTCATTAGACACAGGCCAGCTGATGATACGTCTAAAGGTTACTAAACTACAATCGATAATTAGAGCGAGCAGGGCCTCTATTCTAGACAGTAAAAACAATATTGTTTTTTTGTACTTTGTCAACGTTTTGATAGTTCTTATTTACTTGACAGTAATGGCATGGCAGCCGAGTTAAAAACAATACCATAACACGTCAAAGATAATACGGTTTTTCCCGGTTAGAATAGAGGCCCAGTTCGAAAATTTTCTAAAAATGTAGAGGCATTTTTGTTCGTATTGATATGACAAAAGTTTACGCCTTATATTACCCAATATTATCGAGTAGATGTATGAATAAGCTGCATTTCAAAGGGTTTCGGTATCGTAAAAAATACCTGTTTATTTTTTTATAACCTTGTGTACCACACAAAACAAATAAGAATGATCAGAATGTGACTTACCCGTTTGATATCCCGTACGTCCCATACATACAAGCTGTGGTCGTTGTACACGACGGTAAGCTTGTGGTTTCTATCGTCGTAAGTGAGCGCTACGGCGTCCGGATACCTCGCGTTTGGTGGTTGAGTGAACATGTGGCTGAAAATATAAGAATCATGTCTGTTTTATCTATTTTTGGTTCACTAAGTAGATCTATGTGTAGTAGGAACAAAGCAGGCCCGCGCATAGTGCCTTGTGGAACACCACATATTAGTAACACGCAACCACTGTTACATATAACTTTGACTACTCTTTCGATATTTTTAATACCTTATTAAACAAAAACAAATAAAAAACGACACTTGTAGATTATAAATCCATTTATAAATACGAATATTTGATAGTTAACACAGTCAAACGCTGTGGACACATCTAAAAGTAAGAGGCATCTATATTTTTCAACACAACTCACTTGATATTGACCCCCTGCGACACGTCGACCCCTAAATAGTGCGTCCGCGGCAGAGTGGTGACGTAGCGGAGCGAGTCGGGAGCGAAGCAGCGTACCAGGCCTTCCGCGCAGCCTACAAAGATATATCCAGCGCCGATGGACATGCAGTTGGCTGAGGTCGTCTGAAAATGATATAAGGTAATGGTTTACAAAAAGCAAGCTTTAAAAAACCCGACTGTTTCTAAACAACTTTAAATCGTTATAAATCCTAAATGATCATTAAAAATGAAAAATTATGATAGAAACCTAAAGATGATTTTCAAATACCTATTCAATGATACTCCAGTTGTCATAGTTCGTCGATTTTATTTTTTGTTTTTTACATTGTGTCTTTTGGTTGCTGCCATAATGAATTTTGATTACTGCCATATCTTTTGTGACACTCACAAGATTTAATTAAGGGTGTTACCAGACCAATCGATCGATCGCCGATCGAGGGCATCGATTGACGTCGATCGAAGTCGATCGATTGGTCTGGTAGGAACTATCGATCGACGGATACCGTTCGACTAACCAATCGATCGATTACCGGTCGACGTTGATCGACTGGTCTGATAGCTTTAATTTATGAAGGAACTATCGATCGACTAATCCATTCTGCCATCGATCGACGATCGATCGATTGGTTTAGTAGGAACTATCGATCGACGTAGACTAATCAATTCTACCATCGATCGATGCCGTCGATCGACGATCGATCGATTGGTTTAGTAGGAACTATCGATCGACGTAGACTAATCAATTCTACCATCGATCGATGCCGTCGATCGACGATCGATCGATTGGTCTGGTAACACCCTAAGACAAATCGATTGACATAACAATCACCAATATTTTACGATTAAACAACGTAGGTTGACCTAAGATTTATTTTAAAAAACCTAAACCCATTTTACGATACTAGGGTATCATATCTTACCCGGAGCTCCACCCACTTGTCCAAGAGCCTGCGGCTGTTGAACTCGCAGAGCAGCCCGCTCCGGGTGATGGCGTACGTGCTGTCCGCCGCCTCCCCGCGGCCGCACACCACGTCGCAGAACTCGTTGTCTTTCTGCTCGCCTAGTATCGCGGAGCGGCCCATGAGCGGAACGGGCTCTTTAAACTGGAAAAAAAAAGATTTTTTTTTTAATTTCCGATGATGTTTTATAAGTTTATCGTATGTATCTGTGTTTTTAAGTATCTGTATATTTCTGTCTATGGTATCGAAGCTACCAAACGGGTAAGGGTGTTACCAGACCAATCGATCGATCGCCGATCGACGACATCGATTGACGTTGATCGAAGTCAATCGATTGGTCTGGTAGGAACTATCGATCGACGGATATCGTTCGACTAACCAATCGATCGATTGCCGGTCGACGTTGATCGACTGGTCTAACAGCTTTAATTGATGAAGGAACTATCGATCGACGTTGACTAATCCGTTCTGCCATCGATCGACGATCGATCGATTGGTCTGGTAACACCCTAACGATTACGACGCGGAAAACTATACTCTATTCGAAATAGCATTACGCGCAAATGAAGTTCAACCGTAGGGTGGAAGACCTCAATTTTGGCCGACTGTACAGTAACATACCTTAGCGTTCCTTGAATACTCGAGGTACCAAAACTTGACATGTCTGAACCCGACCGTCACGAAGTAGTTGCCGTTCTCCGCGAAACTGACCGCCTTCACGCGAGACGACACCTGCAAGGAAAGAGTATATTAATATAGTACTAGAGGACGCCCACGACTTCGTACGCGTAGAATTAGTTTCCCGCTACTCCCCCCTATTTCACCCCCTGAGGGGTTGAATTTATAAAAATCCTTTCTTAGTGCTGACTTACATCATGAAAGGAACCCCTGTACCAAATTTCAAGTTCTCGGTACAGTAGTTTCGGCTGTGCGTTGATATGTCAGTCAGTCAGTTTAGCCTTTTATATATATAGAAGATATATATTAAACGTTTCTCTCTCCTTAAAACTAGTCCGATTGTTATGATTTTTGAATTTGTTGTAGAACTTGTAGATGGCATGAAAAACTAGGTTCTTGTTAGACGCATTTTCTGATATATTTATTTTCTTTAAAAAAAACTGGATAAGGGCCGAATCTTAAGTATCCGAATCTGACGTGCATGCATGACTCGATGTACGAGTGTGGAAGAAGCGAAAGAGATTTGTCAGGATCGTAGCAGATGGAAAGAAGTGGTCTCTGCCTACCCCTCTGGGAAACGGGCGGGGTTTTTAATTTTTATGTATTTATGAATATAAAAAAATCCGATCGCCTTCTTTCCCTATATTTACTGTTATACTTATTTTCTTGTATACAAATTTCCGATTGTCTTCTTTCGTTATATATACTGTTATATTTATTTTCTTGTATAAAAAATTCCGAACGGTTTCTTTTCATATGGACATATTTACTGTTATATATTTGTCTTGTTAGATCATTTTCACAGAAGAAATTTTTTTCATAGTAGCAATTTTCATTCCAATAGTAATTACATCGTAATACGTAACTAGGTTAGGTTAGGTTTGTTTTTATGTCAAGCCCAGAGGGCCAAAAAAACCTAGAAATAGGAGCTCCGCCAAGCGGAGCACTGTCAAATTAAATTTTTGGAATGGAACAAAATGCTACTAAAAAACAAATCTACTGGTAATTCAGGCGATTAAAATAAATATCTTCTGTGAAAGTGATCTAACAAGCGAACAGTAAATACAATGTCTGGAAAGAAGGCGTTAGAATTTTTTTATACAAGAAAATAAATACAGCAGAAAAAACGTCTAACAAATGCTCTACAATACCTCTCAGTATGGCGGAAAGATTTTTCAAAAATTCAGTTTGCGCATACGATCTTCATACTCTTGTACTTTTTCATGCTTTTTCTTTTAAATGGTATGTTACTGCGATCAAAATGGCCGCCTCACCTTATTGCTGGCCAGTTTGAGGTTCGCGCGCCACTCCCATACGTTGACGATCATGTCGTGCTGGGAGCCCACGGACACCAGGTATTTGGAGGATGTGGAGAAAGCCTGGAACAGAGAAATATATGTTAGACTAGAGGAGTTTGTCTGTTTACCTTATTAGATTGAGTTACAGTTAGGGTTACCATTTAGGAATTCGAAAAGTCCTGACAAAAAGCCTGGTATTTCGATAAAAGTCCGGACTTTTTAGTCGCAAAATGGAAACATTAAGGTGAAGTCTTGTAATTGCAACTATCTGGTTATTGCAACTAACTTAAATAACTCCTTCTAGGATCACTGTTTTGAACAACGACAGGCGTGACTTACTAAGAAATACAATATCTCGCCTGTCGTTGTTCAAAACAGTGATCCTAGAAGGAGTTATTTACTTAAGTTAGTTGCAATAACCAGATAGTTGCAATTACAAGATTTCACCTTACTCTTGTGTAGTTATATTACTCATATACCACCTAATTTAAAAAATCCGGACAAATTAAAGTGCCGGACAAAGCCCGGACTAGTGTCTAAAAGTCCGGACATGTCCGGCCTAATCCGGACGAATAGTAACCCTAGTTACAGTAGAACATAATTTATATGGCGTGTCGTGAATCTTCGTTCGCGCAGACACGAACAACGCGATGATTTCCGAAAGCACGATGAAAACCCACGATCAGACTTGTACGTAATAGTTATAAGGTGTAAATTAAATTGCATCTATTTTATTTCCATCCCACTCACGGCTGATTGAATGACATTGAGTAACCAATAATAGCACAGAATACAGACGCGCAACGCATGGATCATGCTGATTGGTTCCCGCGCTTCGAAAATTCGTCTCCTGCGCAGGTACATCGGTAAGCCATATCAGTTGCGTTTTACTGTACATCGCATATACCTGTTTTGAAAAACGCTAAGTATTGACGACGCGTTGGCCTAGTTGGTAGTGTCCCTGCCTACGAAGCTAAAGTCCTGGGTTTAAATCCCGGTAGGGCAGATATTCGTGTGATAAGCGTGAATATTTGTTCCAGAAATGGATATTTTCTATGAATCCTACTAATGTTATAAATGCGAAAGTTAGTTAGTTTGTTACTCCTTCACGCTGCAATGGCTGGACGGATTTGGATAAAATTTGGAATGGAGATAGCTTATACCCTGGATTAACACTTAACATTTCAAGTAACCCATGGGATAGCGATAATCTAAATCTACGCGGACGAAGTCGCGGGCCGGAGCTAGTTTAAGTATATATTTCTCTATATAAGTATTTATATCATTGTCTAGTACCCATAGTACAAGCCCTAGAGCTTAGTTTGGGACTAGGTCAATTGGTGTGATATTGTCCCCTGATATTTATAATTATTTATTGTACAGTCAACAGCATAAATAAGTGATCATTTCTGAACCTTGTCGCTTTCAATCATTTCACAATTTTGTATAACATTTCAAACACGACGTTAAAGTGACAAGGTACATAAATGATCACTTATTTATGCTGTTGACTGTACATGTCGAAACACGTAAAAAGCGCCCGGAGCGGCTAGTGGAGGGGATGTTCGCGCATGTTGTCTACTGACGAACCAATAGCGTGGCAGCAAAGCGGAGCGGTTTACGCTCCCCCCGTCTTCACCACCAATTTGGTCCGTAATTTGCTCACTGCGCAGGCCGCTCAGAGTTTCTACTTTGAAATCCGTAATTCGAACTTCGTCTATTGCTATCCCTTTTGCTCTCGACGCGTCACTAATTCGCAAGAAAGTGATGGGGCGATCTGAAGTTCGAATTACTGATTTCAAAGTAGAGCCCCAGGGCTCTTTTTACGCGTGTCGACTTGTAAGTAAAGTTAACATGTTTTTGAACTTCTCTTTAGCTACTAGTTATGTACTTACAACGCAGTTAACTCCATGCGTGTGTCCCGGGAATTCTGCTATCTGCACTGCCCCCGACGCAGTTGGGTCCTGGAAAAAACAAACGCAACAGTTAAAAAACGGTTAAAATTAAATAACGATGATGCTCAATAATATTAAGCTATATCAATCACTGTTGGGTAACAAAACATGACGCATGTGACGCACGCATGACGCACTGAACACCTAAGATAGAAAACACAAGCTATAGTTCCCTCAAGGTCCCACACTCACCGTAACTCGAGACGCGCAAGACGCACACATGACGCACTGAGCACTAAAGGTGGCGGTTCGCGCCGCGACAGAGGCAAGCGACCGAGACATGAGACCGAGACCGGAGACACGAGACACTACTGGTCTGGGGCAGCGACCGTCTCGCTGTCTCCTGTCTCTGTCTCGCTCGCGAACTGTCGCTTATACATTGCCTAACGTCAAGTGACGGTCGCGGTCTCCAGTCGCGGTCTCCTGTCTCGGTCTCCTGTCTCGGTCTCCTGTCTCGGTCTCCTGTCTCTGTCGCGGCGCGAACCGCCACCTTAATAGAAAGCACAAGCTAGATTTAATTACCTGCAGTTCCTTCAATCCCCTTTGAATAAAAACCTGACGCATTTGACGCAATCATGACGCACTGAGCACCCAATATATATATATTTACCTGTAGATCCCAAACTCTGACGGCAGGCGCGTGGCCGCACTCCCCCGTGGCCAGATACCGGCCGTCCGGCGAGAATGTGACGCACGTGACGCTCTTCCGTGACGCATTGAGCAAATGGGACTGCCGATTCTTGCGCACATTGTACAGGACTACGGCGCATCTGGAATTGAAGAAAATATTTGTTAACTATACTCTTTTTGTTTAGTTACTTAATTAAATGTAAACAAACTAAACCACGTGACTCCGTTATGGTGGCCATACACCATCCTTCCTATAGTCCAATCGGCATGACGCTACCGATTGGATCAGATAGAATTGACCGTGGGTGGGAGTGGATTGGCATGACAGTTATACTTGACGGCACAATCGAAATTCGATTCTTTTGGCTTGATCGACGATCGTCAGTTCAGTCAGGTCAAGATTTTAACCTCTCGTGTGTCGAGATAGCGTTTTTCATAACAGTATCTTGCTGATTGATAAATAATTACAATTATCTTTTGGCGTAATCCTCAATTCGTCGTCTGTCACCGGTGACGCCATGGCTTCAACTGAGCGTCGCTGCCGATTGGACAGTTCAAACTGATCGTGTGTGGTGTATATAGACGAACTGCAGATTGGATCAAGCCTGCAGCGTCATGTCGATTGGACGATAGGAAGGATGGTGTATGGCCAGCATTATACAGCTAATTGACAATAGCGACAATTTTAAAAGGTGTTCTGATAAAATCATGCTTTATAGAGGTTTGTCGCAAAAGCATACTATTTGTTTTTTATTTTTTTATTTTTTGTTAATATAAAACAAAAGGTAATCGTAAAACTGCCCTCGTTCTTCAAACAGCACAGCGGGTTGAAAGGTTACGGTTAAGGTTAGTTCCGGTAAGTCTTAACGCAGAAAAAAAGATCGCAGTAGATTACAGCCAAATCATATTTTCTGAACTATACAAATATAAATATTGCGAAATTTCAACGCAATGTAAAACTATTTCTTGCCTACAGCGTAAACCGTTTACGAGCTCATCTCGGCCCAATTTCGCGTAATATACGAAATCCCCGGTCGCCGAGGGCCCTATTTCACAGTCGGTTGGCCCCGACCCGAGCCGCGAGCGATGGATAAGCCGGTGCTCCGCAGAATTCTATATCTAGATTAAAAAAATGCAGTCAGGGCGAATTGCTTTTTACCTCGCCTAGGCAATAAAGTATCAGATCATTTTCTAAATTGGAACGTAACGTTTTTAGGGTTCCGTACCAAA
The DNA here is from genome assembly GCA_948252455.1 of Acleris cristana. Taxonomy (NCBI): domain Eukaryota; kingdom Metazoa; phylum Arthropoda; class Insecta; order Lepidoptera; family Tortricidae; genus Acleris; species Acleris cristana. The sequence continues at coordinate 7,235,104 of OX411801.1, read as the reverse complement.
ATGGTAAAAAAGGAACCCTTATATGATGAGACTTCAGTCTGTCTGTTTGTATTTCACAGCAGTTTTTCTCTGAAACTATAAAGCTATCAACTTGAGATTTGGCATAGTTGTATAACTTGCTTACCCGCATCTGTTTCCGGTAAAAAAGGATTTTCTAAATATCTGAAAAGGGGTCTAGAAGGATCACTGTTGGATCGCATATTTTTTTTACGCATAATGTATCTTTCCGCATAAAATTGTTTGACCGAAAACGTTTTTAACAATAGAAGCGGTTTTATTTTAATTATTATAAGAAACTAACCTTCCCTAACCTAACCTAATCTACGAAATAGACGTTTATAAAATTCTGCAATGTCAGCCTAACGGGGAGTTATGCGAAAAAAAAAATGCGTTCGAAAGGGATCCCGTCTAGAATGGGGGGTTGCAAATTAAAGTGATTTGATTATATTATAACTATAACAAAAGGGGTGTCATATGGAAGGGCTCAATCTGCACATTTCAAAACCACTTTCGTTTAATTTTCGTGACGTATTTTTTGATTTATAGCCAAAAATTTGACGACAACGACCCCTTCCTTTATCTCCGAATTTTATGGATGAAAAAATCTGATAAATTCCTGACTTAAAGATAAGCTATAATATAAAAATGAATCGCCGAATGTGTTGCTAAGCGCAAATCTCGAGAGCAGCTGCACCGATTTCGCTAATTATTTTTTTAGAATATTCCTTGAAGTACTTTGGTTCTTACGGAGAGAAAAAATTAAAAAAATCCACCGGGAAAGTCAGGAATTTGCAGCAGGGCGAAGCCGCTGGCGGGCCGCTAGTCTATATAATAAAAATGAATCGCTAAATGTGTTGCTAAGCGCAAAACTCGAGAACGGCTGAACCGATTTGGCTGATTTCTTTTTTGTTGTGTTCGTCATTGTCAGGACAAGGTTTTTGTGAAAGAAAATAATTGAAAAATCCACCGGGAAAGTCACAACTTTCTAACGGGGCGAAGCCGCTGGCGGGCCGCTAGTAATGTATATTTTACTTGTAAAGAGGTCGCAAAAGCAAAAAACTTAAAGGCTAACTACGTCGTTGATTCTGGAATAACGTCGAGTGTCGTCGAGTGACGTTCGTCGCCGTCGTCGAGAGCGTCGCACGCGCAGACGACATATGAATAACGTATGATTTGCATTCGCGTCATCTACGCGTTCAAACCATTCTCTCCCTTATATGGAAGTTGGTTATGTTATGTAATGCAGTTTTACTAAGCCTTATGAGAAACTTATGTTAATGCAGTTTTGAGGGGGTGCGCTTCAATCAGTATAAAAACATTTTGCATAATTTCATTTAACTAGGTGTATCTTACGGGTTAGGCGAAAACCGCTTGAAATGGTATGTTTTAATACACTATTACAATCACTTTTTATCATTGGATATCATTTAATTGTTGTGATTTATTAGAGAATGGGTCCAATTCGGATAAGTGACGTCTAAATTTAAATTTAAGTTAAGAATCTGTAATTTTAAGTAATGTCATTTTAGGTTACACGCCAATTGGTATTCGGATTACCGCCTATTTTGAAGTTGCCATACATTAAAATCTCTTAATTTAGAGAATCGCTTAAATTTGACGTTTAAAACATTCAACTTAGAGATAGACGCCAATCTGGTATTCGGGTGCACATCACAAACGTCAAATTACAGATTTTTAAACGAAATTTTCTGTAAATTTAGACGCCACCTAAACAGTCCCGTGTAAATTTACACGATAGGTACTTAGGATTCTAAATCGGATGACAGATCGAAGCCTTACTGATTTTACCGTTCGTCAATAGGATCCTTCCTGTTTTAATTGCATTTTTTTTCACGATTTCCTGAATTCTAAAAAGGATTCCTAATAATTGAATGAAAGTGTAATGAAAAGCCCTTAAATGTGTCTGCTTTGAGTTCTGTGTCTGTACCTACCTACCTATTTGCAAAACGCAAATGGGATATGGTTCTGTGGAATTCATTTCATTACCTAACCTATCGTACATAAAAGTGAAAATGTTAAAAAGAACCACCCTTAAAATCTGTGTGTGACCCACCGTAACAAGTTATAAATAAGTGGCTATTTGTTTAATTTAGAGAAGTCACATTAAGGCTTCCCTCGAGTCAGCTCGTCAATTGATACGATTGCTGCATAAATGAATATTAGGATTTCCCGGACCATCAAAGGTAAGTCATTTAATACACCTGCGGAAATAAATATTCGAGAGATAGTTTTGATATCTCTGTGAAATGCTTGATACTTGCTAAAGTTTTTTCTCTACTAAGTACCTAGTTACCTACCTTTTTATTTATATTTCTTACAATGATAACTTAGGATTTACTAATAAACAACTAACCACCAATTTTTGTCTTTCTAGTGTTCAACAGTGTTATGACAAAGGCACTTTATAAAGTACCTAAATGTTGCAGTGATATTGCACCCATGTTATAAGATACTTAAAACATAGGCCAACACAAGGAATGCTGCACCAGTACATAGATACTTGTTGGTAAGTAGGTACCTATGTTATGTTATGAACTGCCTTAATATAAATGGTTTTATGTACAGTCGGCCTTATAAGAAGCTGCACACTTTTGTACCTTGTCGCTTTAACGCCTTTGAGAGATTATTGCAGCTGTTTATACATGATGTTAATGTGACAAAACACTAAAGTGTGCAGCTTCTTATAAGGCTGACCGTACCTACCTAAGTGTAGAATTGGAATTAATTTTATTCTCTAAGCTATACATGCACTTTACAAGTTGTGAGTCTACTAGCACCTATTAATGCTTCCTAAATAAACACTTGAGATGAACCACTGCAAAGAACTCCTTAATATTGTAAATTGTTTTCTACATAGGTTGTATACCTATAAATGCTCCGTACAAACAACATGAATAACTTGAATATCAATGTACCTACCTACCATAATTATGTTTAAAAAGTAGGGTCTTGAGATAAAAGAAACAAATGATCATAGAATAGTATTGCTTTTTATATTATAAAATTTTTATATTATGAAATATAAAGAAAAAGATCATTCAATAGTTTTATAGTAGTAGTATAAATACAAGCATTAGATGATTTACATTGCTATTTAACTACATAGTTGTTTGTTTCCCATACAACTATGAAACATCTAAGATTCATTGCTGGTATTAATGTTACTTACTGCACAGAAAGTTTAGCCCTATCCTATGTTAATTAAAGTTAGTTATAAGTATAATTTAGTGACTCTGAAAAAGAGCACATATTTTCTTTAAGTACCTAAAGTATGATCCAGCTCTAATCTATATATATAAAAGGCAAAACTGACTGACTGACATATCAACGCACAGCCGAAACTACTGTACCTAGAAACTTGAAATTTGGTACATGGGTTCCTTTCATCATGTAAGTGAGCACTAAGAAAGGATTTTCCGAAAATCGACCCCCAACGGGAAGAAATGGGTGGGAGTAGCGGGAAACTAATTCTACGCGTACGAAGTCGCGGGCGTCCTCTAGTGCATGCATAAGTGTCATGGGAAAGTGCATCTAGCTAGATTATAGTTTAATGATTTAACTAAAGACATGCCACAATTCACTCAGACCCAATTTTTTATTCTCATTGCTTTAAACTTTATTGCTATTGCTTATAAATGTGGAGTAACCATGGAGTAGCTAAGCCATGGTTTGTCCCTATCCTTGAATTCAAATGTCACAACAGTAAGGACAAAACATGGCATGGCTACTCCATGGTTACTCCACGTTTATAAGTAAGGGCATATAACATTTAGAACCAGCAATCTTATATTATAATTATTTTTTCAGATTAATAGTGGTGACATGCTTTATAGAATCCTGGTGAAATATGCATGATTCATAAAGCTTGGTGCGCTGAATAGAGCGAAGTGGTACTTCACATTGAGGCAAAGACTGTTGCTGTATAAGTCGCACGTCCAGCCCCATATGGATTACTGCTGTCATCTCTGGCCGGGAGCACCTGAATACCAGCTCGGGCCTTTTGACTCAGTTATGTTTTGGGCATTTTGATATAGGCTACGGTAACGGCTTACTATCAGGCGGGCCATATGCTTGTCTGTTTGCAGCTAGTGTAAAGTGTATTTCCAAATTAAATGTTATTGGTTAATAGTAATAAGGTAACATGATATGTGTTTTATTTATTATCTTTGAGAAATAGAGGACATAGATATAACAAGAGGTAATGACATCCTTGAGCTAATTTTATGTTTTACATATTATTGCTGGTGACTACTAGCTGGAGTCCCAATACGGTACAGTCCAGATAGTCTTACTCAAGGTGCTTTTCCACTGGCGAGGCAAAGCTAGACGATAATATAAATTTGTATCAAAAATCTATGAACATCATCCAAGGTGGAAATGGTTGTTCAATACGAATATTTAAACTAGTCGCGCCTCGGATCGCTAGTGGAAAAGCACCTTCATTAAATTTTTAATTAACCTTCAGCTGATGCCAAAATTAGGATATGTCAATGATATCATTTTATTACACGAGGACTGTTACTGTTCTGTTCTGTTCTGGTGACATCTCCAGCCAGCAGTTCTGCTGCAAGGACCCGTACGCGCTGACAGCGACGGAGAGGAGATGTTAGATTAGGCTAGCGGGGAAAAGTACGCCCGCCCCACTCGGTCCGGTAGGAGTAGCGTATAGCCGGCAGAGCACGAGAACCTTAACCCGCACCGACCAGCCACCAATACTAAACCGATTAGGGTAGGCGAGCTTCGTCGCTTTTGCTGCACCAACCATCTCCGCCCGCCGCAGGCAGCAGCGCACCTGCCCGAGATACCGGAGAGCCAAGTAGATAGGATAGGAGTGTAGGGTTTGCAGTCGATATGAAGGGAGAGACGGGAGGTGGAGCCAACCCGAATTCAGGCATCGTGAAGTCAGCATTAGGGAGATAGATACAATACTTGGTGTGTAATATATACTAAAGGTATGGACTGCTTAATATTCCTGCTTCACTTGCTGCGCCTCCAGTAATTATTCTAGATCCCGGATGCCGAAGCGCCTCCTCGTGCGTCTCGCGGCACTGCTGGAACTGGTCCACGTTGGCCTGCAGGCGGTCCCGCTGTTCCCGCATGTCATCGTACTCTAAGTCCGGCTTGAGGGTTTTGTTATTATTGATGACGCGCAGGACCTCCTCTTCACTCTCGTCGCGCTCCTGCAACAGCCGTGCATTGAGCTCGTTGACTGTCTTAAGCTCAGACTGAGTATTCTGGAGTTTGTTCACCAGGACATCCCGACGGGTTGTGGGCTTCAATTTCAATTTTTCCTCGGAATGGCTTCTGTCCATATGGACAACTTTGCCAGCGTCAGGGTTTGAAGCTACAGATGATCGGTAAAAAAAAAGTGTGGTAGTGGCTGAAATCATGGTGACAGAGTATAGTACTAGAACACAAAAACAGTTAAACAAGATACACTATCAATAGTTAGCCTAAATTATATGTTAATTGCCTTAAAACTGACAATGTCACAAAAATAAACGAATTTCTTATGGAAATGTAGGTATATTAATGACTGCAATAATTTTACTATTACAATACTATTAACTAAAGCTTGAAATAAGCCACACTTTTACCAAAACATTTTAAAAACTAAAACCTTTTCGTGCTGTCAATGTCACATAATTTGATCAAAATACTTTGTTACAACTACAGTATATTCGTTAAAATTTAATGCAGTAGTAAATGTAATAACGAAATTATACAAAATGAATACTCCCCTGGTTTTGTTGATGATAAATCAGTACAGCAGACGGTGTAATTTTCAAGACATTTTCAAATCACGAAGTCGTTGACCCATTTACTTGTCAAATTTTGCATTCGTGATAATACTTCCTTCACAGCACATATAGTCGTGATACCATGTACACTTAATATTTATGTGTTTATCTTGGGTTTTAGTCTTGGTTTTGCTATCTAATCAACCATAGTTAACCTTACGAATCCGAATCCAGAATAACGATAGCATTAGTAAATCTTTTAATCGACAGATATCGCCATCTAGCAATGATCTGTGTAAACTATCGTAAAGGGTGTTCAATAATTCATGTTGGATAAATTCATGTTACGTTTAATTCTCAAGACCACGTTCTCAATTGCTTTTTCTTTGGTTTCAGGTTAAGACGTGTTGTGATTCAAAATGTGAAGTGAACAAGAGTGCGAATTCAAAATGGCGTGGTATATAGTGTTGTTGTTGTCGTGTGTGTTGTGCGGGGTGGGGGCGAAGAACTGCAGGGGGGAGGAGGCGAGGGAGAGGGGGGACTGCGAGAACCTGTGCGATGCTGCTGGGAATTGCACCATCAGGGCTGCTCTCCTGTTACCTCGTAACACGTCTTATGATGCTTCTTTGTCTATTGTAAGTATTATAATTTTGGTAAGCATTGCCGGTTTTATGACTGAAATCCATATCTAGATTTAGGTAGGTATGCATACATTCTGTTTTGTTGGGCTTTTTTGAGAGTTTGTTTGTACGTAATTAAATCTTAATTACGGTAGATAGTTTTTAACTGTGTAACGAAAATTCGTTATACAAGTCTTCATTTTTTTTTGGCTTATGTTTAACGGATCACCAGATATAGTAAAATAAAATGAAAAAAAAAAACACTTTTTTTATTACACGAGGACTGTTACTAACTTAAATTTAGTCTAGTATACAAAACTAAACTGACAACCGCATACAGGAGAACGACTATAACACAACAACGAAGTTAGTTTTCACGAAGCATGCTAATGCAGGAGTAATTAATTATATTATGCAGCTGCGCCCATCCATAGGTAAGACTGAATTACTGCCTAATGGCTGCGCCAAAATATTAGACTTGTAGAAAATTATACAATTATAATCGCAGTTCGCATCGCTCGCAGTCCACATACATTCCAGGGAAAACCACAGATTATAACTACATGATAAGAAAATAATCTTGCGTATTTTTTTAAGATTCTTAAAGCCCGCTCCACATTCTCGACAAAACTACACGAGACTTGCCGAATACGAGAGTGTGGAGTGAGTATCCGTCTATGTTCGTATTGTCTCGCGTATGTTCGTGTTGTCTCCATTTCGTGGCGGTAAAAAGGCCAAACATCAAAGGGCTCTCGTGAAGTCTCGTGTTTGCGCGAAACTACCCCTCCACACTCTCGCTGCGCTCCTGTCAGTCGGCCGACGGCAACCGTAAGAAGCGCAGTATCGCATCTATCGATGTGTCGCAGTCATCCAGTATCTTCGCCTATTCCACCGTCTTTTGATAACTTTTTTTTCACGGATCAGTAAGTCATTGTAATACGCTACAGCGCATAATACTGCAGCGACAGAAGTTTCGAAGATGTCCATTTTGGTTGAGAGTCCAATTACAACTGCGCAAGGCGAGAATGTAGTGGGCCGCGCTCGTTTTCGCCCGATCTCGGCAAATATCTCTACAAAACCTATCTCGTGTAGTTTTGTCGAGAATGTGGAGCGGGCTTAAGCCGTATTCACATGCTTGGTGTTTTCCACAAACTACAAATTACAAGCGGAACTCTCTTTTTAGCAAAAGGAGTTAGAAAGAGACTTCCGCTTGTAATTTGTCGCTTCGTGAAACGCGCCTCAGGACGCACGTAACTCTGCGTTAGAGTGAGATAGAAATACGTCGTGCTCACTTTAATATAATAGTTGCAACCCTCAGTGTTTGTGGCAAGCACCAAGCATGTGGGTACGGCATTAAACTGAAACTATACATAGGTATTTGTTTGTTTACATTGTATATAGGCATGATGTACCAGGCAAACTAATAAAGATGAAACAAAACAAGGTGTAAGTAAGTTATTACTAATGTTGCTAATTGTATCAAAATAGTAAATAAAATATAAGTTATGTTTTTCGGTTTTTTTTTTCATAACAACTTGGTTAACGGTAAAAGGTATGATAATATTTAAAATACTGTAATAAATGAGCAAAAAAGTAATTAGAATGCCTATTGTTTTATTTTATAAAGTCGTCGAGTCTGCCGGTAATTTTCTTTGAATATAGCAAAGCCGTCAAAGGCTGACAACTACGTTTCTAGGGCCTTCCAAAAAAAAAACCGCTTTATTTAAACTTAACTTTTAAATCTATAAATTTAGGAAATGTCACTTTAGGTTACGCGCCAATTGGTATTCGGAAAAACTCTTAAATAAAATTCACTTAAATTTATAACTTTTTAGCCGTAAATGACAGCTCTAAATTTAGAAACTACTCTCTTGTCTGTGGTTGGTTCTGATATAATTAAGCTATTTCATATAACGAAAAGCGTTTTTTTCATGTAAGAATGTATCCTAAAGATTTTTCTAGTCTCAAAATCTATCTACAAAGTTTCAAGCGGCGCTTAAAATTGCAGATAAAATTATAACGTAATGTGCGTCCGAATACCAAATTGTAATCTACCTATAAATTTAGAAATGTCAAATTGTAATCCCTATAAATTTAGAAATGTCAAAGTAAGGTGCCTCTAAAATTAGGGATTTCTGTCTAAAATTAAGAATTCCCGAATACGGATTGAGTTTAGACCTGTCAAAATCGAGTTTGACGTTTATAAATTTAATTTTACAGACGTTTAAAATTAGACAACGGTTATCCGAATTGGACCCAATGCCAACCTAAATTTAAAATAATCATGTCATCCACAAAAGGTCTGCTAAATTATTAAAACAAAACTATTGGGTCAAGCACAAAATTAATGAAATAGGTCTTTTGAAATTACTTATTCTTTCGAATTAGAATGTAAACACCGTGAGTTATTTTTTTTGGTCTATCCCAATTCCCTCAATTCCTCACGGATTCCCACATCATTAATTGAGTTAATTAAATTAACTCAATTTAATACGAATGTCAGAAAACTCCAGCTGTAATATAATTAATGCTGTATTTTCCTTTCTTTAGCCCTACTATCCTATCCCCCTTCAAGGGAGCGCCCGCCAGGCGCCTCAAGGGCACCAATCGTAATTTAAAATGGAATGTAGGTATTTGTTAGTTGGTACGTTGCTAGTGAAGTGAGTCACTACTAGTTTACTAGCAACCAGGGCCGGATTTAGAGGAGGGCAACCGGGGCCTCCACAAAAGAGGGGCCCCAACAATAGACTTCGAAAAAAAAACAGACTATAGTCTGTGTCAATTGAAATTGCCAAAGATGTAAACAAATCAGTACTGTTTGACATATAACCTCAAATTTTCATCAAGGGTGTTTTTACTTAAAATAATGTATTATTTTAAGTAAAAACACCCTTGATGAAAACTTTCTAGAGCATTGAAACTGCAAATCGACCAATAGCAACGAAGTGCAGTCGGTCCCGACTGCTTAAAGCAGTCCGTGTATGGCGGGTCTTAGTAACAGGGTCCCGTTTTTACCCTTTCGGTACGGAACCCTAAAAAAAACAGGTTTCCAAGCCCTGCATACAACCAACTAGTCGAAACTTAACAATATTTCACCCTACTATCGATCTAAAGGCGCGGCCACACCGCGCCCAGCGCTGCACCCACGGTTCAACGGACTCATTGCACGACATTACGTATTCATGCCTTCGATTAATGTATCCCTGACAATGAGACGTTATTCCATTGCTGATATGCGAAAGTGTCGGTTTGTGATGCTTTCACCACAAAATATATAGGTACAGAAGTCAATCTACATACAAAACTAAGTGCGCTCGAGCAACGCACACATAGACACTGTTTTTAGTGTCATTTGACAGGTTTAGGTCTAAAACCGATAGGGCAATATAAATTGTATAACTAGGGTAATCCGTTTAGAAGTTATTAGGGATTTTCGATATTCAAATTTGTAATAACATAACAATGACATTAAAATAAAAATATTTTAGTTATTAATAATTTATATTTACATTCTTCCCGTTTAATTCTCAACGACAAATCAAACAACTAGATACCTACGAGTGCCATTACCACGATAGTTTTTTGTGCATAAGCCATTGTTGACAACCATAGAGCGACCGCCGAGCGTAGGTATGAAAAGTGATTGACTTCTGTACCTATCTATTTTGTGCTTTCACGGTCAAACCAGCGGTATATAGATTTCTATTCAGCTATACGATTGGCAAAATTTTACTATTTTCTTTAAAGGATGTTAGGACCATGCAAATACCTAGTCTGTTTGAAATAGTATTGTTTTGCTTATCTAAACTGTAAAAGCCGGCCAAGTGCGAGCCGGATTCGCACACTAAGGGTTCCGTACGGAGGCCTCTATTATTTCTTATTTAATTTTTTTTTGTTGTTAGAGCAACATAAAAATACACACATTTTGATAATATCAACTATCTGCCTACCTATTACGGTTCATGAGATACAGCGCGCTGACAAACAGACAGACAGCGGAGGCTGAGTAATAGGGGTCCCCTAAAAACTGCATCCGACCACCCATATATAGTCAAGAGCAATGAAAACGGGTCACTTTGTATTGAATTCCCACAGAAAGTGACTCGTTTTCATTGCTCCTGAGTGTTTTAATAATGTAAAGTGCCATAGAGTTCTCCATTCTAACGCCATCGACTGACATGACATATAAGTGTTAAACATGTCTGTTTGTCTGGCCGTGAGAGAGGACGCGGCGTCCGTCATACTTATGGGGTTAGGCTGCGCGGGAGTTGATAAGCGGAGCGGTTTAGGGCCGGTTCAGACGGACAGCATTTGAACGGCAAAACGACAGTTCGAGGGCAGTTCAGGGGTATGATTCTCTCAAATACGCGGTCGGACGAACGAACGAGTGAATGTCGCAGCGGCGAGTTTAAGTAGTCCCGTCCTAGCTAACCAAACACATTTTAGCGCGTGCATTCTCAATTAGGCAGCCTTATACGTTCGATCGTATCGACAGAAGCCATGCTGCCAAATTGAAAATGCACGCGCTAAAATGTGTTTCATTCGCTCTGACAGGACTACTTAAACTCGCCGCTGCGACATTCAGTCGTGCGTTCGTCCGACCGCGTTTTTGAGAGAATCACACCTCTGATGCTTGACGTAACTGCATCAAAACTGCATAACAACCGTACAGTCCGCTTGCAGTCCTGTCGACCGCTAACCGACGGAAATTGGATGAAATTTGGGATGGAGATTGCTTATACCCTGGATTAACACGTAGGCTACTTTTCATCCTGGAAAATTTAAGTTCCCGAGGGAATAACGATAATCGAAACCTACGCGGACGAAGTCGCGGGCAGAAGCTAGATAAGTTATATAAAATGAATTGAAGTTTCAAATTAGATTAAAAATTAATTGATTAACTTGCAACTTGGATTTAAAAAAATCTATAAAATATCGCACCAAATATTGCACAGCTGTACCGCCAAGTCGCGGAGCGGTTTAACCCCGCTCCGCCTATCACCGTGCCCGCGGCATGCGCGTACGCAGCGCAATTCGTATTCCCGCCGCCGATGGGAACCAATGGACAGGAATTCGACACCGCTAGTGGTTTACTGCTTTAACAGTTAGCGCGGTAAACGATTAGCCGTTTGTTTGGCACGTAGCAACATGTCTAGTTTTTTTTAAAATTTATATTTTAATAATTTATGCCACCTACAAAATAAAAATATAAATATAAATACTGACCCTGCGGGGTACGCGACGAGCTCTGTGTGCGGGTCGCATGCTAGCGCCGCGTTGGAGCCAACCGTCAGGCCTAGCACGCTCTCCAACTTGATCTGTAACAAGAAATGGATTAGGTTAATATCACATTATTATCATCAATGTAAGTTCAATATAATTATATAGACGCCAATTCCTTCTAGTACGTTGGACGACTAATTCCCATGCGTCCAATACCCCTGACAACTAATCCCTACACGTCCAGTACCCCGGATGTCAAATATTTCATACGTCCAATGCCATATGTGAAAATCGCATTATTTATATTAAAAATCATTGACGAGCTATGACGCTACACCCAGATTAAACAAGACCGTTTTCGTTGGGGTTATTATAAGAACGTGTACAGTTAAGTTTAGTGTAAAAATATGGGAGAACGCAATATCCTTATTATTCCAGTATAATAAGTACTACGTAAAATATTTATGACAGGATTTTTTCGATACATACACGTATTTTTGCACTTGACTCTACAAAAGAATGAACACATTCCGAAGCTATTTTCTTCTATTGGCTGACGATCTTATGGGTGTTACCAGAGCAATCGATCGATCGCCGATCGACGGCATCAATTGACGTCGATCGAGTCGATCGATTGGTCTGGTAGGAACTATCGATCGACGGATATCGTTCGACTAACCAATCGATCGATTGCCGGTCGACGTTGATCGACTGGTCTGATAGGTTTAATTTATGAAGGAACTATCGATCGACTAATCCATTCTGCCATCGATCGACGATCGATCAATTGGTCTGGTAGGAACTATCGATCGACGTCGACTAATAAATTCTACCAATGATCGATGCCGTCGATCGACGATCGATCGATTGATCTGGTAACACCCTATAACACGCGGTTTTGTTTGTTTACATTTTGTTTCATACCATAACTAATGGAGTATAGTATATTTTTTAGCCTTCACTCTGAATTACCATAAACTGTAGAACCTTGAACACCCAAACTTATCATTCATTTACAACAAAGTCAACATTTAAATAGAGAGGCCTTGCTGCTATCTATAGTGGTGTTTGCGAAGTAGTTTCGTCAGGTCTTTTTAATATACGATTATAAATAAAGGCCTCATCATATTGTCCAAAGACTAAAATTTGTGACCACCTTAGGTCCAAAGTTAATCTGACAACTGCAACAATGTTTCAACAACAACTTTCCTAAGTCACATATGACTTGACATCTCTAAAGATATTGACGACTTTAACCGAACAATTGTCGAATAGGGAATATTCAATACTTTCACAGCTTCAATAAAAGCTGATTCATGTAACAAACAGTTGAAAAAAATAACTTTTTCGATAGGTATAAAAATGTCCGAAATATAAGTCAACAAAGATTTGTTCCTATCTCTTTTTAGCAAAACAGAATTTAACATGGAACTTATATGGCCGATGTGTTACATGACGTCACACGGCGTATCGGATCTCTTTGTCTCTGTGAAATGACAAGCATAGAGGCATCTATCTTAGTCTTCAGGGTTGGCATTTGCAGTCTTAATACTGTCATAGTAAGATGCAATTATGAAATTAAAACTGTCATAAAGAAAAAGTAATTGACCATACAATAAAACCGTCATACATAATCGTTACAAACTAACGTAAAAACAAAAATGGCGTTCTCATTCTAATTACTAGATATTTCGATCACTCGATCATTCCAGTGAAAGCGACTTTAATTCACCGATACGGTATCGATTAATAATTTCAATAGCGTTAGAAAGTTATTTTTTATCACCAGAAACTTTTGCAATGTGCCTTATCTAATATCAGATTAAAATTCATAAGTAAATCACGTTTGCCAACATAACGGAACAGCATTAAATTGATTGCTGCAATAAAAATCGCTTGTAAAATGCATTTATTTTAGGCATATGGCTTTTTTTCTTGAGATGGAAGTTTAGAATTATATTTACATTAAACACTAGCATTAAAAATCCGGAATCCCGTTTTTTTATCTTAATATTTTTTAAGTAAAGTGGCCACACTAGCGACATGAGGGCTCTTTTACACGTCAGTTTTCAGTCTAGCGAGGTTACAAAAACATGAGATGGAAACCTAAGGCCGGCCGCATATACGGAAAACGTATGTTATGTATGTGGCCGGCCGCGGATGTCCGAATGCGGAAAACGTATTCGGAAACCGTATACGGAAAACGAATGTATGCGGCCGGCCTTACACACCAATCACACCATATAGTTGGCAACAAAGAGTTCGACTACAATATTCAAGTGATGCCACATTAGGCGTCAGTTTTTGGGAACAAATTGGATCATATGGCCAATTCCACTCCGAACGGCCCCATCTTTTTTCCAAACTCTTTTTGCCAAGCTATACATTTCTTAACCACTTTAAAGCCATATTTTATAACTGAATATTAATACTAACGACACCATAAGATGTTATCTTAAGCACGTACTTATATTCTATACTCCATTGACATTAGGATCAGCTGACGAGACAAGATGGCGCGTGGGCGCACTTGGCGGGAAACGTTGCGACATCTACATGTTAAGTTTGTAGTTACTAGGCGTGGTTTTAAGATGGTAGTGGTTTACCGGGACTTCTAGGAGAGTAATTTTGTTCGGGTATACCAGTAGGTATACTAGAAAGAAAGAAAGAAGAAAGAAAGAAAAAACGCCAACATAATAACAAAATAATAACATAATAACCTAATACTGATATTGGTGGAATCTGACACCAATAAGGGTCCCTCTCAGCATGTGTTCCAGCAGGTGCTGGTCTTCTATGGATCCGTTTGTGATTCACACGCGACTACAAGTGAATTACTAGTATACCCCTGGTAAAAACTAGTATTATACTAACTTTTACAAGTCTTCGCTCGCGTGATAATAGCGTTTTTAAAGTTTTTTTAACAGCGACATCTATCGGAAAATAGATTTAAATATAGCGCCATCTGTTGTTGAGTAGCATTTCTCATACAGGTAACCGATGTAGGGATAAAAACCGGCCATTAAGTGAGAGTCAGAATCGCGCACGAAGGGTTCCGTACCATCACCGAGCAAAAAAAGGAAAAAAAAAAAACACGATTGTTGCATGGGATTTAAATATCTGTTTTTAGTATTGTTGTTATAGCGGCAACAGAAATGCATCATCTGTGAACATTTCAACTGTCTAGCTATCACGGTTCATGAGATACAGTCTGGTGAGAGACAGATAGACAGACAGTGGAGTCTTAGTTATAGGGTCCCGTTTTTAACCTTTGGGTACGGAACTCTAAAAACTATTCAACAGTTTTGGTATCCTGTATTATTTATGACTTCATGTAGACTCAGCGAGTATCGACTTCTACGGAGTCGCGGGCGACAGGTTGTTGTGATATAAATCTAGTTTTTCACCTTGTTTTTAATACCTAGGTTCACATAAACACTAGATCATACGCGGAAGCGGTTGCCATAACAATCATTAATTAATTATAGTCTTGATCAACAATGGAGTAATGATATGGTTGACATAATGATGTCAACGTGATGCGAAGCAACGTAACGAGTACCGGAAAACCACGATATTTTATATTAAGATGATAATATAAAATACATACATACATACATAAACTCACGCCTTCATTCCCAGAGTGGGGTAGGCAGAGCCACAGACTCACCAACAACTCCAAAAACTTGTTGATAATTCTGTGACCACATTTTGCACAACCAGGCTAAGATGTTATCCAGTGTATTAGTGACAGGTTGCAAACCCATCGCCTAACAGCACTACACAGCCTTAAGTCCCTTAGTCGCTCGTCTCTTACGACATCCAATGGAAGACATGGAGTGGCAACATTCTAAACCCGGCACCACACGGGCTCATATAAAATACAGTTATCACTATATTTCGGTCCCATTTGTTCGAGGTTTCATAATCTAGTATTTATTTTAATAGTTATTTTTGGCTGTTTATTCCGTTGTACACGCGATATCCCACGCGAGGACAATATTGCATGGTAAGAGATTTTTTTTTTCTAAATTGCTTTTCTTTATTATTTAATTTTGTTTTCTGTGTTGCATTTCTTTCTCTTGTGGACTAAACGGAAGCACATGAAGATAGCTCCACGAGCTTCTGTCAAACCCCTGTAGGTATTATAGTCCTGGGAATTATAAAATTTATGAAAATGAAAATAAAAATGTACTCTTAAAAATCAAGTCAAGTCGGGCCTCTAAGAACGGCGCGACTATATCTACTTTTTTATTAACCCTATAACTACGCAGATAAAAGCTAGTTCTATATATTCTGTGGTACAACACCGTCATCGCCCGCGTTGTTCCTTATCCGGTTTTTTGCCCTTTTGCTTAGAGCCGTCAGACAGGTTGGCGTCCTTGCCTCGGCCTTGCCTCGACCAAGGCCGAAGTCATGTGTCTGTATACTAGCCCCCTTACTAATAAACGTTGAGTAACGTGGTATAGCTATACAATGTTTTGTCCTTATCTGCCATTGTGGCATTTGGATTTGACAGATAAGGACAAAACATTGTATAGCTATCACCGTTACCCAATGTTTATTAAGGGGCTTCTAAATATGTGGCCGGCAACTATTGGTGTCCCTCTCTTACTCGTATGTTAGAGAAAGACACCAATAGTTGCCGGCCACATATTGCAGTGAAAATATGGCCCGTTTAGAAGCCCCTTTAGTAAGGGGGTAGACATATAATACACAGTAAGCAGACACAACGGGTCGTTTTGTGAAGGATTTCAGTACAAGTTGACCACGTTATTTAACCACCAAAGGCTACGATGCAACCCCTTCTTTCAAAGTTGATATCTCTCAAACGGCCCAACCGATTTTCATGAAACCTGGCTAAGAACCATCCCGATAAATGTAGGTTTCTTTAAAAAAAACCAGCGTTCAAATCGGTCCATCCGTTTGGGAGCTGCAATGCCACAAACAGGCACACAGATAAAGTTTTACTCATAGCTGTCCGCCCGGGTGCAATTTTTTTTTCATACAAACCTTATTAAATATACTTTACGATCTATTCTCAGACCTACTGAATATACACACAAAATTTCATAAGAATCGGTCGAGCCGTTTCGGGCGAGTACCTATTGTTACAAACACTGTGACACGAGAATTATATTTAGGCAGAGCTACAGAATTACAAACAACTAAAAATTTGTTGATAATAAAATTATGTAAGTAACCACATTTTGCACAATTATGCTAAGATGTTTATCACTGTATCAGTGACAGTTGCAAGCCTAACAGTACTATAACTACTACAAGCCTTTATTCCCTTAGTCGCCTCTTACGACATCCACGGGAAGACATGGAGTGGCACTATTCTAACCCGGCAACCACACGGGAATTTTATAGGTACACTAGAGGACGCCCGCGACTTCGTACGCGTAAAATTAGTTTCCCGCTACTCCCCCCCATTTCTTCCCGTTGGGGGTCGATTTTCGGAAAATCCTTTCTTAGGCCCGTATTAATAAAATGATCTCAACTCTAATGCTCGTCTTGAGATGCGTCAAAAATGACAGTGTTCTATGGTTTGGCGTTTACTTTGGCGTATCTTGTGACGGGCCTCACAGTCAAGATGAGTTTATTAATACGGCCCTTAGTGCTCACTTACATCATGAAAGGAACCCCTGTACCAAATTTCAAGTTTCTAGGTACAGTAGTTTCGGCTGTGCGTTGATACATCAGTCAGTCAGTTTAGCCTTTTATATATATAGATATATTAAGAAGATTAGAGAAGATATTAGGACGCGGTTTTTTAGAAGAAATGTCACAGGCAATATGGGTTTATCCAGTCGAATAGCGGCTCTGCACGGCTAGCACATGCTGTCCGCGACATGTTTGTCGCTCGGATCTCCCTTTCTTCCTAGCCTGTAACGATAGAGACGCACTGAGCGACAAGCGAGAAAATACAACTTGTGCTACCCGTGTAGGATGGTTCTTGGCTAAGTTTACCGGCAAGAGTATCAAGGAATCATAAGTAAGTATTTACAACAAGCAGTTCTAGAAACAAATTAGTATTCACATCATGGAACTCCTACGCAAATACCATCGCCATATCAGACGGCGATCGAATGATTCTACATTTAAATGTGACATAAGGCATAACATAATATATAGCACTAGAGGACGCCCGCGACTTCGTACGCGTAGAATTAGTTTCCCGCTACTCCACCCATTTCTTCCCGTTGGGGGTCGATTTTCGGAAAATCCTTTCTTAGTGCTCACTTACATCATGAAAGGAACCCATGTACCAAATTTCAAGTTTCTAGGTACAGTAGTTTCGGCTGTGCGTTGATATGTCAGTCAGTCAGTTTAGCCTTTTATATATATAGATAGATAGATAAGGCCCCCCACAGACCTACAAAATGTTTGCGCAATCGTATTTTTGTACAATCAGATCAAAATAGGTTTTGCTCCTACACGTGTCAATTGATTGAGTCAATCATCAATCTTTATTATCTATGGTCTATGGTAATAGCTATGGTTAGTATGAATGATCTATTAAAAATTAAAACTAGAGTTATCAGGCTAAACGTCACGTGAAAAACAATTCCGTTCGCAATTTTCCGCCATTATTTATTTTATATAGTACCTAGTTTACTAGCTGTTTTGACAGGATTATTGAACCACAGATTAAAAAACATTGAGCAATCACTACTACAGACTATACAATCACACGTGATGGCACAAACAAAATTCAACTCTGTCAAACTATTCTAAAATGATTGCGCAAATTTCAATCATAGCCATAGACGATCAAAAAGTTTGGGCAATAAATTGATCAGCTGTGGGGTGCATAATACCAGCATGTGGTCGCTGCGTCCACGCAGAATTAGATATTCACGACGCGTTAGCCTAGTTGATAGTGACCCGCCTACGAAGCTAGCGGTCCTGGGTTCGATTCCCGGTATGGTCAAATATTTGACGATGAGCGCGAGTATTTGTTGAGTCTTGGATGTTTTCTATGTATTTAAGTATTTTTTTCTCTATATAAGTACATATTTATATCGTTGTCTAGTACCCTTATTAGTACAAGCCTAGAGCTTAGTTTGGGACTAACTAGGTCAATTTGTGTGAGATTGTCCCCTGTTAATACTAGCTGTTGCCCGCGACTCCGTCAGCGCAGAAAAATAAAACATAGCCTGTGTTACTCAGGGATAATGTAGCATTCTAATGGTGAAATAATTTTTGAAATCGATCCATTAGTTTTTGAGTTTAATCGTTGCAAAATACAAATCTTTCCTCTTTGTTATAATACTAGCTGTTCCCGTGCCCTCTTCGTTTGGCAATGAACATTTTTTTGGGTTAATATATAGCCTATGACACTCACAAATAACGTGGCTTTCTATTGCTAAAAGAATATTCAAAATCGGTTCAGTAGATCCAGAGATACGTCACAAACTTCACCTCTTTATAATATTAGTGTACAAGTATTGCGTCCGAAGCATTAGCATACGCGCCATTCAAATGTTTGCATAACGGTGAAGTAACGTTTAAGTAGCTAATATACATAACAAAACAGGTCTAGCGATAACTATGTATTAAACTCATGAAAATCCTCGATACAAATGACCCCTTTTTTTCTGAGCCGATTTTTCATAAAGCGGTTTATAATGTTCACGTTCATTTTCTTCGCATATTTTACCAGAAGATTTTAGTCGCATTTTTTTCCAACCTAATTTGACAGAGTCGAGGGAGCTCCGCTGCGGAGCTCCTATTTCTGGGTTGTTGGCGATATAATATAAAAACTAACCTATCCTAACCTACCTTGTAAATTGCTAAGGAAAAAATACGACTAATAAAATAATCTTCTGGTACAATAAGCGAAGAAATTAGCGGCCTTTACACGTAAAGTTCGGACCGCGGGAAAGGCCACGCGCCGTTCCAATCTTCGTTCCGAACCGTACGTTTTTTACTATTTTACTATTACAGTTACATACACGTACGGTATTATAAATCGAACCTAACCTAACCTAGTCTTATCTACACATTGAATATTTCAGAACTTCTGAAAAGTTTACGGTTAAAGCGGGATAATTTTTAGAGTTCCGTACTTCAAAAGGAAAAAAACGGAACCCTTATAGGATCACTTTGTGGTCCGTCTGTCCGTCTGTCTGTGTGTCAAGACCCTTTATCGCGGGAACGCGTGGAGGTATCGAGGTGAAATTTAAACCATGTACTCAAATCTACAGTCCCTTGAAGCTGTGAAAAAATCAAACTTCTACATTTACGTAAAAAAAAGATACGGTCGTTTATGTCGCAAAAAACGTGTATTTCGACACTCCGACTCGCCTTGTCCGGTTTTTTATTTTAGGAGTTCCAATAATCGGAGTTGCATTTTTAGATGAACTACCGCACTTTAACATGTAGTTGCGTCCCGCAGTGTGCAGCAAACACCAAGCATGTAATACGGCTATTATATTAAGTTCATCAGTACAAAGAAAACGTTGTTTTCAAGCATACCCTCGCTTCCCTTGTAATATGAATCATTTAATATAAACGTAATATCCTCGGCAGGTCGCAGCCCACGTCTTTGCCTCAATTGCATGACCTCACGCGACGAAAACAAGACGTTATTGTCTCTGGTCTGATTGCTTGTCAGTTTTGATGAAAGAAATGGCGGGGAAAAATATTGTATGTATGTATGTAAACACTTTATTGTACAAACAAAAGAGATAACAATTATAAAATAGACAAAAATATAACAGGGATGTACAAAGGCGAACTTATCCCTTTAAGGGATCTCTTCCAGTTAACCTTTGAGCGATTGAGAAATAACTATTACAACGAATAAGCAAATAAGTACAACACTAAAATAAATTTCTATAAATATTAACAGATGTAATAAATAAACACATATATATACAATATAACTAATAATATAATAAATAAATATATACAATAAGCAGGAAAAAGTTCAAGAACAAGTGTCAAGCCAGAACTTCTTTAGTGTAGATTTGAAAGAATCTACAGACTGAGACTGCCTAATTTCAGTAGGCAACAAATTCCACAACCGCACAGCGTGAACCGAAAAGGATTTAGAATACGTTTTGGATTTATTTGATGGGAAAGCAAGGGAAAGATTGTCACTTGAACGCAAGCGATTCTGAGATCCAGAGGCCAGAAAGTTAAAACGTTCAGAAAGGTAGGGTGGGGACTGAGGATAAAAAAGGATGTTAAAAAGCAACGACAGGACGTGAACATTCCTTCGAAAGCGAATCGGTAACCACTCAAGTTGTGCACGAAAATGAGACACGTGGTCAAATTTTCGCAACCCAAATATGTAGCGAATACACAAGTTAAGGAGGCGTTCCAGTTTGTTTAGCAGGTCTTCATTTAAGTCCAGATACGCGATATCACCGTAGTCGAGGAGAGGGAGGAGTAGGTAATATTGATTACTCGTTACTCGTATATTCTTTCTCTTGTTAATTATAGGTAGTTTCTAACGAGAATTGATACAATACGATATTAGTTTATTTATGTGACTGGTGCGGTGGTGCGTAATGAGTGGCATTAATACACGAGTGTGGTTTTCGTGTTTTTTAATAAGATCACACGAGTGTTTCAATGCCTAATTATGCGTACAGTAACTTTATCTACACGCATATCATAAGTTTCCTACAAGATGTGAGAAACCTATCCTACCTATACCTATACCCTCTATCTTAATGTACCCGTATCTTAATGTTCACATTAAAGTATAGATCACCGATACTTTAAAGTGAACATTAAGATGCAACTACAGCGATAACCGATACTTTAATAACATGTAATACTTTAATGTTATCATTAAAGTACAACCACAGATACAGGTTACTTAATATAGGGCATTTGCTTAGATTTTCTGAACATATTATATTGAAGTTATGATATGGATGTAGATAAAAAATATTATTTATTGAACAACACATACAATAATGGAAAGTACCTAAATAGGTCTAGATTAAAGGCGAAGCAATCCTAAATTAGCACTTAGGGTTGCTTCGTCTTGGAAGCTTTTTAGGGTTCCGTACTCAAAGGGTAAAAACGGGAACCTATTACTAAGACTCCGCTGTCCGTCTGTCCGTCTGTCTGTCCGTCTGTCACCTCACCAGGCTAGATCTCATGAACCGTGATAGCTAGACAGTCGAAATTTTCACAGAAGATGTATTTCTGTTGCCGCTATAACAACAAATACTAAAAGAAGAATAATATAAATATTTAAGAGGGGCTCCCATACAAGAAACGTGTTTTTTTGCCATTTTTTGCTAATCTTGTATAGATAATGGTACGGAACCCTTCGTGCGCGAGTCCGACTTGCACTTGGCCGGTTTTTTTTCTTTAAATAAGATACACCAAATCAAGTATGTAATAAACTAATTAATTTAATAAAATACGCAATTCAAACATCAGATCTAATACGTAATCATAATCATCATCAAATTATTATTCAATAACTTATCAATAATTACGACACAAGTCCAAATTCACGCTAACCTCATTACAATCATACACCGTTTTGATAAGGTTTAAAATGCAATAACGTTCCATTTCGACTTGTAACAATTAACTAAAGATCAGATATTAAATCACAGATCATAACCATTACATGTTTTTAATATCAAAGAATATAAAACCTTATGTTTTGAACTTAGAGTTAAACATTGCGTATTAAAGTCATATACTCGTAAGTTAAATATGTATAAGTGACCTTAATTTGTATGATGAGATTGACAGAAGTGCAAATCACGATTGTAATTATATGTTTGTAATTGAAAATGTATATGTAAGTATTATATAATACTAGAGGACGCCCGCGACTTCGTACGCGTAGAATTAGTTTCCCGCTACTCCCCCATTTCTTCCCGTTGGGGGTCGATTTTCGGAAAATCCTTTCTTAGTGCTCACTTACATCATGAAAGGAACCCCTGTACCAAATTTCAAGGTTCTAGGTACAGTAGTTTCGGCTGTGCGTTGATATACAATATATAGATAGATAAAGATAGATGGATAGATATAGTAGGATATATACCTAGATAGTAGGATAGGATAGCCTAGTCGGTAGTGACCCTGCCTACAAAGCTAGCGGTCCTGGGTTCAAATCCCGGTAAGGGCAGATATTTGTGTGATGAGCGCGAGTATTTGTTTCTGAGTCTTGGATGTTTTCTATGTAATTAAGTATTTATTTCTCTATATACGTATGTTCATCGTTGTGTAGTACCCATAGTACAAGCCTAGAGCTTAGTTTGGGACTAGGTCAACTAGAAAGGTATTTAAAAATAGAAAATCCAAGACAGGAACAGTGGGAATTGAACCCGGGACCCTTAGCCAAGGTTATCCAATACCCGTTTCTTTGTACAGTCGAGTTGTTTACACTTTAGTAC
This sequence comes from Acleris cristana, assembly GCA_948252455.1. Classification (NCBI taxonomy): domain Eukaryota; kingdom Metazoa; phylum Arthropoda; class Insecta; order Lepidoptera; family Tortricidae; genus Acleris; species Acleris cristana. The sequence goes on along the minus strand of OX411801.1, from coordinate 7,212,112 downwards.
CTTGTCACTTTAATCACTGTGACACTTCTAATATGGTGGTTTAAACATGACATTAAATAGACAAGGTACTAAAGTGTATACATATTTGTGAACTCGACTGTAGGGGCCCGTTTCTCAAAAAGTATTAGTCTAATAATATTAGTGTTTTGTCTCTTTTTTTAGTTTTATTTATGAGACAAAACACTAATATTATTAGACTACTTAGTACTTTTTGAGAAAAGGGCCCTGGTAACAAAATATGCAGACTAATATATCAGTAAAAAGGTTACACATTTTTTTTAATACCTACATTTAACACTGTAAAGAAAAAAAAACATCATCCAGAAACAAACTTTGAATTTTTAACTCTTTCTTTTTAAATCGTAGGGCATCGGTTATCGAAATATATTCGATAAACATCGTAGTCGTAATCGTAATGACCGACTTGTTGCATCCATAAACAACCTTACAGATTCGTAATGTTGGTCAACCTGATTATTCTCAGCAATTATTCCGTTTGCAATTATCATACCGATACCGGCCCAGATGCCAAATGGGGCGGGTTGGTGAAATAAGATTATCTGTGCAAACAATGCAAGCAGAGCCAGAGAGCGAGACGGAAAATAAAGAACGATGCAATATTCGACAACTACTTACGAGTGAGTTTCAGATGGACCTGTTACAATCGTACTTAGTCAGTCAAATGGAAGGACATTAATCCAATGGCTTTTATATCTTGGTCGTTGATTCCGCAAATTAATGAGGGTTTGTCCGAAGGACAATGGTCAGAAATGTCCAAACTAAGAAGATTTGACACGATCAAATTTGAAAGGGCACTGCGTGCGCCAACTGGTACTACGATGGTCTGACAGTGAATGTCCACCTTTAGTACTTATTAGGGTTCCGTACCTCAAAAGGAAAAACGGGACCCTTATAGGATCACTTTGTTGTCCGTCTGTCCGTGTGTCAAGCCCCTTTATCTCGGGAACGCGTGGAGGTATCGATTTGAAATTTAAACCATATACTCAAATCTACAGTCCCTTGAAGCTGTGAAAAAAATCAAAATTCTACAATTACATTTACGTAAAAAAAAAATATGGCCGTTTAAAAAAAAAACTAAAAAAAAATAACTTCCGGTAACCTTCGAGCGATGATAGCCGTTTGGAAGATGTCCAGCTTTTACTTTACTTTTGATATGAATACACTTGACATTGGCAAAATTACTGCGGAATACCGCAGTTGACCATCATCATTTAAAAAAGCCAAAGGTATTGAAAAACAACTTTAAAATCGGCGTTACTATTATCAATTTCACTTTCTTTCAATTCAGACTTAAAAGGAGAGTGAGAAAGACACCTTACCTCATACGCAGGCGCGAGCCGGCTGTCAGGCACAACTGGCATGCTGTTCCGGGGTCCGATGAGCGCCATGTTAGCATTTTACATTAACACTGCAATCCTGTTTGGCACTTTTTGACACTTCGGCACTTTTTGTCACTTCGGCACTTTTTGTCACTTCGGTACTTTTTGTCACTTCGGCACTTTTTGACACTACCGCAGTTTTTGACGCTTCGCACTTTTTGACACTATGGTTTGGTTTCAATTTATTGTAGAGGCCGTCTGACTCAATTATAGTGTAGGTGATGTAGATGATTTATCATTTGTTGACACTTTTCTACACTTTTTGTCACTTACAATTTTTACCTGAACTTATAGTCTTGACTATAATCGTCAGAACCCTAAGTCAGAACCTTGAATAAAAAAAGTTTTGAGTTCATGGCTATTAAAGTTAAGCGACGTCAATTTAAGAGGTTATGAAATGATCTTGTTATGAGAGATTTCGTTCATTCATTCAAAAAACCTAGTACGGTTTAAAAATCGAGCAAAGCGAAAAAAAACACGTTTCCTATATGGGGTCCCCATTTAATTTGTTTTAATAAATTGGTTACAGTCTTTGCAAATTTGCCCTGTTAAAGAGGGACGGTCAGAGGAACATTATTAAGAAGGTATTGTTGGCACTCTTTTTGTATGGAACCCTTAAAATACAAAAAGGCTCTATGGCCTTTTACCGTTGCCCATGCGTTCTCTAATTTAAAAGTGCTATCTGACTGACACATTCCATTTTTGAATTTCGCGCCGCCGCGTCACTTTCTACCAATGCGTTCGAGATTCGAATTCCCACGTTTTTGTCGCCAGATTCTTATCTCTGCCAACCTGCCAACTTAACTGTACACACGGATAAAAATGGAACTAGCATAATTTCATACAATCGTGTATGAAAAAACTTAAAACAGCACCGAAGCGGCAACATGTCTAACTTTGTTTTGTATAATTTTGACAGTTACTAATTTAGGTTGTTAACACAATACGTCGCTAGTTTTCACGGTGCATGTGGGAAATAGTTGGGATGTTTTTGACAAGTTTTAGCTGATCTTTCAGCTTTGTAATTAAAAAATAGTTGTTTGGAAGATCAATTGGAATAAAATAAATAAACGGACGACGAATAAGATGAAGGGTTTTTTTTGAAAATGAGTTTTGAATCTAAAAATGTTGAGGACGAAATGAACCATTACCTACAGTTTTAGATATAAATCTTCATATTTCTTGTATTTTTTCACTCTTAAAAAAACCTCTACACGAAAATTACGTACAAAATGTCATGGTTCCTAACTTTCAAATCGCGATATCTCAAAAAGTTACTAATGTGACTGGACATGTTCTTTCCGTGGACCCTTCAGATGGACTTTGCACAAGGTACCATCAGCATGGAACGTATACATCCCTTGAGTATTAGGTTTTAGGCATACGATATGCCAGCCAGTGGCCTGTTTTATAAAGCTACAAAATACAATTTACAGATAACAAGTTTCCATTTGACACAACCTCGACCAATGACGACCAGCCATTTGAGCAGTGTTGCCAGTTTACACCTATAAAATTGCTGCTTGTAGCTTTATAAAACGTGCCCCAGCTAGTAATTAGAGTTGCGCCCGCTCGGTCTTTAAAGGGAGCGCTCCGATCTCCGGTCTCGGTCAATCTGTCAAAGGAACTAGTTCGGTCTTTTAGTTCCTTTAGCTCCTTTGGCTTCGGAGCAAATTTTGAGATCTGAGCGGGACACGCTTTGAAATAGGTACTATTTGTCTCGTTCACACCGAGCGCCGTGCCGTGTGCGCTTCGTTCGCTCTGTTTCACTCAAACCTACGTTCGACAATGGCTACTGACCTAAAGGACCGAAAACCGATTAAGATCGTTTACGAAGAACTAGTTCCTTTCGGTCCGTGACGGGAATTCATTCCTTTTAGTTCTTAGTTCCTGACCGACACAAGCCTAGCTAGTATATAAGTGAATACCTAAAAATAGCTAGATCTAGTCTAAGATTATTAACACGCAGCGCAGGACCCTGATGCGGAACCAAGGCCGAGTTATATTAACGTTAAGTAGATTGAATTTTATTGCAATTTTCTGTTACGTTGTGAACGAAGTTTTGTTAAAGAAATAAACAATAAAATGTGATTTTTTATTTTTTGGGTGCGGCTCAACTAATGCGGATATGAGCGGAGTGGAGCGGAGCTGAGCCAATATTAACCAATAGAATCTAAACTAACGTGCACAAGGCGCGCTCGACGTGACCGCTTGCGCCTTCTATTGGTTAATATTGGCACAGCTCCGCTCCGCTCCGCTCTTCTCTGCCTCAGTGGAGCCGCACCCTTAAATGTGTTTTTTTTATATTTTGACGCTAGGTTATTAAAAGGAATATTCGTTCCAAAGTGTTGTCATTTGAAAATGTCATGTATCTGTATCTTTTTTTAGATGAGCGGCCATTTGTAGTTCGTACAGTCGAGTTCACAAATATGTGTACACTTTAGTACCTTGTCTATTTAATGTCATGTTTAAACTGGCATACGTGAATTGTCACAGCGATTAACGTGACAAGGTACTAAAGCGTATATAAATTTATGAACTCGACTACCAAAAACCTGAAACTTCTATTATTCTCGGTTCCGATATTATTGAACACAAATTTTATATCATATTTACTAGCGACCCGTCCTCGCTTCCTTTCTTGTAAGTTTTTTGTAACACGTACATAAACGAGAATTAAGTATACATAAAACCTTCCGTGAAAAATCATCTAGGTAACCGATGATGAAAACCCTGAAAACCGCATCAAAATCTGTTGCGTGATTTACGAGGAGTCGTATTCATAATTTATTAAACAAGGCATTGTCGTGCATGTTTCATATTCAGTACATAATTAGTTACATTAAAAATAAATCATGAAAATAATATTGTCAATAATACAGACAGACAGATAGATGCGGTAAGCAACTTTAATCTTTACTTTGTAATAAAACTAATAAAGATGGTTTAGCTATAGAGTAGAGTTTTGCGGCGCTTCTCCGCAATGATGGTCTTGTCCGAAGCGCTAGTAGATTCACTCCATATTACCGACGTGTAAAAGAGCCCTCATGTGGCCAATGTACTGAATAACATACATACATACATACATACATACATATATACCTTCACGCCTGTCTCCCAATGGGGTAGGCAGAGACTATGGAACGCCAGGTGCACCGGTCCAAACATACAACATTCGCTTCCTCTACATTCATCAATCTCTTCATGCGCGTACGTCGGTTTCGAGTGCTTTTGATTTGGCCCTTATTCAGTACATCGCGTATCTGATCCGATCGCCGTACTGAATAAATATTTTGAATTTTGAATTATAGATACAAGATATTAAATGATTTGAAATTAACCTGCGTATCCATTCATGTGATTGAAGATCAATCTAACATAGCCAACTCGCGCGAGCCCGCGGGCCAGTAGAAAGGCGAGTGAAAGTGAATACGGTACAAGTAGACAGACGAGTCGGCCCTATAGGTCCATGACACTGGCTTATGGATAGGTTTACACGAGGCAAGTTCAAATCATTTATTGAATCCGCAACGATTTTTTTATTATGTCATGCCGTGTGGTTGCCGGCTGAATAGTGCCACTCCATGTCTTCCCGTGGAAGTCGTAAGAGGCGACTAAGGGAATAAAGGCTTGTAGTACTGTTAGGCGATGGGCTTGCAACCTGTCACTAATACAGTGGTAAACATCTTAGCCTGTTTTTGCAAAATGTGGTTACACGCACCACCTAGAATCTCGACCCAGCTGTTTAACATAACGTTTTGAAAACTAGGGGGTATTTATACCCGAAAATGGGACGAGGGGATAGCGATACCTAAACTACTTTTACCTAGACAGAGTTGCTCGAAAGGCAAGTTATTGACAACAGGTTTTTTAAATATGTTCTGTTAAAAATCTTGGGTTTTTCTCAAAAACATACTAATTTGAAATGTTTTTATTTTATTTTATTTACTGAGCAAAAAAATATTGAATATTATAATTATTTGCTACGCCTGCTTTGGACTAATAGTCGTAATGACGTCATTTTGATTGTAACCGCGTTTTTTTTAAAGTCTAGCAATAAGCTGTGACGTTGAAAAGACCATGTGGCGTTTAAGCTTTTTAGCCATTAGCTGAAATTTTATTTATTTTGTGAGTAAATAATTAAAAAAATAGTATACTTTTGAGACAAAATAAGCAAGTTTTTTTTTCACAACTCCTTTCAAAAAAGTGCCTCTTGTCAATTGTACAAACACGCAAACATTCCCACCGTTTAATACAAAAGAAAACTCTAAAATACATTTTTACGATTGCTCTCGCTAAAACACAGACGCAAGTGCTTTTAGCGAGTTTCCGTTCAGAAACAATAGGCGAGTGCACTCGACCGCAAACTACTGCACCCGGCGAGTTGCAAAAACAAGAGGTGTTGTAGATGCTGCGCTAGACATACTTACCAGGGGCTCTATTCTAGGCGGTAAAAGCATATAGCTTTTGAGATGTTATCGTATTGTCATCGATAGATATTTCCTTGACAGTAATGGCAGTCGAATTTAATGTATTATATATTGTATAAAAAACGTTACTTTAATCAAGATTTCATGAAACTCGGTTGGGCCGTTGAAGAGATATTTAAGCTCTGAAAGAAAGGGACGTCATTATACCAGGGTCTTGTTTTCCAATTATTTGCCCATACCGGAAAACGAACCCGGGACCGCTCTTAGGCAGGGTCACTACCAACTACACTCGAAATTCTCGAAAATCTAATTCAAGACCAAAATCCTAACCTCAACGGGCGCACATTCGCTGTGATTACTGCATTTTGGTTTAAGTGTAGGTATTTTTATCAATAAAACTTACCCTAATATTACTGGTTACACGAGTTCTCATTCATGTTTTTATGAAATAATGTTAAACTAACGAAATAATCAAGATGGGAACTGTCAAATTTTGGTTTTGAATTCCATTTTCGAGTATAGGCCAATGCGTCGTCAGGTAGGTATCATTGTTACGTACTATACTAAATGTCAGCTCAATCGGTCGTCGGGAAGTGCTTGAAATCTTCCTTGCAAGATTTGACCCGAACATACATTGCAAGTATAAAAAACTTGTAAAAAGAAAATTATATCCGTTGAAGGTGGAAAGTCGCGAAACCCGATCCTGGGTGTCGGTTCTCACTCTCACTTATAAGAGGAAAAGAGTAACCTGCTTCTTAATAGGAAAAACTCGCTAGTGAAGTCGTTGACAATTTAATGTGTTTATAGGGTTCCGTACCCACAGGGGGCCCAATGGGACCCTATTAAAATTAAGCCTACGGTGTCCGTCCGTCTGTCTGTCTGTCCTAACTTAAAAGAGCTAAATCTTTTGGACTGTAATACAAAACGGGTTTTTTTTTTCAGATTACCTGTGTTATTACGGTGGACCTCGTTTTTTTTTAAGAAAGCGAAATAATAAAGGGGGCTTTAGTTTTACATTTTATTATTTGTTGTTATATAGCGGCGAAAGAAATAATTACACACTATTGCCTGGTTTCAATATTCGAGAAACGAATCGTTTTCCGTACGTCTCGTTAAAATTTGACACATTTTGTACGTGGCAAATGTCAAATTTTAACGAGACGTAAGGAAAACGATTCGCTTCTTGAATATATCTGTTAGGTACGGTTCAGGAGATACAAACCCGCTGACAGACGGACGAAAGCTCAGTATAGGGTCCCTTTAGCACCCTTTGGGTACAACCACGGCATAGAAAAAAAACAGTGGAAGTGGCATGAGCTTCGCTTAGTATCAGACCTGTTGTCGCCAATACTCACACTATCATAAAAACAACACGCCACCATGAAAAATGATTTTGGTGCGGCTATCGTTTTTACACTCCAAAATAACACAATAAGGCATGCTTCTGGATTTATTTCCTATTTTAGAAATATCGAAATATCTAAATATCGAAATAAGCGATCGCGGCAAAAGCATGGTAGGTTATGCGGAACTCCGCATAACTATTCCACACGTTACACGCTTGACACTTTGTTACTACTGTTTTTTTCTGTTCTGTGGGTACAACACTATTCATCGTTTTAAAAAACAGTATGTAATATAAAAACAAAGTTTTGTATTCTAATAACTTTATTACTTTATATCACAATGCCAGACCAATGTCATCACCCTATAACAACCTATAGTGGTAACCTAACCTAGTCTAGTCTAGTCTCAGATTCAAGGGAAAGTTAAGCGATCTAGAATGCCATCTAGCCGCTAGACAACCTAGGAATGCGAACTTCTACATGTAAGAGACAACGGGGGGGGGACTAACCTTAATCTATCTAGTCATAAAACTATACTACCTTCGTAAAGGTACTATACTACATAAATATTGGGTCCTTACCTATGAAATTGGCGTTATTTTTACGTGTTTTATTTCGTACGGAATTTATTCATTTAAATTTTAACTTCCAAATTATGGTTAAATTTCATGAATACAGTATGTTACAAAGGTTTTAGATACAAATAATATGGTTCAATTTTTTACTTAGTGTTTAAAATTAAAGCGTGAACTCAACTCTTTTCATGTGCTGTCAGTTCAAGTGTTTCAATTACGCAGAGTTTTATGAAGCTAACTATTTTTAAGATATAAAGATATGAATACTATAGCTTAGAAGTGTCCAATATTCCTGACAGAATTTTGTTTGGTTTGCATTTGACGTTACTAAATAATCAGCAAAATTAAATGTATGAAAACCACCGTTTTTATAAAATTCTCCATATAAAACGCCAATTTCATAGGTAAGGACCTAATACATACCGTCACGCCTTCTTCCTAGAGTGGGACAGGCAGAGCTACAGATTTACCAACAACTCTAAAAAAAATTGATACTTCTGTAACCACATTTTGCACTATTAGAGGCTAACGCCCGTATTCACAAACAATACTTAAGGGATCCTTCACTGAGTAAACGCACTGCGTTCAATACAGCTTTGTATTGATCCATTTTGACCAACCTTTTGTTAATGAGACGATTAGAACCACCCTGTGCGTTCGTGAGCACTGTGAGACCTCATAGTGACGTTTGTGAATACGGGTGTAAGATGTTTACCAGCGTATTAGTGACAGGTTGCAAGCCCATCGCCTAACAGTACTACAAGCCTTTATTCCCTTAGTCGCCTCTTACGACATTCACGGGAAGACATGGAGTGGCACTATTCTAAGCCGGCATCCAAACGGGAGTTAAGTACTATACTAAAAGTAAACAAAAATATCACAGCTTTTTTTATGGCAATGAGAGGGAGAAGAATGAGGTTAGGTTAGGTTAGGTTAGGTAAAAACAAAATTCAGGCGAAATCCCTTTAGGATAAACGAACAATCGGACAAACGATGTATTAGGACAAATGATGATTAGAGATTGTCTCAACAAAATATGAAAATACCGTAAAAGAGATCACCAAAAGTGAAATTAAAATTAAAATCGGCCAAGAAATACGGATGATACAAGCATTTTAAAGTGCTTGGACAGCGATTAGACAGGGAGATCCGATGTGCAGTGATGGGAATGTGACATCATGTAACAGGTCGGCCATATAAGCTACATGTTAAATTCTGTTTTGTTAGAAAGAGATAGGAACAAATATTTATTGTCTCATATCTTGGTTATATTTATAGCTATTCAAAAAATATTTTTCTCAACTGTTTGCTATTTGAATCAGCTTTTATTGAAACTGCGACAAAAGTCATGAATATTTCCTATTCGTGGCATAAGCGTGAGGATTGGTTTCTGAGTCTAGGATGTTTTCTATGTATATCAGTACATATTTCTCTTTTATTGTATAACTAGCGACCCTCCCTCGCTTCGCTTCGGTTTATTTGAGTTTTCTGTAACACGCGTACAATAAACCAGCATTTATTATACATAAAAACCTTCCTCTTGAATCACTCTATCTATTAAAAAAAACCGCATCAAAATCCGTTGCGTAGTTTTAAAGATCTAAGCATACATAGGGACAGACAGACAGCGGGAAGCGACTTTGTTTTATACTATGTAGTGACGTTGTCTAGTATCTAAAGTACAAACCTAGAGCTTAATTTGGAACTAGGTCACATTGTGTGAGTCCCTAGTTTTTTTTATCTTCCGTAAGAAACATAAGCTAAAATTAAGAAATACAGTAATTTAATAAATGTCTTATACCGTTCACATCGTTTTATAGATCTATTATTCAATCGCGAAACAGTTAGCAACCATATACGGCAGCGGAAGTCGCCATCTTGTAGCGGAAATACCTCGGCGACGGCGGGAAATCGCGACGCCATTATTGGAATTTGACATAAACGTATTTTCAGAGGGCAACTGCATTTGCTGTTGTTAACGAGCGGTGACTTATGCTTTATATCTTCTGTTATTGGAAGTTTTTCGCAAGAAATAGTTATTTATGTGACTGGTGAATTAATGCACGAGTGTGGTTTTATGAAACGAGCCGAGAGGAGGGTTTCATAATAAGATCACACGAGTATTTTAATGCCAAATTTTGCGCACACTCGCATATTTAACTTTATCTACATGCGCATATCATACGTTTTCTACAATATGTGAGAAACCTTTATCTGTCGTTACCCTGTATCTTATGTTCACATTACAGTATAGGTCACCGATACTTTAAAGTGAACATTAAGATGCAACTACAGTGATAACCGATACTTTAATGACATATAATACTTTAATGTTATCATTAAAGTACAACCACAGATACAGGATACAGGTTACTTAATATAGGGCATTTGCTTATCGCTTCTGAACATATTGTATTGAAATTATGATATGGATGTAGATAAACCCATTAAACCCCCTTACTAATAAACGTTGAGTAACGGTGGTATAGCTATACAATGTTTTGTCCTTATCTGTCAAATTCAAATGTCACAATGACAGATAAGGACAAAACATTGTAAAGCGATACCACCGTTACTCAACGTTTATTAGTAAGGGGTTTATAGATTAGTCTTATTTCTGAGAATATAAGTCAGTTGCTATTAACTTTTTAAATGGCATACAGTGTAACAATTTAAAAGACGAATCTAACAACACCTTGTCGAAATCAGGCCATCCTTTCAGCTTTTATACGGGAACAAAGTAACACACATACATACAGGTCAACAACATTACCAACCTCCTTTGGCGGTCGGGTAAAAATAGTTTACATACCTACCTAACTTTCAAGTAAACTCCAAATCTATAATTAAACCAATAAAAACGTTCCACAGACAAGACAACTAACGCTTTCCAACTTAATAAACATGCGATGTTTCGTGTCCCACAGATATTTAATTTAGACTTTATTTTTTAACTGTAATTGCAGTCTATGGTTCACCACGAAGGTTTGTCTTGAAATAACGCGGTGAACAGTTTAGCAAATTAATCATTTACTTGTAAATAGACTTATTTTAAGAATTTTACGCTTACGTAGTCGCGGGCAAACTGTAGTCAATAGCCACAAATTGCTTTAAAGTCGCCGTCAATAGAACTTGCAAAAGATGTAAACAAAACCAAACGAACCAATTCACCATGATTTGATTACTCGATAATCACGTACTTTTAAAGATCAAGTGAGGTCTTTGCAATGATTTATACACTAGATCATTATTTTCATATTAAGTTTAAGATGAAATAACTATTCATTATGAGATATTTTTAATAAAAACACGCTTGGTGAATATTTGAGGTTATGTGTCAAACAGTACTAATTTGTTACATCGTTCACAAGTTCTATTGACGGCGACTTTAAGTACTCAATCTTAACAAAAAACTGTAACGATCCTTAGTTTCTTATATGCTTTTAAAATATTGTGCAAAAACAAACGCAACATGTTGCCAACATAAAGAAATTATCAATTAATACACGAAAACTTTGCATAATTTGCAATCGTTCCATGCATTGAACCTTACAATACATCGAATTAATTAAGTGTTTCCTTATTCTTACCAACTCAAAGTACAATTTGCTTTATCAATAAAATTGCACATTCGCCCTTTATCTCCGGGGAACGTGTGGAATGTCATTTCAAATTCAAATTGTTCGGAACTAGTAGTACAAATATTTCTCGACCCTGATGAAATTACTTCCATGGAATTTTAACCTTAACATCTATAGAGAAAGGTTGATTGTTCCTTACGCAGCTTCGTTGAAGATATTTCAACAGTATCGCAGGACTGGTTTTCTATGTGCATAGATAAAATATATTACACAAGATGATTTAGACTTTGTACTTTATACGTTAGGGAATAAAGATGTTTTTTTAATGGCTACAGATTACTCTGATGAATTTTTGGTTACGTAGTATGGATAGGTCATGGCTTTTGTAGCCCACTATACTAACCAAGTTAAATAGTTTATAGCTTGGAGAAGGCAAACGAGCACACAACCACCTGTAGCCTGTTTTATAAAGCTACAAATTACAATTTACAGGTTACAAGTTTCCATTTGACACAACCTCGACCAATGAAGACCAGCCATTTGAGCAGTGTTGCCAGTTTAGACCTGTAAACTGTTGTTACGTAACTTTATTTTCATTGGCATAGCATAACATCCCATAGACTAAAGTTTTTTTTTTTTCTTAATGTTGCCAGTTAACTAATTGCGAATTTTATGGTCGTTCGAGATATTCTCGAACGAATGATTGTTTTTTTGTCTATGTTGTTGTTCTTTTTTGTTTCTCTCAATGTTGTTTCGTGTTAAGTGTGTCACTTTCCGTCTCTTCACCAAGAGCGGTTCCAACGGAAGACCAGTGCTGGCTTTACGGCTAGCGAATGCTGAGTTGGGACCGTTTCGCAACAATTTCTCTGTCTTGTTCTTTTTGTATCTAGGTACTTAATGTAATCTTGTATTGTTGTGAATAAATGTCTCTTAATCTTTATCTTTATCTAAAATTGTAACTTGTAGCTTTTTAAAACGTGCCCCTGATCGTCAGTGGAGACCTGAGACCCGTGGACATTCACATTCTCGAGCCTACAATCCCAAGACTGCAATCTTAAGACTGCAAATGCGTTGCCAACCCTGAGGACTAAGATGGAATGTCTCTACATGGATGTTTCACCGGTTGTTTTATGAAAACACCGGATAAGTCACGGAATAGAAAAAACAGTGGAAGTGGCATGAGCGTCGCCTAGTATCAGACCTGTTGTCGCCAATACTCGAACTATCACAAAAACAACACGCCACCATGGAAAATGTTTTTGGTGCGGCTATCGTTTTTACATTCCAAAATAGGGGATAGAAGCTTTCCGTCCACATCTCGATATGACTAGGTAGCAAATGCGACCAGATCGCTTTGCGACTACATCTCGGTCTGACTTCATCGCTTTGTGCCTAGATCGCAATACGACTAGATCGCTTTGCGACTACATCTCATTAGGTCTGAGTCGCTAAATTACCACTTTGTTTTTTCATGTTATGTCTGTGTTAGCAATGTCGACGAAGCCCCGCATGGCGGGGCTCCTATTCCTGGGCAATTTGCCCTTCGGGCATTTGAAGTTACCTAACGAACCTAACCTACCTAGTAACGCAAGCGAAGTGGTCAATTTGCAACTCGGCCTTGTGAGATGTAGTCGCAAAGCGATCTGGTCGTATTTGCTACCTAGTCCTAACGAGATGAAGACCTAAAGCTTCTATACCCAAAATAGCACAATAAGGCATGCTTCTGGATTTATTTCCTATTTTAGAAATATCGAAATAAGCGATCGCGGCAAAAGTATGGTAGGTTGCGCGGAACTCCGCATAACCATGCCACACGTTACACGCCCACTTGACACTTCTACAGTTTTTTCTGTTCTGTGGGATAAGTACTATTATATGGCGACTCCTTTGTTTAGAGTTGATATCTCTTAAACGGCCGAGCCGATTTTCATGACACCTAGCTTAGATTTATCCGGATTAAACTAGATTTCTTTTAATAAAAACCGCATCCAAATCGGTCCACAAACAGACACACAAATACACAGGTTAAATAACACTCCCATTAGGCTAAAAATATAAATAGTTCATGAAACGACTGGCCATTATACTAATGTTAACTTCCCGCGACTGCATTACCAGCGTAATGCATTTTATGCATTATTTATCTGATTTGGCGCCGTTTTGCCATACCGGGCGCATTCCCGCCAGATATGGCGAGGTTGGCAGCGCTAGGAAGCCACAGATAGCGGTAAGGTTGGCGGAAGTCAAGTGTCATTGTTTACCTAAAGGAGTGTAGCGGAAAAATAAACGGTATTTTTTTAGACAGAGCAGTGCCTCTATTCTAGGTAAAAACTTTTTACATACCGTCGCCACCTTCCGATTCCATCATCAGATCAGTTGTACTGTACATACCACAATATTGCATTGTCTTTGGGTTTTCATATAGGGTTACCATCCGTCCGGATTAGTCCGGACATGTCCGGACTTTGTCCGGCTCTTTAATTAATCTGGATATTTTAAAATTAGTTGCCTACTATACCACTGTAACTAAGTGAGTAATGTTTCCATTTTGTGACTAAAAAGTCCGGACTTTTATCGAAATGTGAGGCTTTTTGTGTCAGAACTTTTCAAACCCTAAATGGTAAATGGTAACTCTATTTACACATGTAAATTTCAGACCATTCCATTGACGGGAACAGAGTGATTATTGGCTAACGCACTCTCAATCGCAATCGTTTTCATTTTGAAAATCGAAGGCTTGTCTGCATACAAAATGAAAACAATTGTTCCACTTTTAAGTCGATTGGGGATGCGAGTGCGTTAGACAATAGGTAAGCCATCTGGTTCAAAATGGATTTGCAAAATTACAAGACATAAGTTAAATAAATAAATGCTTGTAAAAAAAGTTCTTTCTACATTGTCGCATTGTTAGAAGTTCTGAGGCCTTATTCCACCGAGTTACCGAATAAAACCATATGTGGCGTTATCTATGAAAACGGACCTTATTGTCGATGGCGCTTCCGCCATTATTAACGATGCTCCGATATAAATACAACGTCGCGTGACGCAGTGCGGCGTAAGCGCCATCGACAATAAGGTCCCTTTTCATAGATAACGCCACATATCATTATCGACATTGTGTTGGAGCTTGTGCCGTGCAATATCAATTTGAAGTTGTTAGAATCGTTTCACAAGCGATATGGTTCTATTTAGTAGAATAAAGCCTGTTCGCATGACATTTTAAGCAGCGCTTGCGCATTGGCGCTGTACGGTTAATTATCTCAGTAACCATATGCAATCTTATTTGTCTAAGCTGCATGACATCACGATCGCCACGCTGCCGTAACACAAACAGAACCAACTAACGCCATATAGTTGAAGCTATTATATACTCTATTGGCAATTACATTAAGTCTATAATGCTACTCTGCTATTAATGCACTTAGCCTCTTTTGGTTACGCCATCAACTTAACTATACACGTGTGCCTGAGCAGGTTGCTGCCCACCGGCCACAATTACAGCTAGATCGCATTAGCCTTGCATTTGCTATAAAGTTTTCAATTTACGAACGCCCTACGCTAAATTTACGTTGCAGAGGCTCTACTTTGAAATCAGTAATTCGAACTTCGGATCGCCCCGTCACTTTCTTGCGAATTAGTGATGCGTCGAGAGCAAAAGGGATAGTAATATTAGTAATAGACGAAGTTCGAATTACGGATTTCAAAGTAGAGCATCTGACAAGTTTGAAAATGGAATTTCGAAATTACGTTAGCCCCATCCCTTTTTTAGTCTCGAATGACGAGTGACAGGGATGAAGCTTACGATACGAACTTCGATTTTCAAAGTAGGGCATTCCGCACATTTAAATGAAATTACTTAAATAAAACTAGCAATCACTTCGTTTCAGTTTATGCAAGTTTTTCTAATACCCGTTCATTATCCAGAATTGTTTATACTTAAAAGCCTTCCTCTTAAACCCCTCTATCTTTTGATGAAAACCGCATTAAAATAAAAATATTACTATAGCCTGTGTCAATTGCAAATGCCAAAGATGTAAACAAATTAGTACTGTTTGACACATAACCTCAAATATTCATCAAATGTGTTTTTATTTAAAATATCGTATAATGAATAGTTATTTAATGTTGAACTTGCTTGCTAATAACTCAATTGATCTTTAAAAGCACGTGATTATCGAGTAATAATGGTAAATTAGTTTGTTTGGTTGTGTTTACACGTATGCCAATTTTAGTTGGCAGTGTTGGCACAGACTATAAATAAGTTATCTACTTATCTATATATATAAAAGGCAAACCTGACCGACTTATAATAATATATCAACGCACAGCCGAAACTACTGTACCTAGAAACTTGAAATTTGTTACAGGGGTTCCTTTCATGATGTAAGTGAGCACTAAGAAAGGATTTTGAAGGAAAGAAGTGGTCTCTGCCTACCCCTCTGGGAAACAGGCGTGATTTATTTAATGTATGTATTTATTACATTACTTGAATTTGCTACAGCTTACTCATTTTAATCTTCGCATCCAACCTTTTCGCATAAACGCGACAGTGAATCTCTATATTTGTCTGTTAGTGGCACAAATACTTAGTCAAATAATGACGTCAGCGAGATAAATGGGCTTATGAGATAACAGCTTACGGCGCCGCTCGGAATAACTGGTTTAGTCATTTGAAGAAGAGATCAAGACGAATGAACATGAGGGCGTTGACAAGAAAATTTCAGAAGAATCATCATCATTACATTATTCTCTTGTTAGGGTGCGCTTCAATCAGTCTAAACATAGGTATATACATATATACATATATATATCATAGAGGACGCCCGCGACTTCGTGCACGTAGAATAAGTTTCCCGCTACTCCCCCCATTTCTTCCCGTTGGGGGTCGATTTTCGGGAAATCCTTTCTTAGTGCTCACTTACATCATGAAAGGAACCCCTGTACCAAATTTCAAGTTTCTAGGTACAGTAGTTTCGGCTGTGCGTTGATATATAAGTCGGTCAGGTTTGCCTTTTATATATATAAGAAGATAAGGGTTCCTTTTTTGACTCCGGAACCCTAAAAAGTCTGTTATATGTAACACGAAAAGTAATATCATAGTCATTTTAGAGATGATGCAAGAAGCAACGTGACTTTCGTAAAGATCGAACCATGTCAAACCAGAATGTTTGTGTTGGTTGACCCTTACCGGTTTGCTATGTCATAATCTCTCAAACATATAGTAATAAACGTTGAGTAACGGTGGTATAGCTATACAAGTTTTGTCCCTATCTTTCAAATCCAAATGTCACAATGACAGATAAGGACAAAACATTGTATTGTAGCACCGTTACTTAACAACGTTTATTTATTAGTAATGGGGATAATATATAAGACGCCATTTTGGCCTATCTCTGAGTGCATTTTTAAGATACGCAATTTAATTTGATGCCGTTTAAAAATAATCCTAGCACCCGCTTAAAGATTGAACAGAAAATTCCATTCGTCAACAATCTTCATCCAAATATTCCAAAAATAAAAAAGTTACCGTTATTTTTTACACCTGTAACCATAGACAAAAATTAAAACCAACCTTTTTTGTTTACACGTTTTTTCTTACGCCATACATTGTATTCCCCGGCCTTGGCTGTACGACCTTCACGCCTTAGTCCAAACCCACGGCGCGAAAAAGTTTGGTCATCGCCATATGAGACGAGTGAATGATTTTATAGCCTCGTTATTACGTTAAACAGTTGATTTTAATGATGTTTTTATAGATTCAATGACACAGAGTAGAGCAACTACTTTTGAATAATCAGGGGCACATATTATAGTATTTAATTGGGCTGTGGCTAGGGTTACCATTTAGGAATTTAAAAAGTCCTGACAAAAAGCCTGACATTTCGATAAAAGTCCGGACTTTTTAGTCACAAAATGGAAAAATTACTCATGTGTAGTTTTATTACTCATATTCCTTTTAATTAAAAAAAAAAACCGGACTAATAAAAAACCCGGACCAAGTCCGAACTAGAGTATAAAAGTCCGGACATGTCCGGACTAATGCGGACGGATGGTAACCCTAGCTGTGGCTCATAATTTACGATAGTCCAATTTAGAATTTTTCGCATTTTCCCGAATTAAGAAGTTTTTAGTCCTGTGTTTCCACTGACTCGATTTTTCTTGTCGCAATTTTTTCCCATACCAGAATTTAACTTCGCCGTGGTGGAAGCTTGTTAGATTATTTGACCAAAACATTTTCTTCTCCGACGCAAAATTCATTAAAAAAAAACCATTCTCATATTTTCCGGTTCGGCTTTTCCCAGTCGCAAATTTTACCACATACGTCGAAATAGCTAGGTAAGTTTAGGTCATGACGGTTTTAAAGCAGGGCCAAAGCGCACAGAAATAGTAGCTCCGCGAAGGCGGATCTTCGTCAGAGCTATTAAATTGATTTATAGAATGAAAAACAATGGGACGGTAAAAACATGACCATGATCATTTAATTAGGGAACAAATGCGAATAATGAGATTAAAAAAATTAGGTATTATCCAATTACTTGCTCTACATTTAAAAAACACATAATTGAAACTGAAAAAGAAACTGTAAATATTTCAGGACCATCTTGTAGAATCCTATACGTTAGTTTAGGTACGTTTTATAAAAATGCAAATATTTAGTTTCGGAAAAAAAAACAGTTTTGCGAAATGATATGTTTGGGAAACGTTTTTTAGCAAAAGACGGTAAACCAGAAAATATCTCACAAAAAGTTTACAATATTACTATGATAGTTTGATATAGAAGTTATAGAAATAGAATAGAAATCTTTATTGTCAGAAGTGAGTATAGTTACAATATGATGTTATTAAATAAGGCAAGAGCAGCGCGTCACATTAAACAAGTTTCCAGTGTACAATATTTTAGAGTAAAATACAAATACAAATGTCATCTTATTAAACTACACAATAAACATAAACACTCATTAGAAACTAAATAAAATACCTGAGTTAGATTAAATCTCCCTAATTTTAAATATTAAATGCACAATGTAATAGTGTCAATATGTTATTTAGCACAATTAAATTAGAGAATTATTACTTTACAAATTTTACATGCATATAGGTAAATAATGTCGGTTACTTAAAATGTTCATTGATTGGATAATACCTTTGAACAAGACACCACACCGCTGATATAGAAGTTTGTAGTAGGATAAGAGGATGTTTGTTTGTCTTTCAATATATATATCTTAGTTGGCTTATATCTTGGTTGTTTTTATAGCTATTCTAAAAATGATTTTTCTCACTGTTTGTTACATGAGCGTTACATGCTTTTATTAAAGCTGTGACAAAAGTCATGAATATTCTCTACTCGTTTAAATTTTCGTTTTTCAGACACAATTTATTTACTAAAATACGCGCTTCTCGACTAGATTACTAATGTAGTTTCCACAAGCCTTTGCTGCATCGTCATAACAATATTAATAATAATGAATTATTAAATAATCACTGCCCGAGTCGCCTCGAGGTAACGGCTCTTTCTCCCACGCCTCTGTGGGCAGAATCGGTATAATCTGTTAAATAACTTGCATAATGCATTACAGAGGACTTGTTAATTGATTGCATTGTGGGTTAAGGACTTAATCTTTCGCATTTCCTGCAAATTATTCTGTATAATTATCGATTTCTTCGCGACCGAGCTCGGTAATGAACTTTATCTGAATCCGTTAAGCGATATATGCGTAACTAGAGGACGCCCGCGACTTCGTACGCGTAGAATTAGTTTCCCGCTACTCCCCCCATTTCTTCCCGTTGGGGGTCGATTTTCGGAAAATCCTTCCTTAGTGCTCACTTACATCATGAAAGGAACCCCTGTACCAAATTTCAAGTTTCTAGGTACAGTAGTTTCGGCTGTGCGTTGATATATAAGTCAGTCAGGTTTGCCTTTTATATTTCCTTCTATGAATGACGCCACTGCAGAGAAAACTTAGTTAAGTGAAATTTAAAAACCGCAGTCCATCAAATCAGTTTAACCTTGTATCTCGTGCCAAGTTGAAACTTTATTAGAGTTAAGTACATTCGCGGTATATTTAGGTTCGTCCATTTTGAACCTCAACAGGATTGAAATAGGTTTGAAAGTTTTACATTGCACTGATCAAAACAGTAAACTAATTTTATTTTAAATTCATAGTAGTTGTATTAAAGTTTTTTAAAATACAGTCCCTATTTATTCCCGTTGAGAGTAGGGTTACTATTAGGGTTGCAAACTTTTTTTTAGGAAAATAACGTATACACCTGTCTAACGTGTATTAAATAAAAGTATTTCCAAATAACAAGTGTTCCTCAAAGTTTTCATTTGTTTGAAAACATATTTTTTTGTGCTCTTAGCACATTGTACTGTAATGAAACTTCACGCACGTTCAGAAATTTCGCTTAAGTCTTGATTCAGCGTTCCGGTAATACTTTTTTTTAAATTCAAAAGTATAATGTACAATAAAGCAAAATAACGTAGAATACTTTATTATAAAGTATGGTTGGCAACACTAGTTACCATCCGTCCGGATTAGTCCGGACATGACCGGACTTTTAGACTCTACTCCGGAATTTGTCTGGCTCTTTAATTTGTCCGGATTTTTTTAATTAGATGCCTGTCATACCACTGTAACTAAGTGAATAATGTGTCCATTTTGTGACTAAAAAGTCCGGACTTATCGAAATGTCAAGCTTTTGTCAGGACTTTTCAAATTCCTAAATGTTAACCCTAGTTGGGAGTCGACTTTACAAAAAATCCTTTCTTAGTGCACCCCTAGGGTACCCAAAAAATATTCCCTCCAAATTTCAATCCATAGGTCTAGCGGTTTAGGCTGTAAGTAGATTGTCAGACAGACTGGAGTTTCTTGCGGCGCTTCTTCTCCGCAATGATGGTCTTGTCCGAAGCGCTGGTAGCTTCACTCATGTTACCGACGTGTAAAAGAGCCCTCATGTGGCCTATTTACTGAATAAATATTTTCTATTTTGAATTTTGTTACAAATGTTTTTTTTATGTTTAACACGAAGTTCTAATTTGTAATAAATTACGCCATTTACACGCTTAGCTACCAGTACGTAAATATTACGTGATCAAATAAAACAGAGTATTTTATCGTAAATCGTTAGCATCGTGACAGAGCTGACACGAAACGATCGTTCTTAGAATATAAAATAGGTCTTACGAATGAAGCCAATTGTATTTACCACAGAAACAGCATTGTTGTTCTGTCAAATGAATTATACAGCCAATACGTACGGACTTTTTGGACGGCAGAATAAAGTTAACACTATTTATTATTATTCTATTCTCCAATCGCCAGAAAGAATGTATGTAAAGTTTATATTTATACTTGTTTTTCGAGATAGTTTTTTGTGTTGTAGTAACGGCGTCGAAACTAGGGCTGCCCATGGTTCTATAATATTGTACTAAATGCCCAGCTTTAGTAAGTAGTAAATATTGTGCATTATATTTAATGAAGTAAGTTACACTCTTTTTAAAAAGTGTTTCCTTTTAAGAACTATATTTTCTTTCAGTGTATAAATGCTTTTTATACCTTGGGCTGGAAAATACTATATTTGCCCAAGAAATAGTTGGCAACCCAAGTTGCCCGGTTTTTAGGAGAATAAACACTTGTGTTGGAATCATTCAGACCCAATTGCATTTTCCGCTCAATTGTGCAATAACACAAAGCAATTACAGGCTTGTTATCAGGCCGTTTGACAACAACTAAAAAAGACAAAAGAAAGAATTTCCAGTTGTTACTACGTTTTGTTACCAAAATATAACTGTCGTAATAACAACCAAAGGCGGCTAACTCCGTAATAGGTACCTATAAGCATTTTTAATTTTTAACGACGCGCTGGCCTAGTTTGTATTGACCCTGCCTTCGAAGTTAGCGGTCCTGGGTTTAAATCCCGGTAAGGGAAGCTGTGTGATGAGCGCGAACATTTGTTCCTGAGTCTTGTTTTCTATGTTTTTAAGTATATATTTCTCTATATAAGTATTTATATCATTGTCTAGTACCCATAGCTTAGTTTGTGCCTAGGTCAATTGGTGGTGTGTGTGTGGACTGAGGGACCACTTTTTTTTTAATGGTTTTGTAAGTAAGTGGTAAGTGTAAAATTTAGTAGAAGTTGCGAATTACTTTGTAAAGAAATCCTGGAATTTGTAAAGAATTCACTAAAAAGTTATACAGCCAAAGGTGTGGTCCCTCAGTTCACACACTGAACCTTCCACTTCTGGGCAAGTGTTTAATATGCTGGCTTATTTTGATGTTACAGATTTAGTAAAAACATATTTAAACGCATTCGTAATGACCGAAACGTAATTTGGCAATGATTATACACTAAAGCAGTCTTCCTTCTTTGGTCCCTGAGGGACCACATTAAATAACTAATAAATCGGTACATTTATACAAAAAAAATATGCATTTTTCTTTGCAAACATTAGTAAAAATCGCAAGGAAGATTATAAAAGTTTAACAAAAGCAAAACTATTAATCAATTTCGTAAAATTTATATTTGTTTGTGGTCCCTCAGTTCACACACTATGAATTAATAAAATAATTAAAATATCCTAAAATATAAACATTACGGAAAGGTTTGTCGTACTGAGGTTTAGTAAAAAAGTTTTACTACATATATATATTTTTTTCACGTGGATAGATGGCGTATAATATAAGATAATTGATTTTTAATATTTCCTTAGCAGAGTGTTTATTAGGGTGACCACACAATGAAAAGCATTTACTAACTTGAATCATATTGCTTATTTATTAATTACAAATTAAATAAAAGGAAGCCGCGCGGCGGCAGCGCGTGCCGCCAATAATAGGTACCTAAGTACCTAGTCAAAGAAAGCCGGTTAGCGCGAAATCGGCATTATCAAAAGGTCGAAAAGGAATTTACATATCACATCACATACCTTTAAACATAAGTATTATTTAGTTTCAACAGATAAAAGTATGTAAGTAAAATAATTTAAATTTGGTACCTACTTAGGTACCTAGCAATATTAATACTTACCTACTTTAGGTTTGTGTCATTTATGAAAATTATTATGATTATAAATCACAGATCAAAGTATGGCTAAGTAGGTGACTAAAATTGAAAAACAAGTTTTGACTACCCTGATGCCCGAGCGGCAATATGTAGGTATCAGAATCTCCTAAAGTCGAGCTACTTTTCTATTTATACTATGATAATAATGCTGCTTAAAGGAGGTACTTACCAGATAAACAACGCGGAAAACAGGAGTATAAATAACAAATCCATTGCAACACAATAAGTACTAATTTGCCTATTACACAGCAATAACAAACCAAACACATCAAATCTAGTTAACTTACCGCCTTTTTATTTTTTAAACATAATACGCAGGGCAAGTATATTCGAGCTACATGTTTTACCGCACCAAATCTGATACCATATACTTAGTTTGTTTTTAATGTCGTAATTCTGCTTACAGAATCTAAAATGTAGTTGGCTGTATGCAGTTTTTCCTTGGTCCATTTAATGTTAGTAAACAAATTTAAAAAGTTGAATTTAAAAATGATTCACGTTAGTAAATGCTTTTCATTGTGTGGACACCCTAATAAACACTGCTAAGGAAATATTAAAAAGCAATTTATCTTATATTATACGCCATCAATCCACGTGAAAAATATATATATATGTAGTAAAACTTTTTTACTAAACCTCAGTACGACAAACCTTTCCGTAATGTTTATATTTTAGGATATTTTAATTATTTTATTAATTCATAGTGTGTGAACTGAGGGACCACAAACAAATATAAATTTAACGAAATTGATTAATAGTTTTGCTTTTGTTAAACTTTTATAATCTTCCTTGCGATTTTTACTAATGTTTGCAAAGGAAAATGCATATTTTTTTTGTATAAATGTACCGATTTATTAGTTATTTAATGTGGTCCCTCAGGGACCAAAGAAGGAAGACTGCTTTAGTGTATAATCATTGCCAAATTACGTTTCGGTCATTACGAATGCGTTTAAATATGTTTTTACTAAATCTGTAACATCAAAATAAGCCAGCATATTAAACACTTGCCCAGAAGTGGAAGGTTCAGTGTGTGAACTGAGGGACCACACCTTTGGCTGTATAACTTTTTAGTGAATTCTTTACAAATTCCAGGATTTCTTTACAAAGTAATTCGCAACTTCTACTAAATTTTACACTTACCACTTACTTACAAAACCATTAAAAAAAAAGTGGTCCCTCAGTCCACACACACACAATTGGTGTGACATTGTCATTTATTTATTTATTCATAATTTTAATGTTGTTACCAATAGAGCATAGAATGCTTCGAATACTACAGTCAAGTTCAGAAATATGTGTACACTTTAGTACATTGTCACTTTAATCGCTGTGACAATTCGTATATGGCAGTTTAAACATGACATTAAATAGACAAGGTACTAAAGTGTATACATATTACTCGACTCACAAGTTCACCGCTTCTTTATTACGGTAGATAACCCATTTCTTTGTAACAAAACGTAGTAACATACATATTTATTTTCCACACAAGTATGGATAGAAACCTAACAGTAATAAAAACACTAGGAAAGTTTTCTTCGTGGTAACAAACGAGACACAAAAAAAATACGTTACTCCTGGGATTCATGTTGGTAACTGTAGCAACCGTGCACTTTGAACGGGTTAACTAGGAGGAAAGTTTATATGTATTTTTGAATTTAAGATCGTGAATTGACCTTTAGAAACTAAACATTCGTTAAACCTTATTAACACCTCTTATACCCACAGAGATGAAACTAGGAAATCAAGATTTACTGCCGACTACACTTACGTAATAAGACAACAACACAACAACAACACAACACAAACACAACAACAATTATAGCGTTTTTTAAAGCACAATAAGCACACAGGCCACCGATCGTAAGGTAAACTGGATCGTCAATATACAATAATAATACAGCATAGATCGTATGTGTATTTCGTTATACATTTATATAGGTATATGTATCATTAGCAGAGATCGGATTTCCGGGGTATATTAAACTACCGACATATTTAACACCCGTACTTAAACCAGAATTTTCCTCTTGAATCACTTTTTCTTTTTAAACCCCCGACGCAAAAAGGGGGTGTTATAAGTGTGTGTGTGTGTGTGTGTGTGTGTGTGTGTGTGTGTGTGTGTGTGTGTGTGTGCGTGTGTGCGTGCGTGCGTGCGTGCGTGCGTGCGTGCGTGCGTGTGTGCATATGTGTGTGTGTGTGTGTGTGTGTGTGTGTGTGTGTGTGCGTGTGTGCGTGCGTGCGTGCGTGCGTGCGTGCGTGCGTGCGTGCGTGCGTGCGTGTGTGCATATGTGTGTGTGTGTGTGTGTGTGTGTGTGTGTGTCTGTGTGTGTGTGTGTGACCGTACCTCTTAAACGGATGAACCGACTTGGATGCGGTTTTTTTTTATTTGAAAGCAGGTTTTCTAGCGCTGGTTTATAGACATTTTATATCGAAATCGGTTCAGCCGTTTTTGAAGTATTGAACTTTGAAATGTCAATGTCGGGGGTTTTCCAACTTTTTGTTGGTTAGGTTATTCTTCATTATCTAATAATAAATAAATAATAAATATCAGGGGGACAATGTCACACGGATTTAACTAATCCCAACTAAGCTCTAGGCTTGTACTATGGGTACTAGACAACGATATAAATACTTATATAGAAATATATACTTAAATACATAGAAATCATCCAAGACGCAGGAACAAATATTAGCGCTCATCACACAAATCTATTGATGAAAACCGCATTAAAATCCGTTGCGTAGTTTGATAGATCTAAGCGAACAGACGGCGGCGGGAAGCCACTTTGTTTTATATACTATCCCCCTTACTAATAAACGTTGAGTAACGGTGGTATAGCTATACAATGTTTTGTCCTTATCTGTCATTGTGACATTTGAATTTGACAGATAAGGACAAAACATTGTATAGCTATACCACCGTTAAACAACGTTTATTAGTAAGGGGGTAAATAAACAAGATATACCTACTTACCTATATTTAATAACTAGGTACTCGGTTTGATGAAATTCGTACAAGTTTCTTAAAAGTGAACAACGGAGATTTTATTTATTCATATAAACATGTTATTCGACGTTAGTTACAACTTTATCTGTCTATTTGACCCGACATTATAAATATGGTACTCTTCTGGTAACTAGAGTTACATTATTCCAACACACATTTGGTAGCTCTAGTTGCCAATCATTAGCACTGCGTTTGAGATCCAGAAGGTACTTAGTTTTGTCAATTTAAGCAAATATTTACTAAGTTTACCGTAGCTAAACGAGCATTGTAATACCTTTTGAATATTAATAGATTGTAATGTTTTTTGACCTTGGTCATACCATTAAGATAAACGTAATTATCTCTTCTCGCAAGATCTGTCAGTCACCTATATATATTTCATCACCAACGCTAAATTAAAGACGCATATCATGGCGAAAAAATTGTTAAGGAACTAAACATTGTTTCAGATTCTTGTTTTAGAAACAAAAACATACTGCTCGAACCGTGTTAAAAAATAATAATTGCGTAGATGTTTTCTGTAAGACGTTAAAAATATTTTAAGACCGTAGGTTTTATAGCTAAAAAGCTGTATAATCCGGCGAAGGCAATTAAAAAAATCTCATCTCATAACCTCTTAAGAAAAACCACAAACTGTCAACATTGCCGCGTAAAGCTCACCATAACTTTTTAATTTCGAAACACCACACAACACTGGCACAAGCACTATGTTGGCACACTTGATGTTTGACGTTTTTTAGCGCGGCAAATCAAAACGGCCGATACGTCCGACGCGGTCGGCGCGGCTCGCGTCACTGGAAATGGTGGGTGATAACAAGGGGGGGCGGATGTGGCGCGGAAGTTCATAGTTTAACCTTTTTGGATGGTAAGCGGTAGATAATTAGAATTGAGATAATCTAATGATTTCCCATGAGATTTATTTACGTTATAGTATAATTAGGAAGCGATTAACTATTTTATGCAGAAACACATGCATTTCATGCATGCATGCATGCATTTGGTTACATGCTTATAATTATAAGAAATATGCTATTTCTCAAAAATGTCCGGAAAAGTTGACATTACTATCTATATATCGAGACGAAAACCACATAGTTTACTGACAGTTCTCAAATTAAACAAAAAACATTGCGAGCTCGCGCTGCATACAAAATTCATAACTGTCTAGTTTGTAACTTTTTATAAAGTGACAAGGACCATAATAAAATGAAGGCACAAGTCTTAAGGTGCTTTTCCACCGGCGGCGCGAGACGAGACGAGGCGGCGCGAGAATTTTTATTTGTATTAAAACACCCATTTACACCGCGCGCGCGGTGGGGTGGTTGCGAGATTCTTAATACAAATTTCAATTCTCGTCCCGCCTCGTCTCGCCTCGCGCCGCCGGTGGAAAAGCACCTTCATACATCCTTATTTTATTAGAAACATAACTTTTTTATCTGTGTCTGGAATAGATTGTTTTTTTTTAAAAGCTTGCGTTTTTCCTTGTCATAAACAAAACTGCGGTAAAGAGTGATGGTTTTTTCACGTGAAGTTTCTGTTTGTATGCATGCAATTCAAAAAATGAGTTCAAGCGATGAAGATTTTACTCCAACACAATTTTTTTTCTTGCGATTTTTGAGAAAAGCACTATATTTGGCTTTGCAGGAACGGCAATTGCGGGCTTCGTATACTCGGCCCGCAATTGGGATAGACCAGGGGTCGGCAACCTTTTAGCAGCCAAGGGCCACATAGAAGCTAACGAAATTGACGCGGGCCGCACATGTTAATAATTTATGACTTTACAGACAAAAGTTACCACTTTGTCAGTAGTCAATAAGGTCGAATTCTAATATAATATTTTGTGCAAAAAGCGCGTTATTAAAAAATACTTAGAAATAAATCTCGTCCTGCCCGACTACGAATATCTTCGTGGTTGGCGATATCTACAGTCGCAATTACGCATGCTAAGGATTTCAACTTTTGTGAGAAATTATTACCCTTACAAAAAAAATTGCCAGGAAGACTCGCGGGCCGCAAGTAAAGGGCTTGCG
Organism: Acleris cristana; assembly: GCA_948252455.1. NCBI lineage: Eukaryota > Metazoa > Arthropoda > Insecta > Lepidoptera > Tortricidae > Acleris > Acleris cristana. Next base: position 7,184,673 of record OX411801.1, on the reverse strand, counting down.
GGCCGCATGCGGCCCGCGGGCCGCCTGTTGCCGACCGCTGGGATAGACCAAAAAAAATTACTCACCGTTTTTACATTCTAATTCGAAAGAATAGGTAATTTTAAGAGACCCATTTCATAATTTTTTTATTTGACCCAATAGTTTTGTTTTAATATCTTTATTTATTTAGTTAGATGACATTTTATGGATGACATGATTATTTTAAATTTGGGTTGGCATTTTTTAATAAATTACAACAATTAAATGATATTTAATGATAAAAAGTGATTGTAACAGTGTATTAAATCATACTATTTCAAGCGGTTTCGCCTAACTCGTAAGATACACCTAGGAGGGCTTCAAGCCGAAAACGAAAGTCAAACAAAGGTTAAATATACTTTTGTTGAAATATCCGAAATAGATAAATATTTCAAAAACCTAATAATGCAGAACGGCTTTAAAACCTTATTCCTCGAAATGGTTTTTGAATTAGAGTAATTGTAAAAATATGAACAATCCCAATTGCCTACTTCCCTGCTTAGGCAATAATGTACCTACTATTGTTACAGACTGTACTTTTTTGGGGATCCGTGCCCAAAGGCAGCCTGACGGAACCCTATTAACATGCCTCCGCTGTCCGCCCGTCCATCCTTACCTTAAAGAGCTGTATCTTTTGAACCGTAGGTAGATGGCGGGTTTAATTTATTCAAAACACTAGTGTATGGCGGAATATTATAGGCGGATGGGCTCAGTCAGTACCGAATCGTCTATGTAGCAAAATGGCCAACGACGCAAACCAAGAAGCAAAATTTACATCATATTACATCCATAACGCAGAACATCAAAATAGAAACTAGTCCGGGTAGCATAATGTCCAAACGGCATATTGTCAAAAACGCTATAAAGCAAATTGTCAAATCTTATTGTAAGCAGCCGGAGTAGCAGAATGACCAAAAAGCAAAAAAAGAGGGTAACTTATTTGTAACAAAATGGAATTGAATCTGTTTTGGTGATTTAATTTAAGATACTGCTTATAAGTTTAGGAGGGCAGAGTTATTTATGTAACTGATACATAATGAAGCTTCTTAAGGTACCTACGAGTGCCGAGGTTAGGTTAGGTTACGTATAATTACAGGCGCGAGGGAATAATTATACACTTATACATGGACGATGTGTTTATTGCTCGTTCCAAATATTTAAACCGCAGCCTATAGATTTGGTTACTCGTACTGTACTGTACAGTCAACCAATTTGATTCCTAGGCCACTATTGACTTTGTCAATGTGACGTTGTAAACCAAATCATAAGAAGTTTGTAACGTTTGGTTGTCAACGTCACTTTAACATAATCCAAAGCGGCCTAGAAATCAAATTGGTTGACTGTACCTACTTCAAGGTAAAAGTCACATTTTAAGTCAAAAATCTGAAGTGACAAGCTCTATCCACGGATTGTTGGAAACAAATATATATACACACAAGTGGGTGCCAAACTACGTAAATTCGAAATTAAATTCCAAAGTGTTTTACGTAACCTAAAGCACCCTTCAGACGAAGCAAAGCGAGTGTTTTTAAGAGCCCTTGCCAAACAAACTTAAAGCGCGGTTGGAAAAATATGAAAATTAATTTAGTATATCTTAAATGAGAGTTAAGCTTAGATGGTGGCGCCAACATAAACGGCAAAGTTAAGTTTGTAATGCTATGTCAAGATTTTCTTTAGAATTTAAGATATTTTATCGTTGAAAATATCTCGCAGATATCGCAGAATAATTAAGAATACTTCGTAAACACACAAGAATGTTTTTTGTATGAGAATAAATTGAATTTGAGAGATAGGTACCTAGTGGTATTATGAAAATTGGAAGGTAACTAGATTTAAAAAAAAAAATGTTTCGTATACTTGGAAAAGATAATAAATCGATAATTTTCTGAAAAAGGGCGAAAATAAAATAAAAGATAAGTAACCATAATTAAGTACATCGTCAATATCAGGCATAACATCCTAGGTAGTTAGCGACATCTCTTGGTGAATAGCCGTTCTATTTTTGTATTAAGTACACGAACCATATTAACACAATAAAAGTAATAAAATACTTTAAAAGAAATCATTGAGCCGCTAAAAACCACTTTCAATACTATTATCATATTATTATAAATTATATAAACTTACCCGATCAGAAATAGCCTCTTCAGTTTTCCCGCGCTTCAGTCCAGGCGCGCGGACCACGTTCGCCGGTGGCGCCATCACCGTAGCGGCGAGCGGCGGAACTACTCCGCCTCCAGGCGCGCTCGCCGGGATGAATCCCGCCTCCATCATTCACTTATCATCGCCCAGATGGCGCTTCTATCAAAACTTAAGCATCACCGCTACCCGGCACTAGAGGGCGTTGATTTTATTCACAATAGAAAATTGTTGTAAAGATTACTATAAACACTTCAATTCACAGTTTGGACGATTTTAACTCACTAGCCATTGCAAGGAACTGAATTTATTTGAGCGTAGCGTTTGAAATTTAATAATTTGAGCAAATTAGCACGACACACTTGGACACTTCACTTAAACTAATTCATGGTTTTAAAATATCTTATTTTAAATGTAGAACGTACACGCGCGTTGTCTCACTCGCCTGTCATACCTGTGAAAGAGAGAAGCGATTAATTAATGACAAATATGATAATCAAGTAAAACAAGATTGAATGAAACTTGTTTTGATCGTAAAAATTAGCAAGGCCGAGTCGGACAATGCTCTGTAGGGTTCTGCCGTCACTACTAATACTAGAACTATCTCCGAAATCCACGACTTTTTTTTACCCGTTTGCCGAAGAAGGAGGGTTACGTGTTTATCAGCCTATAAAGGTATAAATGAATGTATGTTTGTTCCTTTGTGGCGCTCTAGAAACTAAACGCGTGGACCGATTTTGATGATTCTTATCGATTCGATAAATCGATTTGTCTTAACCTTGTGAGTGTCACTAAATATATGACAGTTATCAAAATTCATTATTGCAGCTGAGGCCCTACTTTGAAAATCGAAGTTTGAAGTTACGTTAGCTCCATCCCCGTCACTCGTCATTACATACTAAATTGAGAGAAAGAGTTGGAGCTAACGAAACTTCGAACTTCGATTTTCAAAGTAGGGCTTCAGACACCAATTTGTAAAAAAGAAAAAATAAAGTCGACGAACTTTGACAAGTGGGGTATCATTGAATAGATAGGTACCTACTTAAAAATCATTTTTAGATTTCTGTCGTAATTTTTCACTTTGAATTATCAGTTAGGATTTAAAACGATTTAAAGTTGGTGAAGAACATTTGGGTTTTTTAAAGCTTGCTGTTTTGTTATTAGACTCTTTTCTATTTGATGCTCTTAGATGATTTTCAGTACCTAGACCTTAATATTTTAGTGGCCTTATAATCAGGGCTTGAAAATCGGTTTATTTTCCCCTAGCGGTTAAAGCCACACTTTGAGAGCCTAACCCATAATAAAGGTTACGCTTAGAGGGAGCGAATTGCATTTATCGGTTAGAGAGCGCTTCTTCCGTGTGAGCGGAGACGAGGGTGAATGACGGAAGCGCTCTCTAACCGGTTAATGCATTTCGCTCCCTGTGAGCGTAACCAATTTGTTCGGACGTAACCTAAATAATTAACCGGTTTAACCTAAATAAATACCGGTTTATTTGTAACCGGTTACAATCCCTGCTTATAACAGGTATAACCATGGAGTAACTCACGAATCTATTAACAGGATAGGAACCTTTCCTTCTAAGTTAGCTTTAAGAGATTTAGTTTTGAAAAAGTTACTCTAGGGACTGCGCCATTAACTGCCCTCCTCCTGCTATTTCATACTCAAAGTAAATTCAACCCCCCTTCTTAAGAAATAAGGTCACTAATACATACGCGGTTTCTTAAGATAAAAGCACTTTTTTCCAAGGAGGGCTGTATAGATAGACGACATGGCGAAACTATAAAGGGGTCCTGGATTGAATATGGAACCCTAAATGGCGATAATTATATCAACGTCGTTTTGGACGATCAAGTTTGTTTTAATTCAAAGAAAATTGCAGATCAATATATAAGATATTTTAGCCGCGGCTTCGCATGCGATTTGTTTTGGTGTTCAATAATAGTTATTTATGTGGGCTTATTGTCTAACGCACTCGCAATCACGATCGTTTTCATTTTGAAAATCGAAGGCTTGTCTGCATACAAAATGAAAACAATTGCTCCACTTGTAAGCCGGTTGCGATTGTGTTGGACAATAAGCCCTCTGGTGCATAATGAGAGGCATTAATACACGAGTGTAGTTTTATGAAACGAGCTGAGAGGCGAGCATAAGATCACACGAGTGTTTTAATGCCTAATTATGCGTACAGTCGCATACATAACTGTATCTACATGCATATCATAAGTTTTCTACAATATGTGAGAAACCTGTATCTGTCGTTACCCTCTTTCTTAATGTACCTGCATCTTAATGTCCACATTAAAGTGTAGGTCACCGATACTTTAAAGTGAACATTAAGATGCAACTACAGCGATAACCGATACTTTAATGACATGTAATACTGTAATGTTAACATTAAAGTACAACCACAGATACAGGTTACTTTGTCACTTTCTGTCAGATGCAAATGTCACAATTACAGATAAGGACAAAGCATGGCATAAACTATTCCAAGCTTATTCCATGTTTATAAGTAAGGGGGAAAGAGTAAGTATTTAATAAATAATAAATTAATATCATAGGATAATGTCAACTGTGAAGTGAACTAGTCAAAAACTAAGCTATAGGCTTGTACTATGGGTACTAGACAACGATAAACATACTTATATAAAGAATTATATACTTAAATACATAGAAAACATCCAAGACTCAGGAACAAATACAGGCGCTCATCACACAGATATCTGCCCTTACCGGGATTTGAACCCAGGACCGCTAGCTTCGTAGGCAGGGTCACTACCAACTAGGCCAGCGGATCGTCAGATTTTTATTTGTATTGTACGATAACACGTCTAAAGCAATTAGGTTTTAAACAGTAAAATAGAGCCTGAGATTTATTTATTTATATACTCTTCAGCTTGTCTCACAGACAGCTCTAAATAAGCATAAGTTAATTAAAACCTAGCTTTCTACGGTGGGCGGCGCGGGTTTCGCCGCTGTTTGTTTGTATGCTAATACCGGCCTACACGTTATGCAATCGCACTACTGTACGACGCAGGCGCAATTTCTTGGACTGTTTCTGTAACTCCTGAATACTTCTGATGCCCTGGTAAGCCAATAAATATTATCTCAGATTCGTATGCCAAAGTAGATTCAATCCTCTCCACCTATTAATGAAGTTGTTATTACTACAGGAGTTTATTTGAGATACTCCTATTTGGCTTTAGCAGGGCAACCTGGGCAATTGAAATATCATTAGCGGCCTTTACACGTAAAGTTCGGACCGCGGGAAACGACACGCGCCGTTCCAATCTTCGTTCCGAACCGTACATGTTTTACTATTTTACTATTACAGTTGCATACACGTACGGTTCGGAACGAACATTGGAACGGCGCGTGGCGTTTCCCGCGGTCCGAACTTTACGTGTGCAAGCCACTAATTTGTTTCCCAAACTCAATTATTCCGCGTAGCAATTTTTCCCAATCGCATTTTTCCCCATTCTTAATATTTCTTGGTCGCATATTTTCCATTCTGGGTGTTTCCCAGTCGCAAATTTCCTCATTGTAATAATAGGTAGGTACGTTTAGGGTAGTTTTACAGCAGGCCCGAAGGGCCAAACCACCCAGAAGCAGGAGCTCCGCAGCGGAGCTCCGTCGACTCTGTGGAAATGATACAACTAAATATTCAGATAAATACAGATTGGGAAATTATAATAATGGAATAATTTCTGCTGAGAAAAATCTGCAGTAAAATAAGCTAAAGAAAGAACATAGACTGGTAAATTTAGCGAATGGAAAGATAGCTAAGAGAAAAACATGACTTATTAGAGAAATAAGTCAATGGATATCACACGCGAGGACAATTTGTTCGGTAAAAGAGTATTTCCTATTGTGGACATAACAGAAGCACCTATACGTATTAAAATAAAAAACTAAAATCTATGCTTAGGTGGTATTATCAGTGGCCTGTTTTATAAAGTTACAAAATACAATTTACAGGTTACAAGTTTCCATTTGACACAACCTCGACCAATGACTACCAGCCATTTGAGCAGTGTTGCCAGTTTAGACCTGTAACATTGTAACTTGTAGCTTTATAAAACGTGCCCCAGACATGGCGGGGCAGGACAAAACCATTCGGCCGCTTGTTATAGGCTACAGGTTAGGTTACATAGAAACATACTGTTAAAATACATCACTCTTCTTTTTGGGAAGTTAGTAAACTATACACCCACTCCCACAGGACTCCGTTGCATGCCACAGATAAACCAGAGCGTGACCCAAACAATGCCGCGTCGGAATCGATTGGAGACCGATAATCGATTATGAATCGATACGGATCTAATTGGCAGCTATTAGAGCTTTTTGAATTGAGATATTTATTTGAAATCGTTCTATTTCCGGTGGAATTATGAGAAAACTTGCTCGGATTGTCGGATTTAAGATTTAACTTATTACGGTTAGTTTTCTTCTCTAATAATTCCTTTAAAATGGACATTGGAATACCTTACATATTTAAACCAAATGGTCAAGTGCGATCGGGAGTATGACATCGGTGAACTATGAAAAAGATTTTCGATTATGTCGTCAACGTATGTAACTAACTGTATTTTTAGTTACCAAGAAAAGTACGACGAACATGGAACAAAAGTATAGGGAAGGGACATATCGGTATTTTTTAGGGTTCCGTACCCAAAGGGTAAAAACGGGACTCTATATTACTAAGACTCCACTGTCCATCCTGTCTGTCTGTCACCAGGCTGTAACATCATGATCCGTAATAGCTAGACAGTTTCACAGATAGTGTATTTCTGTTGCCGCTATAAAAACAGAATAAAATAAATATTTAAGTGGGCTCCCATACAACAAACGCGATTTTTTTGCAGTTTTTTGCTCGATACGATAGTAATAACGGTAACTGGTAGGTATAGTGTCTAATGTTGTACGGAACCATTCGTGCGCGAGTCCGACTCGCACTTGGCCGGCTTTTTTTAAATTGTCAAAAAGCATCCTTTTACTTTTCCCTATCTGTCTCGAATGACGAGTAAAACGCATCCGAGTTTGAAATAAAATACTTTTCAAATTTGGAATGATGACCAACCTTAAAAATATCTGATTTTATTTCCAATTTTTAACTCGTTTTAACTTACAACTATGTTAAGCGGCCGACTAACTGACCGATATGCCGCACTCTCTCCACCGTATTTGTTTTGAAAAAATCAAAAATCAAAAAATCAAATTCATTTATTTGTCAGAATACAGTAATACACGGTCTTAGTTACAAATACAAATTTAAACGGCTAAATATTCCTGGACACTGTAAAAACATCTCTCCATTAGCCATTTTGTCAAGATACGTTTGGACATGTTTCCCGACAACTTTCTTAATTCATCCGGTAAATGATTATTATTGATTGTCATCCGTTTACTGTATTTATCTCGTTTACAATTCCAACGCTAAACCGATTAATCTATCACCTATTCATTGCTTGCTTGTCATTCGATTCTTTGTTTGTTACTCTTTTGTTATTTGTTTACATTTAGTTCCAAAGATAAACTGACAATAAAAACTGACAACGTGGTTTTGACTGATAATTCCCATTCTAGTTCGCAACATTTTTATCTTTACAGATAAGAATGTGATGTTTAGATTGATTTTTCATAAGAAATCACGTAATGATTCTTTTTCGAAATCATAATTGAACCATTTTGTAAAACTTTAAAAGAAATTTCATTAGACAGATTTAATTAAATGGGCTAAATTTTTGGGCTCTGGTTGTTGTAAATAAGTATTTTTTATACAATCGCTGTGGCGACGCACAGTGGGCTGGATGGCTCGAAAAGAGGACATTCGCACTTTTTTCAGAAAATCTGTTTTTGAAAAATGCTATCCGATAGAGAATTATATAAGAAACAATAAATGTGGTATACATTTTTTCGAAATAAGGCATATTGACAGCAGAAAAAAATAAAGTGTGTTTTTTTTGTATGGGACCCAAAAATAGGTATCTTGTTTCTCAGAAACTATTAGAGGTCCCGTCTTCTACCTTTCAAGACTTTGTTTTTCTACTTTTATAGAGTAGGAAACGATAAGCAGATTTTTTATACAGGTGCTGGTTTTTTTTTAGTCCATTAAAAAGTCCACACATTTTCGATTTTTTCGTTTATGTCTTTTTTGTGATTCCACATTATTTTTCGATAGTTTAATTCTATAATAATAATAAAAAGTTACACATGCTACGTTTTATTGACATTTTTTTTTGGGAAAGAGTTGATTTTGGTTCAAATTTGTTGTTAGTTATTTACAAGTACAACTCAATCATTTTATGGAAGATGAAGTAATAAGTATTCTTTTATCTTGAAACAATTATTATTCGCAAAAACAAAATAAATCATAAAATGTTAATGATATTTTACAATATGGTTAAATAAGACTCATTTAGGCCCGGTTTTATAAAGGTCCGTTAGTAAATATGTCAGACCAAATTTTAGTAACTTCATACAAGTTTTGACATTCCTGACCGAAATTTGATCTAACGGATCTTTATAAAACCCAGCCTTAAACCAACAATTTAACTAATAGGCCACCACTTAATTATTGCATTAACTAATATCTTATAATGTCTTTATTTAAAGATTATTGTATTTTAAATGAATGTTAATTTACTACAATTGTTCAACTTATAAACAATATGCATAATACTTAATTTAGAATGGTTCAGTTAACAAATGATGTCATTGTTAATGCCCCTCAATTCTCATAGCTAATTGATGAGATTATCACCATGTAGCGATGCACTTATTAATTAGTGATTCACACTATTAGGTAGTAATTTCTTACCTAACATTAATGAGTTTTACATTAAGGGTGAATCCCAGATTACGTTTCACTTAAGTGGGGATAAGCTAAAATTGTAATAAAAGGGTGATATACTTAACATAAATTAGTTTCTCGAAAACAATACTCGGTTATTTCATCTTTCATCGTTCATCTTCCATAAAATGATTGAGTTGTACTTGTAAATAAATAACAACAAATTTGAACCAAAATCAACTCTTTCTCAAAAAAAATTGTCAATAAAACGTAGCATGTGTAACTTTTTAATATTATTATAAAATTAAACTATCGAAAAATAATGAGGAATCCCAAAAAAGACATAAACGAAAAAATCGAAAATGTGTGGACTTTTTAATGGACTAAAAAAAAACCAGCACCTGTATAAAAAATCTGCTTATCGTTTCCTACTCTATAAAAGTAGGAAAACAAAGTCTTGAAAGGTAGAAGACGGGACCTCTAATAGTTTCTAAGAAACAAGATACCTATTTTTGGGTCCCATACAAAAAAAACACACTTTATTTTTTTCTGCTGTCAATATGCCTTATTTCGAAAAAAATTATACCACATTTATTGTTTCTTATATAATTCTCTATAGGATAGCATTTTTCAAAAAATGATTTTCTAAAAAAAGTGCGAATGTCCTCTTTTCGAGCCATCCAGCCCACCGTGCGACGTGCTGAAAATCGGGACAATTAGCGTCCCGATCAAGGGTGAATAGGGACGTCTGGCAACGATAACAGACAGATAAGCAAAGCCTATACCCGACTAATTTTTTTTCAATACTGGGACTTCAAAATGGCGGAGGTCATTCCGTGGTCAGCACAGAGTGTCATCCGAAAGTGACACAAAGCCATTGATTGCAACAGTATGTAAACGAGCATCTTAAACATCGGACCACTCGTACTTATTCTGTTGTTTGAATTCAATAAACACGGTCGTAATGTAGATATTAACAGTTATTGCTTAGGTACCTATTGCTTGCAGTATGATTCCGATGAGGCCACGACAGGCCGCGCGACCCACTGTTTAATACCTAGTCGGTTATAAGTTCTGTCATTATTTAATTTCAAAATACATAAAAAATAACTTAGGAAACAAGTTGATGTTTTCATAGGCAACGTGCAGTTTTTTTCTCTAAAATGTAACCTGGGGTAAAAATTTAAACCTTATGGTAACTTTGGTATCTGTCGGTCTGAATGTCACAGCTATTCTCTTTTTAATTCTTTTTACATCAGAAAAAAAATTAGTTTTATTGTTCCGCCGCCAAAATAAGACTATTCATTCATTCAAAGTTCATTTCATAACCTACAGTAATTAAAACAATACGGCAAAGCATTTTAACTGTCCATTCACTACCCAATTTTCAACCATAGACTATTATTATTTTTCAACCCCACTTACACAAATCTAACCTTTATCAGTCAGTATACAAAGTTCGCAATATTTATTAAAACAAAACATACATTGTATAAATAAACAGTGTAGCATTATAATAAAACAAAAGCGATTGTAAAGCAAATCGAAATTGCCCCGCATTTAAATCGAAATTTGATCGTATTTATAACGAAGTTACGTCAACGTAAGTTTTGAAACATTTTGCTATAGCCGCCATTTTGGTTTGCTATTCAGCAGAATAAATAGATTTGTCTTTGTTTTCAAATTGGATCGTGACTGCCTTATGTAAGTATAATCGTGTAGTTATTGGAACATATTGAGTTTACATAAGCTAACAGCTTTCGCCGCTTTCTACGTTTGGAAGTTTGGATATGAATGTTCGATTTATAATCATAATACAACTTAATTTAATTACGGTCAATAAATAAAATACGTTTAAATTAGCATGCTTGTTTATTTATTTTATACCAATAACTACATACTTTTCTTTTTTTAGCTTTCTTTACCCAAATGAGCCAAAGGGGAAGAGACTGGGTGAAAGGGTTAATAATAGGAATCTCTTAAGCCAACTCTATCCGTCTGTCTGTCTGTCTTACCTTTAAATAGCTGTATCATTTAAATCTACTTGGTATAAACATATTGCTTTTAACTCGGCAGCAATATGGTTTTTCCGAGCGGAATCGACAGCGGGTTTTTTTGAAAAGGTGTTCTGTTAAAAATCATGCTCATAGAAGAGGTTTGTCTCAAAACCAAACTATTTTTAAAATTAATATTACTTACTGAGATTATTTTTTGGAATATTACTTTTGTACCCTCACTTTGGACTAGAGTGGTCGGAATGACGTCATATTGTTTGTGACCGCGTTTTGTTTTTTCAAGTCTAGCTAGTGCTATGACGTAGAAAAGCCCATGTGGCGTTTTAGCTCTTAAGCCATTAGCAGAAATTTGTTTTCTTGGCAAATTTTGAACAAATAAAAATAGCTTGCTGTTATGAACTTATGACAAACCTTTACCTGCTTAAGCATGGTTTTTTCAGTACATATTTTAAAAAAGATCCTGTTCTCAATAGAGCCCTAGATTTAATAAATATTTCCTAGATCTATTGGCAACGCGGCCCTCCAAGGGCCAGCTCAGATATCAAATAATATAGAAATTAATAATTGCGTGCCCGTGCAATCTAGGTACGACCCAATGAATCTTGTAAACCACATTTTAATAATTTCAATCATACTTTAATTAATATTATATAGAGGAAATATTTGTATTTTTGTATAATTGTAACGAATAAACCCAAAAACTACAGGACAAATTTCAAAAATTATTTCATTAGAATGCTACATTATAGCTGAGTAACATAGGCTATGTTTTATTATTCTGCGCGGAAGGACTCGCGGGCAACAGCTAGTATATCTTCTATAATATATAAAATTCTCGTGTCACAGTGTTTGTAAAAAAACTCCTACGAAACGGCTTGGCCGATTCTTATGAAATTTCGTGTGTATTTTAAATAATAGGTCTGAGAATAGGTCGTAAAGTATATTTTAAACGGTTTGTATGAAAAAAAAATACATCCGGGCGGCGCCGGGCGCAGACAGCTAGTATACATATAGTTGCTTGTTAGGATGTTTTCTTTGTCCATTTATAAAGTGTCTGTATTTGTAAATACTAGGTTTGTTTTGCAATTTCAATAGTGCATGACACCGTAATAAGGTGCGTGCCGTCTCAATGCATACACTGTTCGATTAAATATAAAATATTGTATACGAACGTTTATAGTTGTAAGTATGCTCGTAGTAACTCTTAAAGAAGGATTCGCCGTTAGGTATAAGAGGTTTTAATATGTTGAATACTTATATAGGTAAAAAACCTTGTAACTGGCTTCTAAAATACCAGTTACGGCATCTAGTGATTATTGAATTATCGTCTCTATTACCTTATGTTAAAGTTCATGGGGCCAATAACCGGTAGGCGGCCAACGATAGGTCAGTTTACCCTACTTTGTACTACACTTTCTTAGTAATTACTTCCCTAATAAAAGGCGTGAAAGCCGTTCATTAAAAGTTTTCAAAAAATATGGACAGTTATATTGTGTTGAGTTTTAAAATTATAACTGCACCGTTATAAAGGAAGTAATATCCTATGAAAATCCATTATTACCCCCTTTTTTAAGTCTACATAACGTTGTCAATCTCGCTTCAACGCACGCAAGTTGGACCCTGCGAATCGGGGCGTCTTTGCCTTCTGTAACTCTTTATAGCGCGCAAACTGTACGGCGCGCTAAAATTAACAATTAAAAAAAAACTCGTGTTGTTGATTGACGGCGCGGGCTCGCTCTTCCTTAGGAGAATTTCTTTGTTATTTTGTGTTTTATTTTATTTCTTTGTTAATGTAGTATAATAGTATGTCACTCGAGGGTAAGTCACATACAGATTACTAAATATTCGTCTTGGTATTTAATGCAAACTCGATTAGTAATTCGTGCCTTACTCCCGTTGGTATATAAACTGCTATTAAAAGACTCAAGGCCAAACTTACAAGCACATAGGTAACGGCTTCCAATAAAACTCGCCTATTACTTTAATCCTCTTTCAATTTTACCAACATAACTTTACCGCCAAAACGCCATCGTAACGCCAAAAACAAAACACATTCTTGTTCCATAAACTAAAAGTCTATAATGGCATGGTTACGATGTTTTTTTAAAACTTGTTCTAATGACATTGTGGCAACGGAATAAAGATGGCAGCCCACTGTAATCCATTTATCCTTTGTATTGACGCCTTCTTATAGTATTTGTTGCGTCATAAGTTTTCGCAACTCCGCCCATGACTTACAAGGTCTATCGGTTAAGATATGCGGTGCCAAAAATCGATGTTAAGTATATTCCAACGCCGCAGTTAGCCTATAATAGTTGGTTTGCTGCCTACGAATGTTGCGGTCCGGGGAAATAGTAGATTGTGTCACAAGGGAGCAAAATGACATATTTACGGCGAGGGCGTAAATTTGAATCCTGAGCGTAGTGAGGGGATTCAAGTGTTAACGCCAAATGTGGAAATAATTTTGCTACCGTGTGACACATACTGCCACATCACCCATGAGGAAATAAAAAGATCTTAGTGACGAAACAAATTTAATTATTTACACTATCTAAAAGTGCTAAAATTATCAAATTTAACAAGAAAATTTGTGTAATAACCTTAAAACGCCAAATTCACAAAACTGTATATGTGCATACTATACTTTCATATTTCATTGCGTTTATATTTTAGACTGGCAACAAAATGTCCTTGAACAGAAAAGTGCCACTTTGATCCCTCCTAGCAGGGTAAAAAAGTCCCCATTCCGAATAGGTGTAGTAGGAGTAGTGATTCCAGATTTTGACGTCCTGATTTTCTATTAAGGAGATCACAACGGGTTACTCACGCAAATAATGTCGAAAAACGCTCGACATGTTTCGGGCTCGTCCGGAGTCCCTATTCATGAGAATGTCGAGTGTTTTTCGAAATTATTTACGTGAGTAATAGGCTGTCATCAGATCGCCTTAATATGTCGGAGTCTCACGGAAGTTTTATGTTTAAAAATCCTGATTTTCTTTTAGCACAGCCGCACTCAGAGACGTCAATTAAATTTAATGCTTGTTTAGTGACGTGTTGTCTTATTCTATTGCTGTAACAAAGAAAGTGACAGCAGCAAATTTATTCAAGCATTAAATTAAATTGACGTCTCTGAGTGCGGCAGTTAGTCTCGAATGACGAGTGACAGGGTTGGAGCTAACGTAAGTTCGAACTTCGATTTTCAAAGTAGGGCCTCTGTAATTTTTGAGACGAGCATACAACGGTGCCTAAGGTAAGGTTTGCTCGCGGTGGAAACAATTGAAGTCACCGATGTATGCTAAACCGAGTACGTACTGGGTTCCGCTTCGCTCGCAGTGGAAACCCTGTTCAGCCGAAATCAGTTTATTGATACCGCTAAGAAGGATGCCACATGAGCGTTGTCGGTGCGTTGCGTCGCCGCTGCGTTGTTCTACATATACATTAGAACACAGAACAGAAAAAACAGTAGAAGTGTCAAGTGGGCGTGTAACGTGTGGCATAGTTATGCGGAGTCCCGCATAACCTATCATACTTTTGCCGCAATCGCTTATTTCGATATTTCGATATTTCTAAAATAGGAAATAAATCCAGAAGCATGCCTTATTGTGCTATTTTGGAGTGTAAAAACGATAGCCGCACCAAAAACATTTTCCATGGTAGCGTGTTGTTTTTATGATAGTTTGAGTATTGGCGACAACAGGTCTAATACTAAGCGAAGCTCATGCCAATTCCACTGTTTTTTCTATTCCGTGCATTAGAACGACATGCCACACGATGCGTTGAAACACTTGCGTCGTCTATGTTGAAATCACAGCGTTGCGACGACGCACCGCACCGGCGACTTACTATAGTCTGTTTCATCTAAGATGATTCCTGTGACAGCTCATATAAAGCTGGCTATACACCATCCTTCCTGTCGTCCAATCGGCATGACGCTACCGATTGAATCAGTTAGAATTGACCATGGGTGGGAGTGGATTGGCATGACAGTTATACTTGACGGCATAATCGAAATTCGATTATTTTGGCTTGATCATTCCGATTGGACCGTGTATGGCGGTCGACGATCGTCAGTTCAGTCAGATCAAGATTTTAACCTCTCGTGTGTCGAGATAGCGTTTTTCATAACATTGCTTAATATGCTTCTCAATTAGAGGAGTAACTAACGTTAGAAGTTTCAGGTAAGTTTCTTCATTCATTCGTAAATAAGTACAATAATCTTTTGGCAAAATTTGGATGAGTAAATTGTTTTCTTTTCATTAACCTCTCTTTGCACCACAATGCTCGATCTTTTCTTTTTTTTTGTTTCAGTTTCACGAGTAAAATGCCCAAAACCGGTGACGCCATGGCTTCAACTGAGCTGAGCGTCGCTGCCGATTGGACAGTTCAAACTGATTGTGTGTGGCGTCATGCCGATTGGACGATAGGAAGGATGGTGTATGGCCAGCATAAACACCCATTACACTTGTTTCTTTAACTTTACATAAATAATACACCGGTACACACCTAGCGACGGAGTTTAGGAACCGGAACTTAAATAAAAAATCGCCTATGTTTAACCTCGCATGTGAGTATACTAAGTGATTGAAATTACGAAATACGGCTGTCAAAGGGATCATCCTAGATGAAACAGATTATAACAGTTCACTAACGCATTCACTGCTGGCATTGTTTGGAACTTTTCTCAGGTTCCGCATCGCATCGCATACTGAGTCTATATCATCCATTCTTCTTAGTTTTTATCGTGTTTTTACCCCTATTGCAATCGCATTGTTTTAGCTGTCGTATTATTTTTAACTCGGTTATTACTGTTAAGTAAGTAAAAGGACATGTCAATATCATTATGAATTTACCGATAAGAATAGAGGCCCAGTAGTGTTCGAAAAAAGGGAATACCTATAGGGGACTTTTTTTCACAGCTTCAATAAAAACTGTAAAGCTGAAAGTTGAGAAAAAACATATTGATTAGCAATAAAAAAAAATTGGATGTTAAACATGTTGATAAATCTTTTTCAGGTGGCTAGATGACTTTTCAATTTGCGTGGAGGGGTTAGGGCGCATAACGTCCCACTCGCAAAACGTCCCTCCAGCAAAATTACGTCCCATTCGCAAAACGAAGGCAAAACGTCTTCTCTGCAAATGGTCCCTTATGTAAAATACCCCATTCGCAAAACGTCCCTTTCTTAAAAGGTCCCACCCCTTTCGCAAAACGTCCCTATTGCATAACGCCCCTATCGCAAAACGTCCCGTCTGCGAAATGACCCATTCGCAAAATGTCCCGTCTGGAAAAAGCTTGTTTAAGTAGAGACTAGGAGTCTTCTCATGGAAAGGAACGTTTTTTGCGAACAGGTCATTTTGCGAAAAGGGACGTTTTGCGAACGGGTCATTTTGCGAAAGGGATGTTTTGCGAACGGGACTTTATTTATGTTAAGGGACGTTTTGCGAACGGGACCTTTTGCAGAAGGGTCATTTTGCGTAAGGGGCATTTAGGAAAGGGACATTTCACGAAAGGGACAAAGGGACATTCTGCGAGTGGGACGTTATGCGCCCTAACCGTGTGGAGGTCTAACATTTTTTTTAAATATGCTTTGTGAATTTCATACTCGTCTTCAGAAAAATACTTACAAAAAAAAAATACAAGCCTGCGGGCGATCACTAGTAGGTATATGGAAAAAGCAATTGAGTTCATCAATATAGGAACTCGCTACTTGTCATAAAATTTTGCCCCCTGGATTGCTATGTCTGATCATCAGTTTCCTTGTCCCCATACGAGAGTAAATTTTCATTGTCATACACCACAATGCTTACTTCTGTTTGGAATTATATCCTAATTTGGTCACATTGTTTCATGACATATCAGAACAGGGATAAAACTGCATTTATGAATCATTGTGATTGGGACAAGGAACATATAGAGTGTTATTAAATTTGTAATACCCTCGTAAGTGACTTTTGAGTTTAGTTGACCGACACAAGATTCTTTTTCGAACCAACGAAATTTGACGTGGGCCTTACGAGGATAGCTTGAACTGTTGTCATTATGTTGTTTGAGTAAAAGTAATTTATCAATACAGGCTATAACATTTTCAATAAATTACTACCTAAATGTTTTCAAAACTGACAAAAGAGGCAATTAAATTGTGGCTTATAGAAAGGACATAGATAATTAAAACTACATTACACAATAATTATTTTATCAGTTGACATAATATTATAAATTAATTAGTGTTAAATTAGGTATGTTATGAATTGTGTGTACGTCTAAAAAGACAGGGTTTGATGAAACTTTATTCAGCAATTGTAACTGCATTTTATAACCTGAATTCCATATGCAATTATGATTTATGATTTACTATTCCTATTATATTTCTTCAAAATCAGTTTAGTATGGAAGCTTAGCGGACAGACAGACAAAGTTACTTTCACATTTATAATCTTAGTATAGATATGGATATATGTGAATATCACACAAGTTTAATACAATAAGGAACATAATGACGTGTTAAAAAAGAATGGTTTCTTGGTTCAGGTTTGAGGGTAAACTTCTATCTTCAGGATCTTGAATGCAGGAAAAGGACAGGTAAGGATAGGGCCTGAGAAAGAAAAGGTAAGAAATATAAAAATCGCAGTGGAAAATCTGTATGCTATTGTATAACAATTTTGTCTAGCACAAAGGGTACCCAATAAATGCATTAAAAAAAACTTGTATAAAAATTTGGTCTGCATCTGTCACTTGGTATTAGGCCAGCCTTACACTCGTAAGTTTTACTTACGTAATGACACGGCTATCTGTTAGAATGACAAAAAATATTTCTATCTAATTCTAACAAATAGCTGCGTTCCTACTTACGTAAGTAAAACTTATAAGTGTAAGGCCGGCCTTAGACAGATTAAGGTACTGCATATATAGCAAACATGGTAACGCATAATTTTATTTAATATCACTTTATTGATAGTATCATTTCACCAATTTCATTTTATGGAATGCTATTTTCAGCTGAAACCATGATGGTTTCAGGATATCTTAAATATTAATTATGTAGGTTAGGTTACGTTAGGTGAGACTTGTGACTACCAAAAAAACACACTGCGAATAATGCTTTTCAGTTAAATGAAAATACACTATATATCTAAGCATATTATAATTGTTATAATTTATATTATATTTTAACAGTGTTTATTATGTTCTGAATTTCCGAGTAAATTTAATAAAAACATTTCAAAATATGAAAAACTGATGTCATATTGTCTGAAGCAGGTTACAATATTTTTTTACATTGGTAGTCGAGCAACATCAACAAATTTAAAAACTTACATCTGTTTTTTTTTTTTAAACATTTGTTTTCAAATCTCTGTAACCATTAGGTTAAACCGTTAGGTTTCGGAGCTTATTTGCGAAACATAAATTCACGAAAACTTTTTTTTTAATTAGGTGTTTCTCTGCAATGGAATCTCATTCAGCCGAAATGTCACGGTGTCAAATCTATTTTTATAAACTGAATGAAAACAGCTAACAATGGAGCAGAAAGCGATTAGGTACAACTAATAATCACGATTTAGTACTTTCACCAGTTATGCTACAGCGCCCGATTTTATCTCGCAAATTGCAATCGACTGAATTATGCAAAAATTTCACGCTGACAAAAACAACGGTAATAACCAATAAAAATACAATTCTAATATAATAAATACGCAAACTGTTACTTACTTGATGACGTTTCGTGAATATGAACGTAAATGAAGCATTGTAATCCATTAAAGTATGTTAAAACGATAAGAATACATGGTAAATACGTATCTTTGATGCACTTTTGTCCACAACACAAGAGCACAGTTCACGGAATGTTGTCACAGTGTCATTATAATATACGACGATACAAACTAACGGAGTTAAACACTCGCGATACGATTTGAGCGATTTTTAGTTAATATTGAAGTGTTTAAAATACGGTATCGTTTGATCGGTTGGCATTGGCAATCAGCGACAATTTCCTTTAGATTGATTGAATGAATTTGAATGATTGATGTGAATTGTACACATTCCATTCCGTTCTGTTGCAGGTAAATTGAACGAATGGGTCATAATTTTTGATTGCCTTCTTTTCTTAGTGGCATGATGATGGCATATTTCTATTTTTTCGATTCACAAACAACATTAATAAATAATAGTTGTTCATATAAAATTAGGGTACCTTATTAAATAAAATAAACTTTTATTTACAATGCAAAGTGGTGGTATATAGATTTCCTAAGCCACTTTAGTGGTTTATAAACAAAACCTTACAGTGTTGCCAGTACTTTAGTGGTTTACCAATTTTACCATGCAATTTTAATTTGGTAATAGCTTCGTATCTTTTTTATTAGATTAAAATACAATTCGGAAAGTTTTTACTTTTTGTGATAATCGTGATCACTAGTTCTTAAATTATAGTTATCGCTCATTTTTAATATGGCTTTACCTGTGGTTAAAATAATAATGTCAGTCAACTGTCAGGTCTGTCAGCCATCAACAATTTTCTGTGGCAGTCACTTTGCAGGCGATACCTTATTTTACCTATTATATCTACAAGTAAATAAGAATATCAAGTTCTTTTTAATATATATTATAGCGTTATCGGTCACCGTTAATTGCCAACAGATGAAATAATGGAGAACAACTCCAGCACAGACGCAGCTCCGAAAGCTGAGGCAGACACTGAATTTAAAAAGCCTGTTTTGGTCGGTCGCATCGGAAAGTTGCCAAAAAAGGCTAAGCCAGACGTTGGTAAAGCCCCTCAAGCAGAGCAGAAGCCAGAAAATTCGAATGCTGCGCCGGAATCTAGTTCGAAAAGCAATCAACCGCCGGCGGTTTTGCTGAAAGAATTATTAGTCCCTATTTCTTATAAAGAGCCAAAATGGTCCGGTCTTTGTCCAGATGGTAAGTTTATTCAATTATTGGTGTTCTTGTAAGGTTTCTAGCTGTTAAAAACATTAATCCAGGGTTAAGGGACCTTAATAAAGCAGTTGATAGGCTTTCATTTTCCCATCCCCAGATTAGTCCATTCCTTTATCGAATGATGCTAGATGATTTAAAAAATTGATTTCAGGTACAGACTACGCGCTTGAAGTGGTCAAATCAGGGATGATTTTGGACAAAGTGGAGCTTACGACAAAGTCTTACTACGTGTTTGGACGCCTCGCCAACTGTGACGTTGTTATGACTAACCCGACTGTATCCAGGTAAAGTAACAAGTTTGTTATATAGCCCAAAAAAGGGTAGTAAACAGTACAAAAAGGTATAAAAAAAAAAAAGTGTGTGTTAAGCATGTAACGGACCAAAGTATATCTTTCTGTGACTCCTTGTACAATAAAATTAACATAATTTATTTTTACAATGAGAATAAAGTCCTTTTGCTTTTATAATTGAAAAATATTTGAAAATGGCATAAAATAACAGAATGCATGGCATATAGATTCTAATTAAAATATTAAAAAAAAACACATTTTCTACTTTTGACAGACAGCTTGAGCGTCACAACTTTTTTCTTGTCCGTATCAGAAGGAGGGTTTGCATGCCCAAAAGATTAGATTTGTGTTGGTTGTAGGAGTGACACAGGCTATCATATTTTATGAAAGTATTAAGAGGGTGGGGGTGGGTGTTTTTTAAACATATTGATGATTATATAAAAAAATGTAGACAGGTTTTTAAAGCTTTCTTTTTATTAATGTGTTCATTTATTTAATCTAAAGAAATTAACATTAGTGGTGCATAGCAAATGAAAGACATAAAACAAAGCAAAAAATATATTTCCAAAATAATAATACTTTATGCCAGCTATTCTAAGGCCTCTACAAGGGCTCCACCAAAAAAAATTACTATGTAATTTGAAGGTTTTATTTTATTTTTACAAAGAGTGCCTTTTTTATTTTTTTGCCAAAATTTTGGGATCCATAAAAAGTGGATAAAAAGTGGTACGTCACTAAAAAACATTGAGAACCGCTGCTTTATGCAATAATAATTTATTATTATTATTATTATTATTATTTTATTTTAGTCAGGCAGTTGACACTGATATGCCTAAATCTTTGTTCACTACACTGAATATCACACTAATTTAGAATGTTTGTCAAAAGTATTTTTGAACTGGTTAATACTTTTAGAGTAATGCTCATTGCTTTAGATCATTAACCCTCATTTCAGACACCACGCAGTGCTCCAATACAAGGCCTTTGAAGAAGCAGACGAGCCCCCAAGCGGCTGGTATCTCTACGACCTGGGCAGCACCCACGGCACCTTCGTGAACCGTGAGAGGGTCAGGGATGAGCATTACACGCGGGTGCGGGTGGGACACCAGATCAAGTTCGGGAATAGCACGCGGATTTATATATTGATGGTGAGTGATAGTATATGGATGACTTGAGAGGATTGTGATGATGCTTTTCCACGGGCAATGCGATCTATATCTTGTTTCTTCTGCACTATGTTTGTTGTGTTGCCGTGTGTTTTTCTCAAGTAAATGTTATGACTTCGAGTTTGAAAAGGTTAAGGCCTGCTAGCACGTAAATTTAACCCTAGGTTGACCTAAGGTTAGATTATTAACGAATGTCAGATTCATATGAGAACTGTCAATTTTAAAGAAATAACCTGCTAGCCTAGAGTTAACCTGGTTAACGTTTACGAGCAAGCAAGCATAAGTGTTTTTTGTAAAAACAATTACGGCATAGATTTTTTTTTATAAACTGAGCATTTGCAAAATTGTGTGAGATTTATTTAAATTAATTTAAACATTTTTTCATACGTAATGTAATAGGAGTTTTTTGTAATAAATGTTGCGAGTTTGACTTATGAGTTTATGGCACAAAAAAGCTAATATATAGAATATAACAAAGTATTCCCGTAATTTCAGGGGCCCGATTTTGACTGCGAAGGGGAGTCGAAACTGACAGTGACAGAGATAAAACAACGCGCCCAACACATGAAGCAGGAGCGAGACAGGATGATACGCGAGGCCGTGGAGCAGAGAGAGAAAGATAGACTAGAGGAAGAGAAGAAGAGAGAGGAGCAAGGCATCGACTGGGGGATGGGTGGGTGATTTTGTTTTAATCATACTAATATTATAAATGTGAAAGTAACTTTGTCAGTCTGTTAGTATTTGGTAGTATTGTTTTGCATATTTTGCATCTTATTGAATTTGATACTTGCACAGTAATGCTCTATATCCAACAAAGGTAGCTGCTACAATATGCCGCTGTGACAGTTATACAGTTTTTTAGACAGGTTCTACTCAGTAAAACCATATTGCTTTTGCCATGTTATCATATTGTTTTAACTCAGCCGCCATTATTGTGAAGTAAATAAGGGCTATCATAACGTTGTCAACGATAATATTCAGAGCAATTTAGTTTCAACGAGCAGAATAGTGTTCCTGACCAACAGAATCACCTGATTTGTCCCATTTATACGAAATTAAAAACTGTTGATGCTGTCTTCAGGTGATGATGCAGAGGAGGAAACCGATCTATCAGAGAACCCGTTCGCCGTCACCACCAACGAGGAACTGTTCCTGCAGGACCCTAAGAAGACCTTGAGGGGGTACTTTGAGCGGGAGGGCCAGGAGCTGGTGTATGACTGTGAAGAGAGGGGAGTGGGGCAGTTCCTTTGCAGGTCAGGTTTTGATGTTTTTTCAGGGTTCCGTACCCGAAGGTAGCCTAACGGGATCCTATTAATATACCTATGCTGTCCGTCCGTCTTAATATAAAATAGCTGTATCTTTTGAACTGTAATCGAATTCCAATTGGAATATAATAACACCTACTGTGCTTCATTGGAATATGTTTTAAATTTTGGTTCTGTGAACCTGTGAATACTACTTAAATGTCCGGTTAGGTTAGGTTAGGTTAGGTTAGGTTAGGTTAATAGTAGACCGAAGATTTTTCTGATTGTCTTTGTATTTGATGGTGATTTTAACAACCCATTTTTTCTAAGTAGTAAGTAGACTGAAGTAAAGTTTTTAATTGTCAGGGTTGAGCTGCCGATGGAGGACGCGCGCGGCCAGCCCGTGGTGGCCGAGGTGCTGCACCGCGGCAAGAAGAAGGAGGCCGTCGTCGCCTGCGCGCTCGCCGCCTGCCGCGCGCTCGACCGCTGCGGCCTGCTGCGCCAGGCCACGCACGGTGAGTGACGCGGCAAGTGACGCACAATAAATGCCGCGCCGCGGCAAGTGACATACTGTAAATGCCGCGTCGCGGCAAGTGATATACTGTAAATGCCGCGTCGCGGCAAGTGACGTACAATTAATGCCGCGCCGCGGTAAGTAACAAATGGTGAATGCCGCGCGGCGGCAAGTGACACAATAAGTACCGCGTCGCGGCAAGTAATATAATAAATGCTGCGTTGTGGCAAGTGATACACAATAAATGCTGCGTTTTGGCAACTGACACAATAGATACCGCGCCGCGGCAAATAATACACGACTATTGCCGTGCCACATCAAGTGACTCACGCACAATAAATGCCGCCTCGCGGCAAGTGACCAATTCAATTCAAAATTTATCCATGAACAATACAATGATTGTGTTTGAAATTAGTGAATACACTTAATAATGGGATTAAATACTATAACTAGGATCATGTACATTTTATACTAGTTTTAAACGCGGCATTGACCCACAGTCAATGCCGCTTCGTGGCAAGTGATACAGTGTAAATAACATAACACCCCAAATGCCCCTAGAGCCGCGGCGCCGCAAGCAGCGCGACTGGGGCGCGGACGACTACTATGACAGCGATGACGACACGTTCCTCGACCGCACGGGCACTGTGGAGCGCAAGCGCGACAAGCGACGCGACAAGCAGGCCACCGCCGACGCCGTCACCTACGACCAACTGGTAAGGCGTGGTGTAGATTACGAATCCATACTTATTTTTAATTTCCCTGGGCTGTTATTTCTAAGAAGCAGAATTTCCAGTCGTCTTTCTCTCCCGCCTTTTTTTCCACCTGACGTATCTTTTCTTGTCGTATTTTTCCCCGAGGTCCGCCTTTGCGGAGCTCATATTTCTGTGTGCTTTGGCCCTTTGGGCCTCCCGCAAAACTAACGTAACAAATATTTTCAGTGAAACGTTTTTTTTTTGTTTGCGAATTTGCGATTGGAAGAAATTAGGACCAGAAAAACATATTATGAGTAAATACCTAATCAACAAAACTCAATTAATGTTATAAATGCATACAATTTTTTTAACACACAGCTAGACCAAATCAAAGAGCTGGAAGCCAAGCTATCCTCGGAGCAGGCAACACTGGAGCGGCTGCGCGCGCAGAAGCAAGCGCCGGCCGACGCGGAGGACTACATGCAAATCATCCCTGGCAACACCATGGCGCACAAGGCTGAGATATCCAAGGCCAGGGTATGTATCTTAGTGGGATGAATCACGTTGAATTTTGCAATATATAAGACATAGGAACGGACATACATACGTCAAACACAACCCTTTTGGGCTTCGCAGCTGTCGGGTAATAACTTAATATTGGAAATTTAATAGTCTAGTTGATGCCATATCGAATTTAGATTATTGTCACATCTTTAGTGACACAAGTCTCACAAGACTACAAATCGATTGACATAAGAATTATCAAAATCGAGAATTATCATCATATAAATCAAAATTGGCCCTCGCGTTTAGTTTCTAGAGCGCCACAAAGGGACAAACGTGCATACAAACATATATAGGCTGATAAACACAATACTCTCCTTTGCGTCACAGGTAAAGGGTCTGGCCGGTCTGCTATAGTAAAATCGCCCCTGGCTGAATATGAAAACTGAATATGCACGTTTATTTGCCTCATTGTCAAATATAATTTTACTGAATATTAAGCCTTAAATACTTAAGATTAGCGAAATATTAAAAAAAAAAAAATCAATTTTTAATTTATATTGGCCAAACTACTTTATCGATTGACACGACCTTCGAATATTTTATACATGTATTTAAGATACATTTATAAAAAAAAAATTAAAGTCCTAGCTTCTTTTGAAGTGGACATTTTTGTCTGTTTTAGTTTTTTTTTATTTTATTTTTTTAGTTGCAAGTTAGCGACACCTACCATATTTTGATATAATATACACAATTTAATATTCTATTACATATATTTTTTTCAAAAATATTAGTTTGGATCAACAAAGTGGAAATAAGCTATTTGTGTAAAAGGGTGGAAAAAAAGAACACTCATGAACGCCATCTTCCTTAAATAATGGAAATAGCTAATTCTACAAAAAAACTTTTATTTTTGGAAACATTAAATACTTTTGTAATTCGCTCTGATACTTAAGAAATTCATACCTAGGATGCTAGAAACGGGATCTAAACAATCGCTCTAGAAATGGAAACCTACTTCACAAAACTCCCTTTGAAACTCCGTGAAAACCTCTGAAATCAGTTCGCTAGCTTTTGATTTTACACGGGCAGATATTCGTATATCTTAACTTTTTATGTATACAGAGAAGAGATAATAGTACATTGTGCATCAAGGGCGGTAAGAAAGGGATTGCTAACGAGAGACTATTAGAAGCCCGACGCCGTAGGCGGAGGGCTTTTAATGACTCGAGTTGGTAATCCCCTTACTGCCCAATGTTTTTCATCACATTTGCGAGAAAGTAAAAAAAATAGAGAGAAAAAACAACAATTAAACAAATTAACTCGACTCGCGAAAAGAGTTTGTTAACTATTTTCATCAATATAGTCTTCAACAGATAATGCTTAGAACTGATAAACTTATAATATAATTATTATACTTATACTATACTGCCAGATAGTATTGATTTTCAAAATGAAATTTGTTTAATGTTTTTCATCACATTTGCGAGAAAGTAAAAAAAATAGAGAGAAAAAACAACAATTAAACAAATTAACTCGACTCGCGAAAAGAGTTTGTTAACTATTTTCATCAATATAGTCTTCAACAGATAATGCTTAGAACTGATAAACTTATAATATAATTATTATACTTATACTATACTGCCAGATAGTATTGATTTTCAAAATGAAATTTGTTTAATTATACAGTAAAATTGGTTTGTAGCCAAGTTTCGTATATAGGATATAAACCTTGGCTGAATTTACACCTCCTTAGTCTGAAATGATGTACGAGTGGATTCTATATTTTAAAACTAAACTCATAACTCCCTAGGTAGTTATAAAAAACCATAACTCATAACTCACTAGGGAGTTATAAAAATACATAACTCCCGCGGGAGCTAAATCGGCTATAACTGTATAGACATCTGCGTGTTATAACACCCTTTCCGAGCAAGTGTGATGAAATATATTTTATTACATTTTTCTCCATATATTTTCAGTGACAGAGGTGCATTCTAAAATTGAAATAAAAAGCAAGAATTAAATAAGAAGCCCGCCGTGTTCGAAATTCAAAATGCGAGTCTTTGAATTTAGAACACGGTGGAACAACTTACTTTCTCTGTTTACGTTTACGGAATCAATTTGAATACCACTCCTATACAAATAGCTTATTTCCACTTTGTTGATCCAAACTAATATTTTTGAAAAAAATATATGTAATAGAATATTAAATTGTGTATATTATATCAAAATATGGTAGGTGTCGCTAACTTGCAACTAAAAAAAAGAATAAAAGAAAAACTAAAACAGACAAAAATGTTGACTTCAAAAGAAGCTAGAACTTTTTTTTTTTTTATAAATGTATCTTAAATACATGTATAAAATATTCGAAGGACGTGTCAATCGATAAAGTAGTTTGGCCAATATAAATTAAAAACTGATTTTTTTTTTTTAATATTTCGCTAATCGTAAGTATTTAAGGCTTAATATTCATTAAAATTATATTTGACAATGAGGCAAATAAACGTGCATATTCAGTTTTCATATTCAGCCAGGGGCGATTTTACTATAGCAGACCGGCCAGACCCTTTCGGCCAGTTTGCAAAATAATCAAGTTTTTAGTGCAGTTGCTCAAAAAGTGGTAATTTTCGTAGCTGTATATCGTGCGGAATGTTAGATATTTTGCACTAGTATGTTTTACTTTTTTTTTCAAATAAACTTTTTTTCTAAGCCGTACCTCCAACCAAAGAGTTTAAATAAAGTACCAGGAGCGCAGCGGTAATTAGGGGGTGCGTAGTGCGACTTAGATAGGAGGCGATGACGTAGCACGGTGCGGCGCGTCACAGCAATGTACAGCACTGTGGGTTACTTTTGCAAATCTAGTATTTAACGTTATAATTTTCTTTTTAATAACTTTATTAAAATTAAAATTTCGGATCAATTGTGTTCACACGTTAGCTCACTTCAGAGGCCGGGGGGAAGAGGACAGATTCACACATACATACATACATACATAAACAGATACATAAATACACAGATGTAAAACATTTTTTTCGCCAATGTATTGAAAAACGTCGTTTGATACACGTGCGGAACTGTCATTTTCACTCGTCCCGAGTCGTCCCTCGTTTGCAGCCAGACAAGACACCTAGGGACTCGTGTAAAATTACATACTTTCCGAACTTGCATCAAAATGTACAGTCACGAGATTTAATTTGATACCCACCTTAGGTCCAAAGTCAATCTGACATTCTACAACAATAAGGTTGAGTTTCCTAAAAGTTACAAATGACTTGAAATCTCTAATGTAATGACATTGACGACTTCAAGCATATTTTTCTTGAAATGGGTCCCAAAGTTACGCTCGTGACTGTACTATTTTTAATCATGTTGTGTTGTAGATGAGTGTCAGCAAGCTGCAGGCCGAGCTGGCCGCGCGGCGCCGCCTCGCCGAGCTGGCGCGTCCCGCCGCCGCCCCCCCCATACTCACCAAGAGCAGCCCCGCCCTCAAGAGCACCAACTCTGTCGTCTACGGGAAGAGGTATTCTTTACAAATTCGCTAAACGTCCCTTTCGAGAAAATTTTTTTTTTGGAAAAAACTCCTTTGTCAAAATTTATCTTTTGCAAAAGGTACTTTTTCAAAATATCCTTTTTGCAAGACGTGCAAAAACCCCTCCTCAAAATATCCTGTTTGCAAATCGGCCCTTTCGCAATAACCTCAATTCAAAATGATTATTTCGCAAAACGTTATTTTTTTTAAAATGTCCTTTTTGCAAAACGTCCTTTTAGCAAAAAAACTCCTATTCAAAATGATTCTTTCGCAAAACGTCTCTTTACTAAAAAACCCTTTTGAAAAATCATGTCATGACCCCCATGCCCTTAGCAACCCCCCCTTGGATCCGGCTCTGAGTGACACATTTGTAATTGACGTAGGGCGTACCAAATGTTAACCGACTACACAAGAAAAGTAATCTATAATAATGGACACACCCTCCATAGTAGTTTATTTATTATGGATTATAGGTGCGCATAATTAAATTCGTAAAATATCCCTTTCGCAAAAAGACTCTTTTCGAAATATCTGTTTTGAAAAACTTCCCTTTCTCAAAATATACTTGTTGCAAAAATTTCACCCCGAACAGAGCCCTCATTTTTCCAAATTAAAGATGGCGTATTTCTCCCTCTTTATATTTATTTATATTTACAGGATTCGACTAAAAGAAGACAAGAAACCTCCCAAACCGCAGCCGCAGAAAAAAGAAGAAACAGAATTCGTCGAAGAAATGGATTCTGATGAAGAACCCATGGACAAGAAAGAACGTTCCACAGACAACACAAACACGACAGATACCACAGCACCTAAAGACAAAACCACTACAGATAAAGACAAAACCACCGTCACCACAGATACAACAGAACTTAAAGACAAAATGGCTACAGATAATAAAGACGTCAAAGAAGAAAAAGAGAAAGTGAAAAGAGTTTTTGGTCCGATGAGGCCGCCAGACAACTATGAAGTTCCAGAAAACTATTTTAATCAAGAATCTGATAGAGATCTTCCCGAAATGACAGATGAATAGGTTTAAGAATAAATTAAATGAAATGTTGACACTAATAGTGTTTTTATTTTTAATAAATGACTACGGAACACTTGCAGGAAAATGATAAATCTAGTTTTAAGTTTAGTAACGTTAAAAAGATAAAGTTATTATACAGTAAGGGCTGATTTTTCAATCCCCAGATAAAACTATCCGTCAATATGTATTACTATCCTTTTCTGAAGTCATATGAAAGAAAAGGACAGCTAAAATATATCTTCCGGATAGCTTTATCTGGGGATTGAAAAATCAGCCCTAAGAGAAATATGAGTAGATAATTAGGGTCTATTTCACAATCGTCAAGTAAAGCATATTTGACAGATAAATTTAACCCTTTCTCTTTCTTACACTTGAAAATAGACAAGGAGAGAGCCAACTTTAAATGGCATATAAATTTACTCGTCGATTGTGAAACAGGCCCTTACAGTAGTAGCACAAATAGAAGTTACAACTATATACCTGCGTAGTAAGCATTTTTTTTCACACGCGAAAACGTTTTAGCCAATTATAAGGCAGTGCTTTTGCGCGGGTAAAATCTTCGACGGCTATTGGTCAAATGTTTGTCAGCCATGACAGAGAAAACACGAGTATAGCTGTCATTGCATATTCTACCTTACGTGTAACACAACACAACAAAATACCAGGGCTCGTAACCGGTTTAAAAAATACCGGTTTATTTCGGTTTTGCTCCGAACTTTTTTAGGGAACGCGAACGTTTTTCCGGTTTAACCCACGAGCGGCGATTCGAGAAACCAACGCGTTTGTTGCAACTTTTTTTGTTTGACTTGTGATGTGAAGACGCACGCGGTATGCGTCTGGATTAACCGGTTTTTTTTAGCTCGAAACCGGTTAATTCAAAAAGAACTATATAAAGGTTCCTCCAAAAACCGGCTTATGCTAACGGAACCGATATGAAATGGTTTTGCGTCAAGTACATAGTAACGGTTTGAAAATTAAACCGAGTTTTTTTTTCGTGATTTCTGAGTTGGTCTCATAGTGAAAGTTGTTCATATTCATGGGTAGACACAGAGGTGATCATTTGATCCACGACTTAAATTTCACCCTGTATTTATGTTTTTCTGTACAAGATGTATATTATATTGACTAGTGGCCTCCCCCCCTCTATCGTGGCTGGTCCAGCGGCTCGTCGGCCCCCTCTACCAGGAGCCCGGCGCGCAGCAGCAGCTCCACCAGCGGGCGGCGACGGGTCGCGCCGGAGCGGTACGACGCTGAGCGAACTTCTGGGGGAGAGATGGGGAATTTAAAAAAAATACGTCAACGATCAATTCACATTATGCAGTGACACCAAAGTTTGTCATAAAATGCTGAGAAAACAAAAAGCGATCGAGATATGTTTTAAATTTCGAATAAATGGCATTTAAAATTGTACTTAGTGCCCAGTATTGTTATTATAGAAACAAAAAGGTTGTAATGCTTTGCCCAGAACATAAATCGTTTTAAATAAAATGCTTCACAAAATTAGTGGCCAGTATTCTTATTTTAGCAAAGAAAAGTTTGTCATCATTAGGTACTCTATCTGGAATTCTAGAGCACAAATTTAATATGAAATAATCGACTCAATTGCGGAAAACTGAAGTAATTTTTTTATTCTAATATTTAAATAAAACAATATTTACTGTTTTTAAAATCTCTATTAAATGGGCATGTTTTTAAGCTCATGGGCTACCTTGTGGTAGTGTATTTTTTTTTCACTGCAACAGCTCAAAGTTTGGTAAATGTTCGATCGAAGGTGCAAAATTCAAGTTTGCGTTTTTTTTTAAATTAAATCACGGTAATGAAGAATGTCAGTAGGTACGCCAAATCGCTTGAAACTTTGTAAGAGTAAAGCTTATAAATAAACAAACATACTACTTTTTGTTTCATTCAAATAGACCCAGTAGTTTTGATTCTACGAACGTATGAAATTACGGTCAAAAATATTAAAGGGTGCGGGCGCCATCTTACTGGAGTGACGTCATGGTTTCGTTGCGGTACGGCCCCTTATATGATTGAGTAAGTTTACAGGGCTATATTTTTTTAACCGTTATAAGTAACCAGTTGAAATTTTCACAGATTACGTGTTATTATAAACTCTATTGTTTAAAATTACAAAATGAACAATAAATCAAATCCCAAGAGGGGTCCCCATACAAGAAACATGACAAATAACCAGTTTTTTAGCATTTTTATACGGATTATATTTTTATAATGGCTTATTATTTTGATGCTATTTTAAGCTTAAATTGCAGCCGAACTTTCATAGTTTACGACTAAATAACAATCTCAAGTAAAACTGCTAAAAATATTTGACCAAACTGATTTTATCAACACGATGTTTTAAGCGGTCACTCATCCTGTTTTAGAATACGCTTGTAAGTAGGTAGTTGCTTAACTTTGGAAGCCGAAGTACGGGTTGTATTTGTATTAGCTTTTTATTTCGGTGTCACACAATAATGTAAACTCCATACTTACGACCAAACAGTAATCTGTAGTAAAACAACAAACAACAAAATCTTACACGATGTTTAAGCGGTGTTTACTTAACTTTGGTGATAGCCCTTTCTTTACAAATGTCGTATCTAATGTAGAATTCATATCGCTAGGTACCGTATAAAATAATGAACTATAAAACATGAGTTTTTGATTGACCTAGGTAGTAGTTCTGATATTTTGTGTACTTATTCATTTCATCGATTTCAAATTTTGCGGGCGGGCGCTGCCAAGTGGCTCACTCGCCATAAGTTAGGTACCTAGACCGCCTCTCTCTCTCTCTCTCTCTCTCGCTAGTTGTTGGTATTAGCGGCCGCTGTAGCAAGTAGGTAGTTTTTGAACTTTTTTTGAGCATTATTACTGTTATTTCGTGTATGCAAGATAGCTTAGATAGCGTGCGTGTGTGTGTGTGTGTGTGTGTGAGTGTGTGTGTGTGTGTGTGTGTGTGTGTGTGCGTGCGTGCGTGCGTGCGTGCGTGCGTGCGTGAGTGCGTGCGTGCGTGCGTGTGTGTGTGTGTGTGTGTGTGTGACGTGTGTCCGTCTATCCGCAGTCTAGCTCAGAGACTCTTAGTACTAGAAACGTGTAATTTGGCATGAATATACATATTAGTCACGCCAACATAGTTAAATAAAAGTAAAACCATGAAATTTTTTTTTTTACGTAACGTGGGGAATTTTTTTTTTCTCGTCTACCCCATAGTGTGGGGTGTCGTTGTATAGGTCTTTCCAAAATATTGCGGATTTGTGAAAACAATATTTCAATAAAGGTATCCGTTTATGAAAAGCTTTAAAGCGCAAATTTTTGTTAGAGTCAAGTGTCGTCGTCCCCTCCCCACTACAGCCAAAACTACAAATAAAAAATATGAAAAATATCTTCAAAGGAAAACTATCACGACTAAGTAGACTTCATTGGCTCTTGAGTTAAACGGTTTAAATGTTTATACCTGCCGAAAACTTATTTGCGGTGTTGGTAAACTGACCGCGACCTATATCGATGTATGGGGATAACAGTTTTCCAACGGCAAAGTTAAGTTTGTCGCGAGGTCTAATTTGTTTGTAGTAACGGCTTCGGAACCCTACACTGAGCATGGTTCGACAGGCTGTCGCCCGGTTTTTTGCATTAATGTTTTGGTATTTTTATGTAGAATACGGTGAACCCTAAATTAAAAGTGCTTGATTATTATTCTATTTTTATTTAACCAACTTATTCGACAAACATTACAAACAGAAAAGCCGGTCAGCAACGGACAGTTAGTTTAGTTAAACAGGTTAAACTGTATGTAAAACAAAACAATGGATAACCATAACTATCATAGTCACATCAAAACGAATTCGTAAAAAATTACTACTTCCAAAGTTAAGCAACTACGAGCGTAGTCTAAAACAGGATGGGTGACCGCTTAAAACATCGTGTTGATAAAATCAGCTTTGTCACCTATTTGTAGCAGTTTTACTTGAGATTTCTATTTAGTCGTAAAGTATGAAAATTAGACTAGAACTTAAGCTTAAAATCGCATCAAAATAAGAAGCCATTATTGAAATACAATCCATATAAAAAAGCAAAAAAAAATGGTTTTTTTCATGGTTTTTGTACGGGGACCCCTCTTGGGATTTGCTTTATTGTTCATTTTAAAAATTTAATCGATAGAATCTATAATAACACGTATTCTGTGAAAATTTCAACTGTCTATTTATTACGGTTAAAAAGATAGAAGCCCTGTAAACTCACTCATTCATATAAGGGCGCGTACCGCAGCCAAACGATGACGTCATCATCCGTGAGCGCTAGCCGCCGGGTTTCGAGCGCCGCATACGAAGTTTAAAATTCAATATCTCGGAAACTATTAGACGTATCGAAATGATTTTTTTACAGCATTTTTTTGTTTTTAATGAAGAATACGATAAGCCAAAAATCTAAACTAGTTGACATTCTCTATTACGCCATATTGGTAATGTTTATCTGATAGCACCACTATTAAACATTATTAAGGTAAAAAGAAAATTTAAAAAAATATCTTCGTACACTAACCATGACCAAAAAGTCGAGTAAGGGTGTCAATTTTCAAAAAAAACGAAAAAGTCCAAAAATCTCGTAAACCGTGCGATTTTTACTAAACCTATTTTAGCTTTTTCATAACGTCCTAAGTGCCCTCTATCCGTAGTTCAAGGATTATCCACTATATACCTAACACCCTGTATATCGTTTGAACAAGAACTATCCTTAGACCGATATCAAATGAACAGACGCGTGCTAACTCGGCGCACGTTCTAGGGATTTGATATCTATAAATAAGATGTCGATACATATTTGTGTATGTGCTCATCTAAAATCCTCTAATACTATAACGAGGC
Source organism: Acleris cristana (assembly GCA_948252455.1). NCBI lineage: Eukaryota > Metazoa > Arthropoda > Insecta > Lepidoptera > Tortricidae > Acleris > Acleris cristana. Next base: position 7,150,939 of record OX411801.1, on the reverse strand, counting down.
TCGATATAATATCTGATATTAAGGCTGTTAAGAAAATAGAAGTATATGGATGTCATTTCAAACCAAAATAATTAACTATCAGTGCCAGTTATAAAATGCTAGAGTCAAAAATATTTAAGTTAATATTACGCTATTTACGAGCCCATAATAATTTAATGTGGAAATTTTAATCTAGACAGCAATCTTTAGTACCGACAAATACAGGGTGTCCCATAATTGACACGTAACCCTGACACCGGAGATAGCCCACCCCTAGACCTACCAAACCAGCCTAATAAATTTAATTTATTTTTTTCTAATTATTTTTTATTTTGGTAATTATTTTCATACGAAACTAATTATCATTATTGGCAATATCTCGAAAACCGTGCAACTTTTACTGAGGTCATGTTAGGCTGGTTTGGTAGGTCTAGGGGTGGGCTATCTCCGGTGTCAGGGTTACGTGTCCATTATGGGACATCCTGTATAAAAATTAAATACTATGAAAACCTTTTCAAAATAGAAAAGTAATCATTTGTTTATTGTTTTTATTTTAGAACTTAGAGATAATAAATTATATTCATTAATAACATCTTTGCCTTTGAGGCCTGAGGCATCTTGATCTTGACAGTAATATCGATGAAAAAAATTGTCGCAAAAATATTTTGCTACGTCACTTTACTATTCGTGCCTTGAATTAGCATACGTCTGCAAATGAATTAATAAATATCTGGGGACAATCTCACGCAAATTGAGCTAGTCCCCTGAGGCCTGTTTCACGAAGTTACAAGTTACAAATTACAAGCGGAAGTCTATTTCCTTTTGCTAGAAAGAGAGTTCCGCTTGTAATTTGTAACTTGTAGCTTCGTGAAACGGGCCACTGATGTTAATATTCTCACTGATGGGTTGAAGCGGTTTGGTTCTCAGTTGAGGCCCGAACTCGTACATCAGCTGCAGGTCGGCGAAGTTCCCGAATCGAAACCCAAAGCCCAAGCGGTGATCTCTCCCTGAAACCAAGAGCGTATAAGCTTGAGATTAAGATACAGCGAGCTCGACCAGAGGCCTAACAGAGCCGGCTTTACCGATAGTGCAGGGTCTCAGGCGCGGGACACACTGAAAAGACATAAGACGCGGACGCGGCGGAGTAGGGGCAAGGGCGCGTCTTTTTTAAATTATATAGAAAAGACGGGGCGCGGACACGTCGCCGTCGCGCCCTATTCAGAAATGGAGGTTATGGAGGTGACGGTGTGATTTTCAGCATTCAACCTTATATTGATACAAACATTGCCTTCTTCTGAAGATGAAGATGTGCTAGCGCTCGTGCATCTTGCTAATATGCAGCAGAAAAGTCCATCTACGCAAAGTATGTCACAACCACTCCCGAAGTAAGCGCAAGCTTCGATCAACAATAGGTACTACTGTTTGAAAATCGAAGTTCGAAGTTACGTTAGCCTTATCTCTTCCTCTCGATTTAGTATCTAATGACGAGTGACAGGGATGGAGGTAACGAAACTTGGAAGTTCCATTTTCAAAATAGTGGCCAAGCAGGCATAGCACCCCGCGCCCCGCCCCCGCGACGCCGCCGCGCCGCTATACTACCCACTGTCATTGTCCACTTTCCACTGTCGTCCAATGTAAATCGGGCTTTAGCGATGCATCTGTCTAGGTCCCGTGGTAGTAGCGAATGTATGCACGTTCGGTAGACCAAGGGCACAATGTACTAGATATATGACAAGAAGTGCAATTTTGCTCTTGTCCTACAAGGTGCGATTTGGATACTTACCGAAGTGCAACGGGGGCGAGAAGCCGTAGATAGCCACCACTCCCATCGGGATATCGTCTGGAATAATCGGGAAGATTGCCTCGCAGCCCCAACCTGCGTAGATACAGTACAAATACCCGGTTAGGCACTGGCGCTCCTTCAAGTAGCGACATCTAGCGGCAACTTGTAACAACACAGCGGGTCTAGCCAAAGACGTTAGTTATATAAAAGTCTTTGGGTCTAGCAAAGGGCCACTTCCCAGAATGACCACTCCTTTAATGGCCCCTTCAGTACAGTCGAGTTCATAAATATGCATACATTTTAGTACCTTGTCACAACGATTGAAGTGAGCTGGACCAGAACCGCCGCATCAAGGACTTCATTGGAAATCCATGGAAGAGGCATATGTTCAGCAGTGAACGAGTATAATATGCTGAGAAGACATTAAAAAAAAACCGGCCAAGTGCGAGTTGAACTCTCTTGGAGAGGGTTCCGTACATACGTAATTGTTATTTTATTTTTTGATCGAAATTAAAATATTTTTTTAATTTTAATTTCGATCAATTTGGTAATCTACAAGCAATGAACTATATTTTGTATTTCTTTTCAAAATTTTAGGCTCAGTAGTTTCGGAGATCAGGGGGGGAGGGAATGGTAAATTTTCGGCTTCTTTCATGAATAAAATCAAAACTAAATATTTTACAATATTAACAAAAATACGAGTATATTTGAGATCCTCATATGACACAGAAAGGTTATATATGCAAAACCTTTTTTTTTCAAATTTCCTAATTCGTCCACCGAAAATGTCCCTTATTTTAAAAAAAATATATACTTTGCACATCTGTATTTGTGTCATCAATTTAAATATGTGTATCAAATTTCAACTCAATCGGTTCAGCTGTTTCGGAGCAAATTGGCTATGACAGACGGACAGACAGATGCACGAGTGATCCTGTAAGGGTTCCGTTTTTTCATTTTTTGTACGGAACCCGAAAAAACATACAGTGGAACATAGAACCTCCTCCTTTTTTGAAGTCCATTTTTTATTCTTGTAAAATAATTAGTATACATACATACATCACCCTAGATTGACCCCCCTATAGACATTTTTTTTTTATGAATGACCTAGAGTTGTTTAAAAAAAAACGAACTTTATTGTATAAACATTTAATAACCACACTATTACATTATAACAATTTATTTAATGCCTGTCAATAAAGGTCAGTTATGTGAGACACACGGAAACACCAGTCATATTGAAATACATATTCATGACTTTTATAGCTTCAATAAAAGCTGATTAATGTAACAAACAGTGATAAAAATCATTTTTTGAATAGTTATAAAAATAACCAAGATAACAGCCAACAGAGATTTGTTCCTCTGTTTCTAGCTAAACAGAATTTAACATGGCGTTTATATGGTCGACGTGTTACATGACGTCACAGTGCATATCGGATCTCTCTATTCGCTGTCTTATTAGCAGTTTAAAATGCTTGTATCATCCGTATTTCTTGGCAGATTTTTATTTTAATTTCACTTGGTGATCTCTTTTATGGTATTTTCATATTTTGTTGAGAAATGAGATTTAAAAAACACATTCATATTCCCTATTATGACTAAATAAAATGTAAATAAATTGACAGACGCCAGAGAGTGACAGGGATAGACAACCGATTACACGACAGCTCTTAGGTGCTTCGGGTTTATACTTATCTCTCATTCGCTCTCATAAGGTCTTATTAAGAGCGAGTGAGAGAGAAGTACAAACCCGAAGCAACTTCTAAGTGCTAACAGACTACTATTCTGCCCTCCTACGGAGAAAAGGCACAAGTGCAATTAATTCAATAGAAGCATATTGAACTCTCAAGGGTTGTATTAAGGTTGGAAGTGCAATACAATTCATATAGTAGATGTCTTTTTTCCGTAGAAGGGCAGTATTAATACCGTAGACAGAGTATTACATATTCAAGCTGCTTGTATTTACCCTTTGAGATAGCAATACAGAAAACGCGACCAAATCACATACCACCTTTAGCAGGCTAAGCTTCTGTCATTGAGCGCCTACCTTATTAAGGCGGTTTATCATGAGCAATATATTACCGGTGAGTAGGGAATGCAATTTAATCGGTTATTAACCGTTTTTGTATGAAAATAACCGGTTAAAACCGGTGATAACCGGTTATTTGCATTCCCTACCGGTGAGGTTATGTTTTCATATTTTCGAGTACTGTGGCTTTTGCAGCCAATACAATAATTCAGATCACAGATGTCGACGAAACTTACAAAAAGAAAAACACAAACATACAATAAAATAGTTAAAAGCAACAATTCACTCCATTCTGATGCAAAACAAAATCGGGGTTAGGGCGCATAACGTCCCACTCGCAGAATGTCCCTTCTGCAAAAGGTCCCATTCGCAAAACGTCCCTTCACATAAATAAAGTCCCGTTCGCAAAACGTCCCTTTCGCAAAATGACTCGTTCGCAAAACATCCCTTTCGCAAAATGACCCGTTCGCAAAACGTTTCTTTCCATGAGAAGACTCTACTTAAACAAGCTTTTTCCAGACGGGACATTTTGCGAATGGGTCATTTCGCAGACGGGACGTTTTGCGATAGGGGCGTTATGCAATAGGGACGTTTTGCGAAAGGAGTGGGACCTTTTAAGAAAGGGACGTTTTGCGAATGGGGTATTTTACATAAGGGACCATTTGCAGAGAAGACGTTTTGCGAATGGGACGTAATTTTGCTGGAGGGACGTTATGCGCCTTAACCAAAATCGGCCTTGAAAAATAAATGTTTACACGGAGTGAGACAGAAAGTAAAGATCACAGAATAAAGACTAAAGGCATAGAAGCCGTGCAATAAGATGAACGTTGCACCAGCTACTTGTCTCTACTTTATAGATTACGTATTCAACAAAACAGAAACTAGGTGTCTTTTCTTCTTTAATCTGCCATGGTCAGAAGGTGAAGAAACGTCAAATTTGACTGGACTTCTTTGGCCTTACTCTCTTCCATACTGGTGCTCATAGGTCCAAATCATGCCTTGTAACGATGTACCAAATAACGAAATAACAGCTATAGATGCATATCTTTCCAACTCACTATGAAAACCATAAATAAAAAGAAGTTAACCATAATGTATTTTCTGCTTATTTAGTACGGTTTCTATACCTTTAGTCTTTTTTCTGTGGTAAAGATGCTATCTATATGTCTTCCCGTATCGTTGGTATTATTTCGTGTCCCAACTAAGACTACAATTACCATACATTAATCTATTTTTCTCAAAAACGTCCGGAAATGTTGACATTACTATCTACATATTGAGACGCGAAGTACGTAGATTACTGACAGTTCTCAAATTGAAAAAAAAAAATCATTGCGTGCTCCTGCACAAGCCCGCAATGTTGCATACAAATTCCATTACTATCTAGCTTGTAATAGCCATTTTAAAATTAGGGCACAAGTCTTTTACATCCTCATTTTATTTGAAACATAACTTTTTTATCTGTGTCTGGAAAAGCTTGTTTTTTTTTAAATACCAAGCTTTTGTTTCTCCTTGTCATAAACAAAAAGGCGGTAAAGAATGGTGGTTTTTTCGCATGAAGTTTCTGTTTGTATGCAATTCAAAAAATGAGTACAAGCAATGAAGATTTTACTCCATTTTTGAACGCGATTTTTGAGAAAAGCACTAAGTATATTTGCCTTGGCAGGAACAGCACCGAACCAATACTCGGCTTGCAATTGCCTCCTTCCATGCTTAGGCAATAATGTACTATTATTATACATTAAAATCACAACTATTACTCCGCTAAACCTTTCTCCTAATCTTCAAGCTGGCTTGAAACTTCCGTAGATCCAATTCATTAATTCTTTTAACTGACAATATTTTCATTGGCTTTGTAGGGTTTGTATTGAACATATCTGAGACGATACCGTCTGTGTTCGTGCTCTTTTCCTCCGTCGCTGCCTTGCACTGAACAGCAACGTTAATGGTGTAGTCGGATCTTAAAGGCGCTTCAGCGGTCAGTTTTTTTTTCTGGACTTGTGGCAAATTGTAGCTTCTTAGAAGAGTCCGTAGCATCGAAGGTTCTTGGTCCTAAAAGGGATAGAAGATTTGGTAAAAAAATATTTTTGACACTTGTTCACACCCAACGTTTTTATGTTGCCACTTTCAACTTAATTCCACTGTAATAAGCCAGAAAAAGTGTGCAGGTGTGGTACAAGTGGTAATAGCCCAAACCAGATACATAAACAATTAAATACCTACTAAAAACATAACAAGGTTCAAAAGGATAATTATCAATGATAATTATCGTGATAATAACAGATGGATAATTATCAATTGATAATAAAAAAAAAATGCACTTGTAAGAGAGAACTGTATTCGAACGTGTATTACTGCAACACACTGAATTTTACTGAATCAAATTTTAATTAATGTGGATTTGTGTAAGATTTACATTTTAAAAAAAAGTTTTTATTTATGTTTTGTTAGAATTTGCTATGAAACAATATAACAAATGAATTTCTTACGCTGGTGATAATTATCTGATAATTTCGAACCCTGACAGATAATGCAATACATACGTTACAATTTCCATCTGCTGCAATATCTTGCGTTGTGCTGCTTGTGCGACCATCTATTATCAATTTTGCCGTTGCTTTTAGAATCGGTCTTCCTTTCATCAGCTTCCAGTAGCTATAGTTTTCCAAGGCTTCTGGTAACTATACAAATACAAATAATTGTCATTAGCATCACATACAATAACATCATGGGAGGTAAGTACAAAACAAATGTACAAATGTTACAAAGCATGTCAAAAAGGTGGACAGATGATATAGTGGAAGCAGCTGGCAAAAACTGGTGGAGTCTTGGTGCAGAGAGACAAAAATGGAAAGAGATGGAGGAGGCTTTCACACAAAAGGGGTCCATTTTAAAATAAATGAGAAAATATGAATGTAATTAATATTAAGAAATGGAATAAAAAGCTTTATTATTATTATTATTAAGTCAAAAGGCAGTCCTAGGGGTGAATTTAAAAATATTAAACGCAGTTCAGGACTCAATTAAAAAGACTAATTTTTTCCTTTGTGTAAAGTAAATTAGCCATTATGATTGTATGCTTAATATTCATTACGCACTGGAAGAAAAGTCTCAATTAAGGCCTTAACTACTTAACCTACATACAATATTATTTGTTTAGTATCAATATCCGGAATCCATCTTGAGTCAAGCACCTGTCTTTCAGCCTTAAGTCAGCGTTTCCGGTTCCTTTTCGATGGTGGCGCCCTCTAGGGTGTCGTTTTGGTACTACTCACTTGGCGCGCGGGAATCTTCTTGTCATTATAGCGTCGTTTTTCGCGCCGTTCACAAGTCAGTTCAGTTGCAAAAAACTTTTATCAGTTTACAATTAATCTAATTATTTTTGCACAAATAATTTCAGTTCCTTTCCGATAAATAAGTAGGTACGTTAAATAGTTATGGAGAATCCAAGTGAAGAAGATACAGCCTCACGAAAACGTGATCGTTCTCCATCACCGAGTTCGGATAGCAGTGAGTCATCCAGTGGCAGTAGGAGTTCAAAGAAAAGGAAAGTGCAGCAAACCGTGAGTTATGCACATTTTGAATTTTTATCGCAACAAGTGGCATTTTTGACTAATATGATTTCACAACATAAAGGAGTTTCGAATCCCAGTCAAGAGAGTGTTCCATTAGCGGTTGATTCGAATGATCTGAATTTACGCCGGCCTACCGAAACTGTTTCGCAAACTATTAAACTCAATTTGTCTGAACCGAGTACCACTGTTAAAGATCCGCTTTATTCACGTGCGAACGAAGCGCATGTTAAAAAATTAATAGACCTTCAACGGTTTAAATGTGATGATTGGTATGCAGTTCGGTTTGCCGATGCTCAGAAGAAATATTTGGCAACCCCCGGATTCGTCGAATTAAATCTAAATGATTCGTTGAAACGTTTTGAAGTTGCATCCTTACGGGAGGATCCGCGCTCATATTTGCTAGAACGATCGTTTGCCGGGTTAACAAATGCTTTGCTTTCACAAAAACACGAATTGCAAAACACCTTACAAATGTTAATAGATTGGGCGAACGAGTCTAAACAGGCATTGACTCCTAATACATTATTCGACAAAGTCGAGTCTTTATTTTCGAAAGAATCATCTTATAGTAAGGTAACTGATGATTTGTTGCAAATAGTGTGTGGTAGGCGGGCGGATTTAATTACTTCAAGAAGGGATACATTACTACGACAAATACCAGAGGAATTCCATCGTGAAGTTTTTTATAAAATTCCCCCCAGTGTAGAAACACTTTTTGATGACGATTTAGTTCAAAACTACCTTCAAAAAATTGGCGGGGCGGATAAATTGATTACTGCGTCACAACCGATACCTCGATTGACTGCCAAAGATAAATTTTATCAGACTCAAAAACCATCAACTAGTAAAGCAATAGATGATACGAACTTTCGTCGATCCGATCCTTCAAAAAGACATACGGCTCGCTCATCCAAACGTAAACACCAGGGAAAATCGGGATATAGGCAAAAAGGAAAGAAGCAACATAACGCTTCCTTTAAAAATAAGCGTCGCGAATGACTATTTGACATTTCACGGCGGCTGTCTAAAACAATTTCAATATGTCTGGAGCAACTTGGGGGCACCAAAACAAATATGCAGATTACTAAGCGGGGCACGTATTCCATTCGGGGTAAAACCACCACTGATATTTCCGAATTCCATTGCAATGCAGAGTTACAGAACGAAAACTACCCTCGATATGACTGCTCAAATTCAAGATATGATAGAATTAGGAATTCTCGAACCAGCAGAGCCCAGCCCCAGTTACCTCTCGACATTCTTTCTGGTACCCAAGTCAGACGGCAGCCAACGTCCCATATTCAATTTAAAACAACTGAACAAATTTGTTATAACGAAACCATTCCAACTCTTCAGCCATTTTCGTGTACCTACCTTCTTGCAACCTCAGGATTGGTTGGCGAAAATGGATCTGAGCCAAGCGTACTTTCATGTACCTATTGCCCAGCAGCACCGTCCATTCCTAAGGCTCAATTATCATCACGATCTGAATCGCCACCAGCTGCTACAGATGACGTGCTTACCGTTCGGACTTGCATCGGCCCCGAGAACATTCGCTACTCTGACGAACTGGGTCGCCGAGCTACTGAGAAGTCACGGTATCCGGTGTATCGTCTATTTAGACGATTTTCTGCTGGCAAACCAGTCGAAACAGCAACTGTGCGACGACATAGCCTGGACGATAAAAATCATGCAGATACTGGGATGGAAAATAAATTACGTCAAGTCTGTTCTGACTCCGACACAATGCCTCGAGTTTCTCGGTATAACATGGGACACAAAACGCAACGCAATGTCCTTGTCAGAGTCGAAGTGCCTATCGCTACGCAAAGCACTTCAGCGACACCTCAAAACAGACAAGTGGTCTCTCAAACAGTACCAAACGCTAATGGGGAGACTCAACTTTACCACCTTTGTAACCAAACGGGGTCGCCTCCACTGTCGAACGCTGCAAGTCTTCAGTCGACAGTTGTCAAAGAATCACCCTTACCGCCAAGTAAAAATCCCGCAGCTAGTTCGATCCGACATGGAATGGTGGTACAATTCAATAGGAGCAAGCATGCCGATACACATGAATGCCGTGAGCCACCTTCTGACGACAGACGCGTCCGATATCGGTTGGGCAGCTCAGATCAACGACCAGCTCATTGCGGGCACATGGACGGACCGACAGATGTTGTGGCACTCCAACAGAAAGGAAATGTTCGCCGTATACGCAGCGATATCTCACGAGCAAAATCGGATTCAAAACGCGCAAGTACTCCTACAGACGGACAACCGAACGGTAGTGTCTTATATCAACAAGGAAGGCGGCACAAAATCGAAGAAACTGCTCGAACAAACTCGACAGCTACTTACAATCCTAGACGATCTAAACGTTCATCTTCTTGCTCAATATTTTCCAGGAAGGTTCAATGCCGAAGTGGACGCTTTATCACGCCAGAAGACTTGTCCCGAGTGGCATCTCACTACAGCGGCCACAGCAAACATTTTTCATATGTGGGGTATACCGGAGATGGATTTGTTTGCGTCAGAGACAGCTCATGTAATACCGAGGTATGTCTCGATGGACGTGCAAGATCAGAAAGCACTTCATCACAACGCGTTCTGTCACCAATGGCACTACGGACTGGCATGGTTATTCCCACCTCCGAATCTAATTCCGAGAGTGCTAAGTCACCTGAACCAGGCCAGCGGACGATACATTCTAATTGCACCCAGATGGAACAAAGTGTTTTGGCAAGTAGATGTTCAACGCCGGGCTCTACGGCCTCCTTATCAGATTCACAACCTTCATCAAGTTTTAATAGACACGCGTACAGGCGTGCATCCACCGAATATTCAAGACCTGCACTTAGAAGCATGGCTGATTTCGGGTGGAAAGAGCTGTTGACAGAGTGGACTGACCAGGAGCAAGAACTTTTAATGTCCAGTTGGCGTCCCTCCACCATGAAAACCTATAAACCAGCGTGGATAAGATGGAGGAAATGGTGCGAGTCATATTCAGTAAACTTTAAATTTCCTAAGGCGGATCAAGTCGCACGTTACCTTGCTTATTTACACTGTGATGTAGGTTTAGCTTATAAAACCATCTTAGTACATAAATCTGTAATCTCGACATTTACTCACTTACATTCTAATGTAGATCTTTCTTCAAATTTCTTTATAAAACATACACTAAAAGCTATATCTGTTGCCCGTTCTAAACCTATAAAGCCACCTATTTGGAATCCTAAAGTGTTATTACAATATATGAACACGTATAGGCTAGATGAAAGTAATCTTTACCAAGTTTCTAGACATACAGCTTCCTTATTATTATTAGCCTCAGGTCGTAGAGTTCATGACATAACCCTGTTACATATGGATCAAAATAGCCTAATTGATGAACAAACTAGTATTGTTCTATGGCCGGCTTTTGGGTCCAAAACCGACAATGCAAACCACCAGCAGTCAGGTTGGAGACTTTCAGAACATCCTGAGAAAAGATTAAATATTGTTTTGTGGATAAGAAACTTGTTACAGTTATCTTCAAGTCGCAGACAAAATATTAATAACTTGTTCATAACAGCTCGTGGTGATGCCAAGCCCGCGAGCAGAACTGTGATTGGTGGCTGGGTAAAATCTCTCTTAAAAGACGCAGGTATAGAGGCCTCTCCCGGTTCAATGCGTTCCGCTGTGGCTTCCCTAAATTGGTTAGAAAATTTCCCTCTAGATAAAATTCTTGCTACTGGTAATTGGAAAACTGTACATACGTTCCGAAACTATTATCAAAGAGAATTAAGTAATAATGATTCAAGTAGAACGCAATCAGTTTCTTTATCGCACTACTTTGATGCAGTCAACTGCTAAGTTATTTCAATAACGTGCAATTTTGTGATTTTTGATTTTAATAATGTGTCTACACAATATAAATAATGTATTTAATTAAATCGAAATTACAATCTATATTATTATTATTTTCTTGCACTATCTATTCTCACACATTATAGCGTCAATAACGCAAGTTATTGGCACCAGGAGATAACAAACACATCACTCAAGATGGATTCCGGATATTGATACTAAACAAATAATAGAGAGTTTTACCTAAAATTAAAACTTACCTATTATTTTTTATTCAATATCCGGAATCCAGGTAAGGTCTACCTGGTGCATCATGAGTGCCATAATGACAAGAAGATTCCCGCGCGCCAAGTGAGTAGTACCAAAACGACACCCTAGAGGGCGCCACCATCGAAAAGGAACCGGAAACGCTGACTTAAGGCTGAAAGACAGGTGCTTGACTCAAGATGGATTCCGGATATTGAATAAAAAATAATAGGTAAGTTTTAATTTTAGGTAAAACTCTCTATTTTTTAAATTCACTCCTTATCACTAAATAGCAGTCTCTTCAGACAATGTTGCAAAGAAAAGAACAAACTTAAATATTGAACATAATAAAAACAATTTAATAAATTGTTACTTTATGACAACATTATTTTACTTTGTACAGACCCAGCTTAGCGATTAGTTCCAGTTTAGAAGCCCAATAAATATGTAATAAATATTAGGGTGCAATTTCACACAAATTGAGCTAGCCCCAAACTAAGCTCTAGCCCTTCATATGCCGATCAAAAAAATACGAAGTCTGGTCTATTCAGATAAAGATTCTATACACCAAATGGTCCAAAAAAAATATTGTCCCGATACATCCTAAGGCATAAAAGAGGTTAGGCTTAAGAAATACATAGAAAACATCCAAGACTCAGGAACAACTCGCTCTCATCACATAAAGCCCATACCGGGAATACTACCAAGTACGAAAAATAAAAAAATACTTACATTAAGGTGATTTTCACAACAATAACAATCCTTTCGATCATATTTGATATCATGGTCGTTGCACCATTTTTTTTTTAAACTGTCTCTAACATAGAAAAACGATTTTTCGGGCGTAGTTTTGAAAGAACTGCCACAGGCAGGTACAAAACAGACCTTATCATATCTTAATTTCATGGTTGAAATCTGAACACAAACAATGAGAATTTGTCCACTCTATTATTATTTAGTATCAGGTATTCATTAAGTAGTATCGTTTTCAAGGCAAGAAGGCTGAAATCGTCAATTAAAACAAAATAAAACACCAAGAAAAACAGTCCCACCGCACCGTGCCAGGAAGAATATTTTTTATTTACGTCAGAGTGACAACTGACACTTGACAGATATGCAATGCACAGCACCAACATAAAAAATATGATTTGATCGTCCTTTTTAGGGTTCCGTACCAAATGGTAAAAAAGGAACCCTTATGGTGAGACTTCATTGTCTGTCTGTCTGTCTGTCTGATTGTATGTCACAGCAGGTTTTCTCAGCAACTACAAATGCTATCAACTTGAAATTTGGCGTAGTCGTACAACTTGCTTGCCCGCATCTGTTTATAGTAAAAAAATATGAAATCAATTTTATAAGTAGGTAATTTAACTGGGGTAGAAAAATGAAAGTGGTTCGATTATAGAAAATGGGGTGTCATATGAAAGGTCTTAATCTGCAAATTTCAAAACTATTTTTTAATATTTTTTTGTTATGTACTTTTCGATTTATAGCCAAAAATGTACAAAAAATTAACGTTTCCCCTCCCCTTATCTCCGAAGTTTATTAATCAAAAAATCTGAAAAATATCCTGACGTATAGATAATTACTTATATTTTATGGGAAAAATAAAATGAAGTGGTCATTATTTACGGTTTTTGAGAAACGGCAAAAAAACTAAGAAAATCTGTATTAAAATTTAGACTTGTCAAAATGGACCTTATTGCCTAAAAAATAAAGCTCATAAAAAATAGTTATTTCTTTTGCCGTTACCAAGCATGCTGGTGAGTGTACACGTTAAGTACGGTTCACTGTTGGATCGCATTTTTTACGCATAATGTTTCGCATAAAATCTTTTGGCCGAAAACTGTTTTTACAATAGAAATGTTTATATTTTAATTATTAAAAAACCGGCCAAGTGCAAGTTGAACTCGCGTGGAGAGGGTCCCGTAGGTACTATCACGAACATTATTTTGGGACCCATTTCAAGAAAAATATGCTTGAAGTCGTCAATGTCATTAGAGATGTCAAGTCATTTGTAACTTTTAGGAAACTCAACCTTATTGTTGTAGAATGTCAGATTGACTTTGGACCTAAGGTGGGTACCAAATTAAAGATCGCCACTGTACATACGTAGTTTTTTAATGTTTTTGTTGGATCGGATTCTCATATAATAGCTTTTCCTGTAATCTACAAGCAATGAACTATATTTTGTATTTAATTTTGTTTTTTAGTAGTTTCGGAGATTAGTGAGGGAATGGTCAATTTTCGTCTTCTTTCATGAATAAAATCAAAACTATTTATGTAGCCTCAGGGTTTCAGGAATAAAACTGAATAATATTTAACTGAATTTATTTTAAGCAAAAGGTAGTAAATTAACTAATTTTAAGAAATATTAAAGCTATTGCAGCGCACACGTCCTATCACTCTCGTAGTCGTCATCTATCTCCCTCACTCACCCATCGTTCTCAACCTTTCTAATCCTTTCGTTCAATCACTCAATCATCGGTCATTCGTCTAACCCGCTCACTCCTACACTCGGCCTTCCTACATCCTTGACTGTCCCCAGGCATTCCTTGTCTAAAGTACATCTTTACATCTTAATCTAGTGACTAACATCCTTATCACACACTCATACTCATACTCAACCATACTACAATAACACTTTCACACAGTCTTGCTCATTCAACTTACAACTAGAACAGGAGAGACTTAGGTATAACATCAGTAACATTATGTAACAGCCTTTCAACATAACTATATCTACTTACTTAACACAACACTATAAAAAATAATAACAAACTTTTATAAAATAACACAGTACTTATACTGTAGCAGTAATTAATGGTTATAGAGGCAGTCGGGATGAAAGTGACTATAAAAGTTACCTTATGCATGGTGCAGAGGTCACTGACCCCAGGGCCACGGCTTCATGAGATCAGCTGATGTGGAAGTGCGCAGGGGCCCCTCTGTCGAACCATCCAACTTCTCGACGTCGTACCTGTCCTTGCCTCGAACCGCTACTACTTCATATGGTCCCAAATATTTTGGTTTCAACTTTAAACAAGTACCAAACTGCGTCCTCGCAATAGCAACACGATCTCCGATCTGGTACAGCGTGCTTTTCTTACGCCTTTTGTTGTAAGTCTGCTTGTTCTCCTCTTGTACCTTTAGTATCTGTGTCTTTGCTGTTCGCCGCAGCTCTTCTCTGTGTGCGATGTGAGCCTCGCGCTCTTCTTGTAGCAACAAGTCATAAACTTCTATATCTTCTTTGCATCGCATTTTGGTTCCTAGCATTAGCTCGAACGGCGTCATATCGATACTACGTTGATACGTGCTATTCAGGGCCGTCTGCACCCTGGCGACATGTTTGTACCACGCTGCTGGTTCTGCAATACAAAGTTTAGTTAGCACAGATATCATGGTGCGGTGTATACGCTCGACTTGCCCGTTTCCGCGCGGCACACCCGTCGTAATGACTGAATGCTGAATGTTCTCTGCAGCACAGTATTCTTTGAAGTCATTACTGGTGTAAGCGGCACCTCTATCAGTAATCAATCTTGTGGGATTTCCAAAAGTTTGTTGCTGTATTCTTAACTTTTCGATAGTTTCTTTGGCGGTCGTTGTCTTCACTGGAAACAACCAAACAAACTTTGTAAACCCGTCTACTACTGTTAATATGTGATTATACATTTTCTTTGTCTCTGACAGCGGTCCTATATGGTCACAGTGTAATGTGTGCAAAGGAACACTCCCTTTTTCAATTGTGTTTAGGAAACCTTCTTGCTTTCCAGTCTTCTTGGTTGCTAGCAAACATG
Organism: Acleris cristana; assembly: GCA_948252455.1. NCBI lineage: Eukaryota > Metazoa > Arthropoda > Insecta > Lepidoptera > Tortricidae > Acleris > Acleris cristana. The sequence continues at coordinate 7,135,681 of OX411801.1, read as the reverse complement.
GAACACAAGTTACCAAAAATTCATCTATTTTCTGAGATAAATCTTTTATGAAATAATCCTTGATTATTGTTTCAATCATTTTCTTTTTCCCAAAATGACCATTTTCATGTACTTTCTTTATCACATAATCCTCCATACCTCTTGGCACAACTAGTTGCAAACCTTTATATAAAATTCCATCTTGGATGCTGTAGTCTAGGTAGGTTTTCTCTTTGACAACCTCTAGGATCGCCTTTAAACCATCGTCCAACTCCTGAGCCCTCTTGATTTGATTCCATAAGGCCCTTGTGATAGTGCCAATGAATGGTGATCGACTTAGTGCATCAACATGCTTCATATGTGATCCTTTTCGGTGCTCAACCTCATAATCATATTCCTGTAGGAGTAACACCCATCTGGCCACTCGTGTACTCAAATCCTTTTTTCTTAATGTCAACTCGAACGCTTGACAGTCCGTGACAATTTTAAATTTAATGCCAAACAAATAAGGCCTGAACTTTTTCACTGCTTCAATAATAGCCAGCGCTTCTAGCTCATAGCTTGTATACTTCTTTTCTGCATCACTTGTTTTGCGACTCATGTAATGTACAGGATGCAATTCACCATCTTCGGAGCAATGCTGCATCAAGACCGCAGCATATGCCACAATTGACGCATCCGTGTGCAATTCAGTCTTCAAGCATGGGTCGTAAATTCTCAACACTGGATGATTAGCTAGTCTACGCTTTAGCCCCTCAAATGCTTCTTTCTGTTCACTATCAAAAGTAAAATTCATATCTTTCTTCAGCAAATCAGTCAAGGGTCGTGCAATCAGTGCAAAACATGGAATAAACTTTCTAAAATATGAGGCCAGACCGACAAAGCTGTGAAGTTGCTTCAAAGTGGTAGGTCGAGGAAATCTCAACACTGCATCTGTCTTTTCAGGTGACGGCCTCACTGTTCCATTTTCCACCACATGACCGAGGTACTCTACTCTTCGTTGTACAAGTTGAGACTTCTTCCAGTTCACCTGTAGGCCATACTGAGATGCACGCAGCAGTACCAGCTTCAGTCGCTCAACAGCTTGTCTCTCATCCTCTGCAATTATTATGACATCATCAATAAAAATTAAAATAAATCCTTTTTCTATCAGGTCCCTGAAAATTGCATTTATGAATCTCATGAAAACCTTAGGGCACACAGACAGTCCAAATGGAGCCCTCAGAAACTCGTATTGACCATTATGCGTCACAAATGCGGTATATTTCACCGAGTCTTCATGAACGGCTAAGTGAAAGTAGCCATTCTTTAGGTCCAACGTACTAAAAACCTTCGCTTTAGCCAACTTGTCAATGTGATCGTCAATAATTGGCAAGGGATACTCATCTTTCACAATCTTTTTATTGACCTGTCTATAGTCGATACATATCCTTATACTGCCATCTTTTTTCTTCACCAACACTAACGGACTAGCATACTCGGAATGACTTACCCGAATGATGCCTTCTTCGAGCCATTGTTTTACTTGTCTATCCACTTCTTGTTGTTCTGCAAAAGCCAACCGCCGCGGTCGCTGCGCCACTGGTACATCGTCTTTTAATGTGATGCGCAACTGCACCGGGGCTTCGTGCACCTTCGCAGGCTTGTAGGTGTCCACCAGCTGCTTCACCTCATTTTGTAACGCCTGATCGCCCATGTAACCTACAACATCAGAATTAACCACACCACACATAAGATTACGTAGCCAACTCTCAAGTGACTTGACAAGTAGTACCCGACTGCCTTCCATAACAACAGTAACATTCGCTAAGAATTCCTGACCAAGAATCATAGAAAATGGCATGACATCTTTAGGTACAATATATAAAACAATGTTTTCGTAGCACTGACCGTCTATCGTAATGTTTGTTGTGAAATAACCTAACGAAAACACTCGCGTCGATCCAAGTCCAGTCAACGAAATCTCGTCCTTTATATAAACTGGAGCACTTAAAGACACGTAGCAGTCCCACGTAACTAAATTTAAATCGCTACCGGAGTCTATTAGCGCACAAACACTTTTGTTACACAAAATAACCTCTTTCATCGGCTTACGAGATGCCGGTATATAGCCGCCGCCGCCATCATTGTTGTTTATGTTCATTCCGGTCGCAACGTCGTTCAATCGGTCACCTGCTCCGCTCTCGATCTCGTTCACGTTCAACTCATTCAACTCGTTCGCTGCTAAGTTCGCTGCATAGTTGAACCCGATCCGCTCTTCTCGGTCTTCATTCGGTGAATCGTTCGTCCATTCTTTTTGTTGAACGTACATTTGCTTTGAAAATCCGCCATCTTTATTACTTGCATGAGTTTGATTTTTTCTAGGTGCAAAATTCGGCTTGCTTGTTCCCGATGTCGACGGTGATGGACAATTCGGCGCTATATGACCAAACTGATTACACCGGAAACACTTTTGCCCTCTTAGCTTGTTCGGACAATCGCTTGACACATGATTGTTTTCTCCGCAATTAAAGCACCTCTTCGTAATTACATTTTCTCTGGGCCTGTTTATCTTTGCTTCATGCTTCACAGTACCTTTAGTCTTCTCCTTAATAGCTTCGTAAATTTTCAGCTTTTCTTTTAGGTCTGCATACGTCGTAACGCCATACAGCATAATTTTGTTGATTTCTTCGTCGCGTATCCCTTCTACGATATACTTGATCGCGACATAATCTGGCATCTTTCCTCTCTTGCCTAGCTCCTTCATAATTAGCATGTAGTCTTGACATGTCTCGTCCTGTTTCTTCTTTCTAGCGCTCATCATTTCGTGTATGGTTTTTACGTCAACTGTGTCGGGGAACTCCTTACTTAGGTTAGTTTTAAGCTCCTCCCAGGTCTTGCAAATACGCTCAGCCCGTAACCACAGCGCTGCAGTGCCTGTCAATGCACGTCGCGCCAGGAGCAGCTGCTGCACCTCCGTCCAGCCAAAGACCTCGGCGTTGTCTTCAACATCCTGAATCCACCGGCTCACTGGATACGTCTTATCTTGTCCGGTAAATGTCGGGATTAGGCCTTCTGTTAGGTGTAACATCGCACCGCTACCTTGCGCCATTGACGGCCGCGCCGTCGCGTCTTCAAAATCTGCTTGCCGGCTGCCCCGTCTTGTGTCTTTCGGCATTTTCGTCGTTAAAAGGTCGTCTTCGTCGTCTGAGAGTCTTGTAACGCTGCCAAGCTTGAATTTAAAAATTCCTGTACCCGTCGTCTTTGCCACGTTCGTCGTCAACTTAAATCAGGTTGGATCCTCTCGATCCCGGACGAGCCCCCAAATTTGTAGCCTCAGGGTTTCAGGAATAAAACTGAATAATATTTAACTGAATTTATTTTAAGCAAAAGGTAGTAAATTAACTAATTTTAAGAAATATTAAAGCTATTGCAGCGCACACGTCCTATCACTCTCGTAGTCGTCATCTATCTCCCTCACTCACCCATCGTTCTCAACCTTTCTAATCCTTTCGTTCAATCACTCAATCATCGGTCATTCGTCTAACCCGCTCACTCCTACATTTATTTTACAATAATAACGAAAATACATTTGAGATCCTCATAACGAGCCCTTTCTTTGATATATGACAGAGTAAGGTTTCAAAAACGGGATCCCTTTGAAACGCATAAACTTTTTACGCATAACGTATCTTTACGCATATTTTTTTTTCGCATAAACTCCCTTTAGGCTGACATTTCAAAATTTAATAAAGGTCTATTGTGTAGATTAGGTTAGGTTAGATTTTCAAAATAATTAAAATAAAACGTTTTCTATTGTAAAAACCGTTTTAGGTCAAACGTTTTTATGCGTAAAGATACGTTATGCGTAAAAAAATTATGCGATCCAATAGAGACCCTTCAAAAACCACTATACTAATAGAATCTCAACCATTTACTGAGTCGGAAAAATTAAGTTGGGATCATGACATTCACGACCCCGCAGTCACCCTGTATAGTGGTTCATCAATCAGAGCTCTGTTCCAAACTGTAAAATCATTTTGCCTTTCACATGTTAACGTATTGTTTTTAAATTGGCCGCCATTATCAAGTAAATAAGAGCTAGATTGTAACTTGTAATACAAGTGGAAGTCTCTTTCTAATACATACTGTTGGAAAGAGTTTCGCTTATAATATAAACTATTATTTTATATGCAATAGGCCCAAGAACGTTGACAATAAAGCCCCCTGTCTGTTTTTTACCCGACTGCGTCACAAGGGGGGTTATGTTTTTCCAGCGTATGTGTAAGTATGTATGTATGCATGTATGTACCTATGTATTTATTTATTTATTTAATTAATTTAAGTACCCGAAACCGACGTGCGTGCATGACTCGATGTATGAATGTGGAAGAAGCGAAAGAGATTTGTCAGGATCGTAGCAGGTGGAAAGAAGTGGTTTCTGCCTACCCCTCTGGGAAACAGGCGTGATTTAATGTATGTATGTATGTAATTAATAAATTATATGTAAGTTTACAGTATATGGACCAACACACTTAAACATTAAATTAATCACAGCACAAAAAAATATAATTGTAAAATAACTATAACTTACACACTAGCCCCCTTACTAATAAACGTTGAGTAACGGTGGTATAGCTATACAATGTTTTGTCCTTATCTGTCATTGTGACATTTGAATTTGACAGATAAGGACAAAACATTGTATAGCTATACCACCGTTACTCAACGTTTATTATTAGTAAGGGGATTATACACAATAATTAACAAAAAATATAAAAAAAACTTGCTAACAACTACTTTAACTACTATTATTTAGAAACAGCATCGCTCGTGTAACAAAAACTCCTATATGTATTTCTATTCCAATCGCTCGATCTGCAATCTAAACGGCTTGACGGATTTTAAAATACGAAGTGTCATTCGATTCGTCTTAACTGTCGAAATTACAGGGTATAATATTTCAATATGGCGTCAACGCAAAAAAATAGAATGGGTTTTTTTTTTATTATAATAATATGAAAGCTAGTAAATAGCCCATTCCAAATAGATATACATTATAACTCTTTAATGCTACCATTTTGACAGGAAAATAAAAAAATACGTAGTTAAGTAATAAGCTCCTTTTGCTAGAGAGTTCCGCTTGTAATTTGTCACTTATTTGTCTACAAAAATACTTACATCCAAATAACACCAAAGCGACAAAAAACTTCATCACTAAACCAATTACGATGCAACGTGTATTTAATAACAGTTAATAAACAGGAAAGGCCCTTCTATTCCGCTGGCTAAGTAAAGAATGGCTACACAATATGGCTCTTTAGTAAAAAATATCAATTGTTCTTTTAATTAATATAAGATTTTCTCACGAATTAACCATTAGGTATAAGGGATTGGTTAATGTACACTCAGTTGTAATAAAACTGAGGAAAAGGTTTTAGAATAGACGACGTAGTTAGTCTAGTGGTACTTAGTGACCCTGCCTACGAGCTAGCGGTCCAGGGTTCGATTCCCGGTTAGGGTATTTTCGTGTAATGAGCGCAAATATTTAAAATCGGAATATAATAACTATTGTGTGGTTGTACGGAACCCTCGGTGCGCGAGTCCGACTCGCACTTGACCATTTTTTTTATATTGGAGCCAGATTTTGAAAGCTTCATTCAACTTGAAATTCATACATACATACATACATACATACATATACATACCGTCACGCCTTATTTACAGAGTGGGGTAGGGAGAGCTACAGAATCACCTTGTCTATTTTCAAGTGTAAGAGAGAGAAAGGGCTAAATTTATCTCTCAAATATGCTTTACTTGTCGATTGTGAAACAGGCGGTAAAAATAATAAATTGATGTATAAACACATTATTATATCTAACGTTAAAATAATAATAGAAAAAAGGTCAAGTGCGAGTCGGACTCGCGCACGAAGGGTTCCGTACCATTATCTATAAAAAATCACGTTTGTTGTATGGGAGCCCCGCTTAAATATTTACTTTATTTTAATTTAATTATTTATTTTTAAAGTGAACATACAACTACATATAGTCTGTGAATATTTTAAGCGTCTAACTGTTTCCGTTATTAATATCGACCAAAAAACGGCAAAAAAATCACGTTTGTTGTATGGGAGCCTTAAATATTTATCTTATTCTGTTTTTAGTATTTGTTTTTATAGCGGCAACAGAAATATTATGTGAAAATTTCTAATGTCTAGCTATCACGGTTCATGAGATACATTACAGACAGATGGACAGACAAATTAACCTAGTCCCAAACTAAGCTACAGGCTTATACTATGGGTACTATAGACAAGAATAAACTTACTTACATAGACAAATACATACTTAAATAGGGTAAAAGCACCGGTTTTGGCCATCTTAAAACCGATTTTAGCCACTTTAAATTTTAACTAATATCTCAAGCATTATGAAATTACAAAAATATTTTTATATTTTATCGTAATATTACGAGTAAAATTTCCCCGTGTGGTTGCCGGGTTAGAATAGTGCCACTCCATGTCTTCCCGTGGATGTCGTAAGAGGCGACTAAGGGAATAAAGGCTTCTAGTACTGTTAGGCGATGGGCTTGCACCCTGTCACTAATACACTGGCAGCTGTGAGAAGGTGCAGGGCTCACAAACCGTAAAATAATATTACGCAGGTAGCGTAGGTATTCTTGGTTTGTGTACGCCAAATAAAGTAAATTGGGGATGCCGAATCCGTTTATGGTATCATATCGACCGTCGATACGAGTCGTAACTACAAAACAGAGGTTTCAGGAGAGCGAAAATACGTATTTTGCAACGCTCAAACAGCGCCCCAATTTCCAAACGAATTTATGCTAAGCTACGCGTCGCATGCCATCGCCTTAAAAAAAAACTAGGAGCAATCTACTGGATGGAAACACCAATAGTCTGTGGCAACTCGAAATCTTGTTGACCTCTCCTATTTTGTACTAAATTATGGAAAAACCTCACAACAGACTAATAAGGCACAGCAGACTCACTGTGCTACATTGTCAACAAATCCGTGCCAAATTCACAGCCATATCACACACAGTGACATAACTGGAATACGCTATCTGTGCAAACCACTATCGGTTTCGAAATATGAAAGTGTTCACGTTCAATGTGTAAAAGTTGTAAGACTTCATTTCTATCAAGCAAAATTAGGCGTTAATTTCCAAACTTTAAAGTCTACTTTCAATTGTAAAGATGACCTAACATACTTTGCGAAAGTTTAAGTATCTTAAGTGAATGGGAACTCACACATATACAATTAGCAAGTTATACGCACAACATAACTGCAACTTTGTACTCTTCAGAATAAGTTTGAATTTGGAACGCGTTAGTAAAAAAACATACATCTTAAAGATTTTAAAATTCGAACTCTTGAACAACTTAACGTCGTTTAGTATAGACGTATAATACTGACTCACTGCAGTGGAATTTAGAGCCTAATGATAGGTAATTAAGTGTAATAATAATTGAATTAAACCCGCAGTTGTGACCTTTACGCAACAGTGAAAGTTGGTTTGGATCATGTGTTCACTCAGTTTGGCGGCAAATCTTGTCGATGACAGTTGTTTTTTTTAATTAAATTTTTGTAAAGACTTCGATAAACATTGATCCTTGTGAGAAATGAGTTTGGATTTGTGATTTTTTTTCTTTCAATTTCTGTGTTCTTTGTGCGAAAATGATTGTGAAATCGTGTTGTTTCCTTTTCCTGCTTTCTTTTGGTGAGTAATTGAGTAATTGTTGGTTTCTTGTGAAATGAGTTATCGATTAATGAATTATGGATAATTGCAAGTGTAATTATTTGTTTGTTTTATTGGTGAATATCATAATGAGTTTTTTTTAAAGTGTGGGTTTATTTTGTGACTGAAGTCCAGTCCCTTGACATTTAGTCATTTAATTAATTATTACTAATTTACTATAGATATATTATTTTGAGTAAAATATTAAAAAGTTTATGCTATCTTGGAACTTGGAACTATATTTATTGGGTGTTTTGAAATGTCGCTTAGTTTTCATATTTTAGACACTTTAAAAAGTTAACGGTTAATTTTATTAGAATTCTTGATTTGATTGAAAATGAATTACTTACCTAGTTACCTATTTACTTTAAAAAAACTTATGACTTATTTTATTTTACAACTTAAAAATCTTTATCTTACTTATTTCTATTTAACTTGACTGAATGTGTGTATGGATTTCCTTTCACGTCAAAATATCGAAGATTTTTGATAAAAAGATAGTTTGTAAAAAAAGTTGTAAAAGTTATTACTGTAGCTTTTATTTAAATAATCCATTTTAATCATAACTTTATAGATCGTAGTGACTAAAGAAGGTAGGCAAGCTAGCGTTCCCAGCTTCGCTTTCCGATAAGGGCAAATATTTGTATGATGAACACGAGTAGGTATCTATTTGTCCTGAGTCTTGGATGTTTTCTGTATCTAAGTATGTATTTCTCTCTCAAAGTATATTTAACTATCGGTGTCTAGTACCCATAGTACAAGCCTAGAGCTTAGTTTGGGACTAGGTCAATTTGTGTGAGATCGTCCCATGATATTTGACTTTAATTTGACTTTTAGCGTCAGCGAATAGGACAATAACCGTTTTTAGGGTTTCGTACCCAAAGGGTTTTACTAAGAATCTGCTGTCCATCTGTCCGTCTGTCTGTCACCAGGCTGTATCTCACGAACCGTGATAGCTAGACAGTTGAAATTTTCACAGAAGATGTATTTCTGTTGCCGCTATAACAACAAGTACTGAAAAGAGAATAAAATAAATATTTTTAGCTACTACTAGCTTCTGCCAGCGACTTCGTCCGCGTATAATTCGTATTTCTGTCATCCCACGGGTACCTACCGTTTATTTTTCCTGGATAGAAAGTAACATATGTTACTCAGGGGTAATTTATCATTAATGGTAAAAGATTTTTTTAAATCGGTCCAGTAGTTCGGAGCTTATTCATTATACAAACATACAAAAATACAAATCTTTCCTCTTTAAAAAGTAGCTTAAAACTTTAGTCCTATGTCACTATAACGTCATGTTTGAACTGCTGCAATAATTGTGCAGGGTAGTGATTCTTTCATAAGCAAAGGTGAGCGAACGGAGGAGTGAATGTCCAAGCGGCCAGTTTAAGTAGTCCCGTCAAAGCGAACAAAACACATTTCAGCGCGTGTAGGTATTCAATTTGGCAGCATGGCTTCTCGAACGTATAAGGCTGCCTAATTGAGAATGCACGCGCTAAAATATGTTTTGCTCGCTTTGACGGGACTACTTAAACTCGCCGATTGGATATTCACTCCTGCATTCGCTCACCTTTGCTTTTGAGAGAATCACTACCCAGGGTCCGTCCGGATCGCTACCACCATCTTATCTATTAACCTACCACCAAACAGCAGTGTTCGCATTGTTGTGTTCCGGTGTGGGGATAAGACAGCCGGTGTAATGACTAGCATAGAGGCATTCCATCTTAGTCCTCAGGGTTGGCAATGCATTTGCAGTCTTAGGATTGCAGTCTTGTGAATGCGAATGTCTATGGGTCGCAGTTTCCACTTACCATCAGGTGGCCTGTGTGCCCGTTTGCCTTCTCTATGACATAAAAATAATAAAAAAAATCGACAAGGTACTAAATACGACTAGACTGTACAGATGGTAACAGCACAAACCCTAAGTAGGTGCAGTCAACCAATTTGATTTCTAGGCCACTTTGGACTATGTTAAAGTGACGTTGACGACCAAAACGTAAGAGACTTTCTATTATTTGGTTTACAACGTCACATTGACAAAGTCAATAGTGGCCTAGTAATCAAATTGGTTGACTATACCTATATGTACAGTCGCGAACTTTAATTTGGTACCCACCTTAGGTCCAAAGTCAATCTGACATTCTACAACAATAAGGTTGAGTTTCATAAAAGTTACAAATGACTTGACATCTCTAATGACATTGACGACTTCAAGCATATTTTTCTTGAAATGGGTCACAAATTAACGTTCGTGATAGTACCTATGTAAGTTTACGCATAAAGAGACCGGATAGGTAACCTTGTTTTAAGAATCAGCTGAAATTATTCATTTCCGACACTTAAATAACTTGCAAGGGCACTGAGTTATTGACTTATAATACGTAGACCTAATTTAAAAGGTACCCGAATGCGCATTTAATTGTCAATATGAAAAAAATACATTTAAATACGTATAAATGCAACTGTAATAGTAAAATAGTAAAAAATGTACGGTTCGGAACGAAGATTGGAACGGCGCGTGGCGTTTCCCGCGGACCGAAATTTACGTGTAGGTAGTACCTAAAGGCCGCTATACACGGATTCCTATTATTTTATCAAAAAACCTTCCAACGAACGTGTCATTTCATTACGGAGAATATATATATATATAAAAGGCAAAACTGACTGACTGATGTGTCAACGCACAGCCGAAACTACTGTAGGGGAAGGTGGGGTGGCTTCGTACACAGGGAGCATTCGTACAATGGTCATATCTTGACTATCCAACATGCTGAAGCGTTCATATTTGTATGCGTCACTGCCGCTCATATGCATAGGCTACCCTCAAAAAGTGATGGCAGTGCAGCAGCAGATTTCGCCAGAAATAATTAATATGTGTTTTCGCGATCGGAAAGTAATTTTTGGTTCTCCTTTGAATGCGTCTGTCTCTAATAAGTTTTACTCGAATTAGAAAAAATATTTTTATATAGTTTGTAATTAGATGCTTGAGATTAATATGTAAACAATGGTTTTGGTATTACTTTAGCGGTTATTTTTTATTTTTATTTATTTTCGGATCGTTTAGGTTGGGGTACCTTCGTACAGTCAAAATGTATGTAATTTTATACTGTACGAATGCACCCCATGTAAGTTAAAAAATTGTAGATCAAGAATAATTATAATTACAAAACCAGGTTAGTAAGATATGCCTAAAAGGTGACTGAAACAGGTGAAAAAGAAGAAACTAATAGTGTACGAAGCCACCCTACGTATGGGGTGCATTCGTACAATTCCCACTTTTTGGGAAAACTATTATATCTTGGCACAGTTGCTTTTAATCCAAACTGAAATAATTAATTATTATAGCCAAATAAGTGGATGATAAAGTAGCATTCATCTCATTTTGAAATAGTGGTTAGTTTTTAAAAAAAAAATCTTAAAGTAAAAAGTGTACGAGGCCTCCCCATCTTCCCCTACCTAGAAACTTGAAATTTGGTACAGGGGTTCCTTTCATGATGTAAGTGAGCACTAAGAAAGGATTTTCCGAAAATCGACCCCCAACGGGAAGAAATGGGGGGGAGTAGCGGGAAACTAATTCTACGAGTACGAAGTCGCGGGCGTCCTCTAGTCGGTTTATAAACGTCGGAGTTCCGAAGTGAAGTAACACATTTAAAAAACAATGCAACCGAATTGAGAACCTCTACCTTCTTTTCTGAATCAAATCAATCATTTATTGTTGTCACATAGAGGCATACATTGACAAGAACGGTGGGATTATTCTAGATAGTCAGTTCCACAAGGACGCCCTGAAAGGGCACTACAATAGTCAGTTAAAAAGAGAATCAACGAACTGTGTATGTATTACGTTTCCATTTATACACTACGTCGCGCGTCGTCAGTGACCCCAGCGTTGGCCCACAGCCGCGAGGTCGAGTTATGTAACTCCATGCAACGATGTAGACAGGACTGACTGGATATTCGATAAAATCCTTTAAAGGAGGCGTAATAGAGTTGATTTGGAGCAGAGAGAATATTCATGAACTTTTTTCATAGTTTCAATAAAAGCTGATTCTTGTAACAAACCGTAGAGAAATTTTTTCACAGAGAACCCGATTAAATAAACTTTCTTTAAAAAAAACACTGCGTCCAAATCGGCCCATTTGTTTATTATTATAAACCTCACTCATGTATTACTAGAGGACGCCCGCGACTTCGTACGCGTAGAATTAGTTTCCCGCTACTCCCCCCATTTTTTCCCGTTGGGGGTCGATTTTCGGAAAATCCTTTCTTAGTGCTCACTTACATCATGGAAGGAACCGCTGTACCTAATTTCAAGTTTCTAGGTACAGTAGTTTCGGCTGTGCGTTGATACATCAGTCAGTCAGTTTAGCCTTTTATATATATAGATTATTGTCTGTTCCAGGTCAGCAAGGATGGGCGTCGGTGATTATTCCGGAGGAGCTGCCCTCCCTCCTCTCCGTAGCCTACTCCAACATCCCCCCCATCAAGAAAGGTAGGAGGAAAAATTGTCGCAGACAACACAAACTTAAAAAATAATAGCTCGTGTTCTCGTGGAGCTACTTTTTAGCCAGGGTTGGTAACGCATTTAGAGATACTCAATAGTCAATACTCAATTATTTATTTCATTCCATAAGGTATACATAGGTGGTACCTTCCATGTAACCCCAGCCTAAGAATGTTGAGCTTGTCAGTTTTGTAACTGTCCCACTTGCTCAGTTGCTAAATTTGATCTCTGTTTTTTTTTCTTAGATTTGTAACCAATTTTTTTTATTATTTAGCATTAGCACACAAAAACATTAGTTAGTATAATAACACATAATAAAAATTTAATCACCATGTTCTTATATATAAAGAAAATAAAGGGCGTCACGGTAGCACCTGTCACAAAACTGAAGTTAAAACTTCTTTTTTAAGTAATATTTACTGATCACTTAAATAAATTATGTACTTTTCTGAAAATATAAATATTTATCCATGATCCAAATGTAAAATAAAATATTATTAAATACTTAAATAGTTAAAACAATAGAAAATTATTTAAATCGTCACAAGACTGACAGGTATAAACTACAATGTCAGTCAAATTCGTCGATAATTAAAAAACTAAGCTTATTTGTATGAAAATAAATATAATTCCAATAATTTTAGAATATAAGCTTTATTATAGAAGTTAATATTGACCAAAACAGCAATTTTTAAAATAAGGTCGTCATTTTCGCTGTGGTACACGATTTACTGAAAATGCCCACATAAATTAACTTAAAAGTTATGAGATCATTATGGACCCTGTAGGGCACAGCAACATATAAACTTATCAACTAGTGAGAGCTCTTATTTGCTAAGAGTAGTTTATTCTTTACTTACATACCTATCTACTAACATAATAATTTATCTTCTAAGTATTCGGTTATTGAATAATATGATGTGTTATTGCAGTTGAGGTTTTACTAATGGTTCACTAAATCATCATTTATTTTGGAGAAGTATCATTTTATAAGTTTAGTTTTTTCTTGCCGTGTGGTGCCGGGTTTAGAATGTTGCCACTCCATGTCTTCCCGTGGATGTCGTAAGAGACGACTAAGGGACTAAAGGCTGTGTAGTGCTGTTAGGCGATGGGTTTGCAACCTGTCACTAATACACTGGATAACATCTTAGCCTGGTTGTGCAAAATGTGGTCACAGAATTATCAACAAGTTTTTGGAGTTGTTGGTGAGTCTGTGGCTCTGCCTACCCCACTCTGGGAATGAAGGCGTGAGTTTATGTTGTTGTTGTTGTTGTTTTTTCAAAAGAGTAGTCTCCGTCGCCTCATTATTTAGGGAGCCGTACAAAAAAATAAAAAAACGGAACCCTTATAGGATCACTCGTGCTTCTGTCTGCCCGTCTGTCTTTCACAGCCAATTTGCTCCGAAACTACTGGACCGATTGAGTTGAAATTTGGTAGACATATGTAAATTGATGACCCAAACATGCCCAAACACAGATGTGCAAAGATTTTTTTTTTTTTTTTAAATTTTGGTCATTTTCGTGGGACAAATTAAGAAATTAAAAAAAATAGTTTTACAAACCTCACTGCGTCATAGGTATATCAAATGAAAGGGCTCGTTATGAGAAATATGTTTTTTTTAGGTTTGTAAAATAATTACTTACTTTTGATTTTATTCATGAAAGAAGACGAAAATTGACCATTCCCCCTGATCTCCGAAAAAACTGAGCCTAAAATTTTGAAAAAAAATACGAAATATAGTTCATTGTTTGTAGATTACAGCAAAACTTATAGGAATTCGACCAAAAAAAAAAAAACTAATTACGTACTTATGTACGAAACAAGTTCCAATCGCACTTGGCCGGTTTTATTAACCTAACGTAACTTGTTACATGCAACATGTAATGGTAGCAAAAATACGTTACGTACGACTATATTGTGTATGAATAAAGAGTAATTTCGTGATTTTCGTAGTTCCACATTATCCCTGTAAAAAGTTTACAACGTGACGTTTAAGATAATTCTAATTAGGATTCAATAAACATTTTAAACTTTAATTCTTTATACATTACGTAACACGCAATATTACTAAATACCTAAAGCACCGCCGTTAAACTTCTGTTTTTTTTAAATTACTCACTATGCACTTCATCTATCCACACTGCAAGAATAGAAACTTTTATAATTCTCCAAATTTTTTCATGAATTTTAAGATCCCACGACGCGATAGTTATTTTATTTATCGTTCCTGACGTAGACCTCGTCATGTTGTTCTCCTAGTCACTATTTTTAATTTAATGTTATCGAGCTTACATTTGTAATGATTATATTTGTGTTAGTTTTTAAATAATCGTTTGTTACTTTATTTACCTTGTAATGTTATTTTTTAGGAAAAAAAATATTTTATCATTGGAAAAAATGACCCTTTGGGGCACGTTTTATAAAGCTACAAGCAACAATTTTACAGGTCTAAACTGGCAACACTGCTCAAATGGCTGGTCGACATTGGTCGATGTTGTGTCAAATGGAAACTTGTAACCTGTAAATTGTAATTTGTAGTTTTATAAAACAGGCCCCTGCTGGAGTTTCTTGCGGCGCTTCTTCTCCGCAAGCTTCTCTCTTGTCTGAAGCGCTAGTAGATTGACCCCATACTTATTAAGTTATTACCGACGTGTAAAAGAGCCCTCATGTGGCCAATTTACTAAATAAATATTTTGAATTTTGAATTTTTGTGACTGTATGTGGCATTATTTCGCAGGCACGGATTCTAGAGTCGGCTTCGGCTTTGCGTTCGGAAACCACGCAGACTTCCAGGTGATGTTCGAGCTGGGGCCGCAGACCAACACCAACCCGCTGAGTAAGTACAAAGTATACTTCTGTAGCCCTGAGGCTCAGAGCGTCGGTGGCCTAGCGGCTTAGGGGGTCGACTCGTGATCGTAAGGTACCGAGTTCTAACCCCCGCGGTCACCATGTACCAATGAGTTTTTCTGACTTAAGTGCATTACCCGACGCTCTTACGGTGAAGGAAAAACATCGTGAAGAAACCTGCACAATCGCACAGCTGAGTGTATAAAAGAGGTCAAATTGCACAAAAGATCCTAAAGGGTCGAACTGTATCCGAAAGGGCCCATCTGTAAGATAAGATAAGATAAGCCCTGAGGCTCTACTTTGAAATCCGTAATTCGAACTTTGTCTATTACTATCCCTTTTGCTCTCGACGCGTCACTAATTCGCAAGAAAGTGACGGGGCGATCGCCGAAGTTCGAATTACTGATTTCAAAGTAGAGCCCCTGATCAGTGTGTGTTGCCAGTGACGTCTAACACCCGTATTCACAAACGTCACTATGAGGTCTCACAGTGCTCACGAACGCACAGGGTGGTTCAAATCGTCTAATAAACAAAAGACACATAACACACACATAACATAAACTCACGCCTTCATTCCAGAGTGGGGTAGGCAGAGCCACAGACTCACCAAAAACTCCAAAAACTTGTTGATAATTCTGTGACCACATTTTGCACAACCAGGCTAAGATGTTATCCAGTGTATTAGTGACAGGTTGCAAACCCATCGCCTAACAGCACTAAACAAAAGGTCGGTCAAAAAGAACCAATCACAAAGCTGTATTGAACGCAGTGCGTTTACTCAGTGAAGGATCCCTTAAGTATTGTTTGTGAATACGGGTGTTAGTGTTGTTGGTGCCCTGCCTTCAAAGCTGGCGTTTGCCAGGTTCAAAATCCCGGACAGGGCAAATATCTGTGACTAGAGGACGCCCGCGACTTCGTACGCGTAGAATTAGTTTCCCGCTACTCTCCCCATTTCTTCCCGTTGGGGGTCGATTTTTGGAAAATCCTTTCTTAGTGCTCACTTACGTCATGAAAGGAACCCCTGTACCAAATTTCAAGTTTCTAGGTACTTACAGTAGTTTCGGCTGTGCGTTGATATGTCAGTCAGGTTTGTCTTTTATATATATAGATAGAAGATAAGCGCAAGTAATTTGTTTCTGAGTCTTGGATGTTTTCTAAGTACTTAAGTGTGTTTTTCTCTGTTTAAGTGTGTTTACCGTTGTCTAGTACCCACAGTACAAGCCTAGAGCTTAGTTTGGGACTAGGTCAATTTGTGCGAGATTTTTCTATGACATTTATTTATTTATGTATCTATCTTTCAGACGGGCAGTCGACCGGAAACAGTGCAAAGAGGCAGGCGCCTGCACCGCCCAAGCTCACCAAATCCAGGGAAAAGGTAAATCCATGTTTATGACGCTGTATCATTCATCATCATCTCATCATGGTATAATAGTTATTTATGTAACTGGTACATAATGAAGCCTCTTATGGTACGAGAGCCGGGGTTAGAGCGCGAGCTTGCGAGCGCTCTAATTACAGGCACGAGTACCTTAAGAGCTAATTATGAACCGTTGCATACATAACTTTTTCTACAATCTTAAAATGATAATGATAAAAATAAACAATCGCTAACTTTTCTCGTATACTTTACTCGATTTTTCTGCTAACAAATTACTTGTCATCAAAGACATTTTCACTATTCCGATGCGCGATAATAGTTTGTGAATTTTATTGATGAATGTAAACAAATTTCATGCGAATTTTAATAGATACTAAAAACAGTTCTATCAAATTATCATAAACAAGTTGGAATGCCAAACGAAACGCCATTTTGTTGATATCCATATTGAACGTAACCATGGTAACCAAATAACAAATCGATGGATATTAACCATCTATTTTTTAGTAATTGAATAAAAATGTTATTTTAAACACATAATTACTCATAAAATTAATTTTGTTTTCAATATACGTAATTGTTATTGGTGTTAAATGTTTTTAACGGTTTATTATACAAATTATTAGGATGTCAAGTGTTAACTAAACGCCAAGACTGATATCCGGAATGACCGTTACCATGGTAATAACAATGCTATAATAAATTATAGAACTGTTATTACCATGGCAACGCTCATTATAGAATTGTTTTTACGCTTCGGTTACGCTATAGGTGGTATTTTGACACCATTAACGATATCAATATTAGCGGTTTATAGTACGCGAGTAGAAAAAGAAAATTATTTTCTCAAACATGCTATGGAATGTTGATGTTATGTTCCTTATAGGCTGCGAAGTATGACGTTTCAGGTGCGGCTAGGACAAGAGGTCGTTAATGGAATTTCATACAAATCGTGTAGGCCTGGGCCGGCAAAGTACTCTTTTTAATTTCCGTCCCACATACATTTGTGGCACAGGCATCATGACATTCTGCCACTATGCGTATAAAAAAAAACATTAATAGTACATTATGCAATTAGTGAATAAAGGATGGATTTAAAGCGAGGGCCATAGATGACTCACGAGCCAGTGAAGGATACAGGATACTAACGATTGAATCACGACCGCAGGGAGCGTAGCGAGTGATTCAAGTGTTAGAATCCTGAGCGACGCGAGTGATTCATGGCCCGCGATATAAATCCGTTTTATTCAAGAGTTGCATAGTTGCATACTATACTTTATACCATGACTACATTGGTGGTCTTCGAGAAGACATGCGGAAACTTGTATTTCGGCATCGTTTTTCTTATAAAAAGTTCAGAAGATATTTCTAAGTTGCAATCTGGGACATTGTCAATCTGTATCCAGTTGATGCTTAACCACCAGAGGCCCGTTTCACGAAGCTACAAGTTACAAATTACAAGCGGAAGTCTCTTTCTAACTCCTCCTGCTAGAAAGAGAGTTCCGCGCTTGTAATTTGTAACTTGTAGCTTCGTGAAACGGGCCTCTGTGGCACGTTTTATAAAGCTACAAGTAACAATTTTACAGGGTAGGTATTGATTCTCTCAAAAGGAAAGGTGAGCGAATGCAGGAGTGAAGTCCAAGCGGCGAGTTTAAGTAGTCCCGTCAAAGCGAGCAAAACACATATTAGCGCGTGCATTCTCAATTAGGCAGCCTTATACGTTCGAGAAGCCATGCTGCCAAATTGAATACACGCGTTGAAATGTGTTTTGTTCGCTTTGACGGGACTACTTAAACTCGCCGCTTGGACATCACTCCTGCGTTCGCTCACCTTTGCTTTTTAAAGAATCACTACCCTGGTCTAAACTAGCAACACTGCTCAAATGGCTGGGCGTCATTGGTCGAACTTGTGTCAAAAGGAAACTTGTAACCTGTAAATTGTAATTTGTAGCTTGTAAATTTCGTCACTTTGATGCATCGGCACCAAAGTTCGACCCATGCTCATGAGGATATCCTCATACTGCAGCTGCTCCAGTCGTCCCCCGGCGGCTACCTGCAGGCGTGGGCCTCCAGCGTGCGGCGCCCCGCGCCCGCGCCCGCGCCCCCCAACCTGGAGGACTCCGTCGTGGAGCTCGTCAAGAACGGCCGCGGGGAGTACGAGATACACCAGCCGAAGCCGGACCACATCCCACATAAGGTATGTAAATAACCCAGGTTCGGCAGCTGAGGCGGCCGAAACTATGAAAAAGAATAAGTACAAGGGTCTCGGCGCAGAATATAACTTCGTTCGATTCGGCGTCGAGACCCTTGGTCCGTGGGGACCCGGTGCTATCAGCCTTTTTAAGGACATTTCAAAAAGGTTGATAGAAACAACCGGAGACCACAGAGCTGGCAGCTTCCTCGGGCAACGAATCAGCATTGCTATACAACGAGGAAATTCTGCCAGCATCTGTGGTACTTTGCCACGGGGGCCCTCTCTTTTTTAGCTTTTATTTAGTTTTAATTTCATTGTACTTTTTAACTTAGTTGTTGGAGTTGCTGGGAGATCTTGGTATAAGGTCTCTGCTGTGTAGCGTGGTTGTGGAAAGCAAGGTTATGTAGAACTTCAATAATAAAATTGAGATTTAATATGTGGCAACCTAGCGCCATCTAGCGGCAACTTATAACAACCAACTCGACAGCGCCACCGGCGTCAGACAGCGCAACTAGATCTGACAGTGCGCTACATCGCGCTAACGAAGTTTCCCCAATCAGTTGAAATATATACCACTTCCAACTTCATTCCAATGGACTTCAGTCTCCTGGCATAAGGGTGCGGCTCCACTGAGGCGGAGACTGAGCGGAGCGGAGAGGAGACGTGTAGGGATTGACCAATCATATTCGTTAAAATCCACATCTCGTCTCCACTCCGCTTCGAGCATATTGGAGAAAAATATATCTTTATTTGCAGGTGATGGAAGACCTTAGAAGACTTTACGGTCAGAAGAAAGAAGAAGCGCAGAAGCTCACAGAAAAGAAGAGAAGTGACGCTGACTTAAAGAAGATTACAGAAGATCTGTCTAACGTTGACTTGGACTAGTGAACAGAAATATCAGAACGTTTTCAGAAAAATGAATGAAACCTGATAGCTGTTATTTATGAACTGGGTAGTGATTCGCTCAAAAGCAAAGGTGAGCGAATGCAGGAGTGAAGGTCCAACCGGCGAGTTTAAATAGTCCCGTCAGAGCGAGCAAATCACATTTTAGCGCGTGCATTCTCAATTAGGCAGCCTTATACGTTCGAGAAGCCAAGCTGCCAAATTGAATACACGCGCTGACATGTGTTTTGTTCGCTTTGACGGGACTACTTAAACTCGCCGCTTGGACATTCACTCCTGCGTTCGCTCATCTTTGCTTTTGAAAGAATCACTAGCTAGAGTGGAAAAAATGAAGGCTACATGGACGGTAACTACCGTTAATATTGAATATAGCAAATTCTTCGCTAAGGAGACTTAATTTTATTTTGAAATAAAAATGGATAGGTATTTGAAAATTCATCTAACTTAAAAGAAACCGGAAATCGATCTGGTCGAATATGACAAACAATAAAGACGTGTTTTATGATACAGATCGAAAGGGTTATTGGTAATTTAAACTAAATAAAAACCGTAAAAAAGACTATTGTTTTGTCATATTCGACGAGTTTGATTCTCGGTTAAGGAGGGAAATTTTCAAACATCCGGAAACGCAGTTTCTATTGTTTAAAAAATCGTAACTTCATTTTATTATATTTACAGAAATTAATGTTGTAAATAAATCTTTTTAATATTATCAAGTAGATCTTCGTTTGGAATTGGTTCACATTCTTATGGAGTTGAGTTGACAATTTAATAAAAAAAACTGTAGGTAAATACCTAAAATGTGTTATCGAAAGGGGGTCATGGAAAATGGTGTCATTTTAGAAATAAGTTACATATTGGTATGTATGAAAATAAAATAGGTATTTTTTACAAAACTTCTTTCATTTTTCTTTCCTAACAAAAGATTTCGTTAAGTTTTTTTTTACCCTTTTTGACCCTTTATTTAGCCTGTACAATATGTGAAAAGAAAACTGTATGTACAGTAGAGTTCATAAATATGTATATACTTTAGTACCTTGTCTATTTAATGTCATGTTTAAACTGCCATACTATATGAATTGACACAACGATTGGAGTGACAAGGTACTAAAGTGTATACATATTTATGAACTCGACTGTACCAGCAATTTACTTCTGAATCAGTACCTATTGTTTCCCTTAAAGTGCACTAATGTATCTACAGTGTAAATGAGCAATAATTGGTCCGTCTTATTCAAGTTTCCTGTAATAGAATAAGACCCTACTGTGGACGGGCAATGATAAAATAGCTCAAAAAAAACACGTGAAAGTGCAACTTTACACAGCCTAAAAGCAATAATTATCACACTAAGAAAGCTAATAACATTGAAACGGGTTACTAGCGACATCTCGCGGCGAGTAGGAAAGACGTCAGTGTACGAAGTAGTGTTTCTACTCGTCACTAGATGGCCAAAAAGGTTACGCTAATTTTACAACTTGTTCGTGAGGTGAGGTTGATTTTCGAATCGTCATCGATGAGAGTGAAGTACGTAAGTAGATAATTCATCACGGAAGGTTTTTATGTATAACAAATATGGTTTATGTACGGATGTTACGGCAAAATCACATAAACTAAAGCGAAGCGAGGGAGGGTCACTAGTACTGTATAAACTTATGTAATTATGTTATATTAATGAGACTTGCGGTACAGTTGATTACAAAAAAAAACATACATACATACCTTCACGCCTGTCTGGGAGACAGAGACTATGGAACGCCAGGTGCCCCGGTCTAAACATACAACTTTCGCTTCCTCTACATTCATCAATCTCTACATGCACGTACGTTGGTTTCGGTTGCTTTTGATTTGGCCCTTATTCAGTACATCGCGAATCTGATCACCGTACGTCCGTCTAGGACGTCTCCTACCGCCATATCTCTTTCTTAACTCTTCTTTCGTCAATCCTTTCTAAATGACCAAATCATCTTAGCATATCCTTTTCGATTTTAGTCACTACGTCTTCTTTCAATCCACGCCGTCGTTCCCGGATCTCGCTATTTAAAAAAAAAAAAATCTAGAGAAATTAAAAAGAAATGATTGTCTAATAGACAAGAGGTGTTCCACGTTCGTTATCGTTATGGAAAATGTATAGGATCGCCGTAAGCTGTCAGACGGTCGCGTCGAGCGCCTACGTCAATCCTATACATTTAAACAGTTTACGAAAATCGTTTACTTTAACGATAAGCAACTTGTCTATACTCGAAACTGGAATTCAAGACCAAAATCCTAACCTCAACGGGCGCACATTCGCTGTGATTACTGCATTTTGGTTTAAGTGTAGGTATTTTTATCAATAAAACTTACCCTAATATTACTGGTTACACGAGTTCTCATTCATGTTTTTATGAAATAATGTTAAAATAACTAAATAATCAAGATGGGAACTGTCAGATTTTGGTCTTGAATTCGAGTATTAAACAGCTATTTTTACAAACGAATCAAAAACGCTAAAAATAACTTCTACTACTAGGTACTTAGTAGTAGGTACCTATCCTATTAGGTTAGTCCAACTGAAGTCGGCTTTTTGTTGAAAGTATTGTGGTCGCCGACTTCAGTTAGACTAACCTAATAGGATAGGTACCTACTACTAAGTACCTAGTAGTAGAAGTTATTTTTAGCGTTTTTGAAGGCGGTTTTTTGTTTTTTAAAACATTTATTTTATTTTACACTTTTTAGTGATCATAATAAGCTTATGTAGTCCCACTTCTTAGTTGATATATATGAAACTTTAAAACATTTCAAGCTCGCCGCAAGCAACGCCGCGGGAAAATCATAGTCATTTTAAAACAATTAAATGTGCTTCGTTGTAGTCGCTCAACTATCTTAATCGAAATATCTTATCGCCACCCTTGAAATCGGTACCGTTGAGGAGTTCCGGTGGCCATCTGTGGTCTTCATCATCAGTTCCGCTTCACCAAGTGACACTTTCTGAATGCAAATGCTACACTTGTTACTAAAAATACTAAAATCGGTATATGTTTGCATACAATATTTGAGGAGTTCCCTCAATTCCTCACTGATCCCTTCATCAGATTCAGATTTGCTGACAATGGGACCACCTCGGAAGTATACTCTATCAAACCAAAAAAGAATTTTTAAAATCGGTCCACAATTGACGGAGTAATCGGTGAACATACATAAAAAAAAAAAAAAAAAAACAAAAAAAAAATACATACAGTGGAACGTATAACCTCCTCCTTTTTTGAAGTCGGTTAAAAATATACTTTCGAATACATTTTAAATAAGCTTCTAACCGCGACTTCGTCCACATAGAAGTACTTTATCGCTGCTCCCTCGGGTACCTACTGTCCAATGTTCCGGGATAAAAACTATCCTATGTCCTATTCCAGGACCATAACCTATACTTGGGACTCTAGGGAGCAAAGAAATCGAGCCACTTTCTATGGAAATTCAGTACACAGTGGCTAGATTTCTTTGGTCGCAAGTGTATATATGTGCCAAGTCTTAGTTCAATGGTCAAAGCGTGTTGAGTAAGAAACATCCAAACATCCAAACTTTCTCATTTATAATGTTGTAGAGATGCGCCGAATAGTGGTTTCACCGAATAGACGAATACCGAATACTATTCGGTTTAACCTTTACCGAACCGGATATTCGGCAGAATTATTCGGTTTGCCATTTCATTGTTTTGCCGCGTAAACAGGTTCTAACATGTACGCTACATGTCGCTGCTGGCTAGATGGCGCGCGAGCCGTACCTCACCCGCGCACACGGCCCTGTCACTTTGCTTCAAAACATCGTACGATTACGTTACAAATAAAAACAAAAGTGCTTATTATTTAAAAAGTAACATAAATCTTACATAAGAAGTTTGGTCTTTTATTTCTATACCGTTACGTGTAGCCAAAAAAATAGAAATACTCGAACCGAATATATTCGGCACGAAAACCGTATAATTCGGCCGAATACAAATACTTAGTGAAAAAGATGCCGAATACGCCGAATACCGAATACCAAACGAATATTCGGCGCATCTCTAAATATTAGTAACATAACATAAAATAGCTGACGCCCGCGACTCCGTCCGCGTAAATTTCGATATGGTTATTCCCTCGGGAACTTCTTAATTATCCGGGATGAAAGTAGCCTATGTGTTAACCTATATCTATTTCAAATTTCATACAACTCCGCCCGCCCAGCCAAATTTCATTGAAATTTGTTCAGTAGTTTAGCCGTCAAGGCGTTGTAGTAGAGGATCCGAATAGTACATGACCTTCACAGGGCCGTTTAATCGATAAAAAGTATTTTGTGTCAAATTCAATATGTTAACTTAAGGTAATCTATGGCGAATAGTAGGCTGAAAAATTTCAGTCCAGTAGGTACTTAAATTTTTAGGTACCTTATTACTAAGTCAAAATTTCGATTACCGCTAAACCCTTGGGAACTTTAAAATTTTCCGGGATGAAAAGTAGCCTATGTGTTAATCCTGGGTAGGTATACGCTATCTTTATTCCAAATTTAATCTAAATCCGCCCAGCCGTTGAAAAAGGAACAAAATAACACACAACTATAGTCTGTACTTTTAGGTATTTAAAAAATTGTAAACAATCCAAACCACGTGGCATTGTTGGAGAGCCAATCAAAACCGTTTAATCGAGCTTTGACGTATCAGTGCTCTACTTCTATTGGCTGACAAACTATATCACGTGGGATTTTTGTTTACATTTTTTTTAATACTTACCTAAAAGTACAGACTATAGGATAAATCTTAAGTACCCGAAACCGACGTGCGTGCATGACTCGATGTATGAATGTGGAAGAAGCGAAGTTGTCAGGATCGTAGCAGGTGGAAAGCAGTGGTCTCTGCCTACCCCTCTGGGAAACTAGCGTGATTTAATGTATGTACCTATGCATGTATGTAGGATAGGATAGCTGTTGCCTGCGATTCCGTCCGCGTAGAAGTCGTTTATCGTTTTTTTCTCAATAGCTGTATAATTTTACGAGATAAAAATTATCCTTTGTCCTTCTCTGGGACTCAAGCTATTCTCCTTACCAAATTTCATTGAAATTTGTTCAGTAGTTTAGTCGTGATGGTAAAGGATCCGAATAGGACACAACCTTCACTCAATGGGCCGTTTTATCGAAGTATTTTATTATGTTAAGTAATATATGGCGAATAGGAAAAAAATTCAGTTTCAGTATATAATTAATTAAAAATCGAAAATTATTTTTAAAAAAAGCAATTGCGTGTTTAATACACAAATTACATACAAATCGAAAGTATGAAACCTATAGAATATGAACGTTAGGTTGACTATTTTTTTCCATCATACCTATTGGGTAGAGGTATAAACAGGTCACCAGCAATAATATACGATCAAACATTAGACTCAAAAATATCTGACACGCTCATAATCGAGTAATAAGGACAACTTTATGTCATTATTTAAAAAGTAGATAATAAAAAAGAACGAGCAAAGCAGTTTAAAAACTTCGCTGATTCTTAATGATTCTATTAATGTAAGATACCACTGAAAAACTGCTGAAATAAAACATGAAATGAAGGATTTTTCGTAACATAAGGGAAAATTACAAAAAATCTGATTCTAATGCTCAATATCTCCGAAACTAGTAAAAATCGCTGAACATACAAAGGGGTTGAATCGATAGCTTTTTAGCTACTCTATCAGCCCTAGGCGGGTTGACGTCGATTTACGGGAAACCTGTAAAATGCTAACTGCCGCACTCAGAGCCGTCAATTTAATTTAATGCTTGATTAAAGTTGCGGCTGTCACTTTCTTTGCCACAGCAATAGAATAAGACAACACGTCACTAAACAAGCATTAAATTGAATTAACGTCTCTGAGTGCGGCAGTAAGTTAAATATTATCGTTATCATTCGTATTTACTGACTATTCATAAAGAATGACTGACTGCTGAGTTTCTTGCGGCGTTTCTTCTCAGCAGTGGTCTTCTCTTGCGAAGCGCTGGTAGATTTCTGACGTGTAAAGGTATTCCGATATGTAAAAGTGCCCGTGTACTTACTGTTTTTTTTTATGTAATTATAGTAGGAGATCCGAATAGGAGACGACCTTCACCTAGCTGTTTATTCGATAAAAAGTATTTTATACCAAGCTAGAGGACGCCCGCGACTTCGTACGCATAGAATTAGTTTCCCGCTACTCCCCCCATTTCTTCCCGTTGGGGGTCGGTTTGCGGAAAATCCTTTCTTACTGCTCATTTACATCATGAAAGGAACTGTACCTAATTTCAAGATTCTAGGTACAGTAGTTTCGGCTGTGCGTTGATATATAAGTCAGTCAGGTTTGCCTTTTATATATGTATATAGATATCACTAGATTTAATATTGTAATATATGGCGAATAGGTTGACTGAAAATTTTCAACCCAGTAAAGTCCATAACTTCAAAAAAAAAACTAAAAATTAACTTTTTTTTAAATTGCTATTGCTTCTTTAATAGACCAATTACATGCTAATCGAAAGTATGAAGTCTATAGAATATGCAAACGTTAGGTTGACAATTTTCTCCCATCATAACTATTGGGTAGGCAAGTCGCTACTAATAATTTGCACTAAACCTAACGCTAGTGCTAGATATTTTTGAGCCCGATGTTGGATAATATCACGAAATAGAAAAAACAGTGGAAGTGGCATGAGCTTCGCTTAGTATCAGACCTGTTGTCGCCAATACTCAAACTATCATAAAAAACAACACGCCGCCATGGAAAATGTTTCTGGTGCGGCTATTGTTTTTACACTCCAAAATAGCACAATAAGGCATGCTTCTGGATTTATTTCCTATTTTAGAAATATCGAAATATCGAAATAAGCGATCGCGGCAAAAGTATATATGGTAGGTTATGCGGAACTCCGCATAACTATGCTACACGTTACACGCCCACTTGACACTTCTACTGTTTTTTCTGTTTTGTGGATAATATACTATGACAAACAGACAGAGAGAGACCTTTTCAATTATTAGCGAGTAGGTATGACTCGAATATCTGCCATTTTGTAAACTACGCCATACTTACAGTACGCGTAATACAAGGTTATTATTAAGGAGGGCTCTCAAAGTTCCCTCCCAGCGAAAAACTACTAAAAAACCAAGGCGGGGCCTAAAATCTTATTACAATTACCAATTTACGTTTACCGACACTAAACTCTTTTAACAACCATACTACTTTATAATAAAGTCAAATTTCACTTAACTAAAATTTAATTGGTGAAAAATTAACGTTGTATTTTTGATGTTCATACCACGATTAGAATACCAACGGTGAATGTTTCAACGACTCTTATTCTATTGCATTAAAGTTGATTTTTATTTGGCTGTTGCTTAATGAGCGGTAAACGGCTTGGTATTTTGTCTGTTAAGGCGATGTTCGAACGACTTTTAAGAAATAATTACGTCTACTTATGTACAGGTATTTTTGTGTTTTTTGGCGAAAGTCTTTGGGCAGTTTGTTTCTTTAGTATGTCGGAGATATTCGGCGACATAGATTAACGAAGGAACTGTTAAGAAAAGAAAGAAAAATATACAGAAATAAAGATTTTGATTAATTGATTGATTGATTGAAATAAAAAGTTTGGCAAATATTTGTAATACGCATTTTATTGAGTAGGTTTTTGACTTTATTATGTACCTAATAAAATCCAAAGCGTTGAAAAGTCGCATAACATTTTTTTTTAAAAAGAAATTTAAAAACCGGGCATGAGCATGTCTGACCACGCTCGGTGTAGGGTTCCGAATAGGGTATGCAATTTAACCGGTTATTAACCGTTTTTGTATGAAAATAACCGGTTAAAACCTGTTATAACCGGTTATTTGCATTCCCTAGCTGTTCCGAAGCCGTTACTACACAAAATCTAACTCAAAAAACAACAAGTATGAACTAATTCTCTATTTAAAGTTGTTCGGTGCTGTCTTAGGTGACTAAAGAAGGTATAAATACCTACTTTAGTCACCTGTATCTCAGGAACCGATCAAGTCTACTTAGTAGTGATAGTTTTTCTTTTAAATTCGTTATATTTAAGTTATAGTTAAGATATTTTTTACATTTTTAGTACTTGTAGTCTTGGATGTTAAAGGGGGGGGGGGAGGGGAACGTAACTTAAAAAAAAAATAGCACTTTAAATTTTACAAACGAATCCCTTAATCGAAAAAAAATCTTCACAAACTCGTTATTTTTAAAAGACCTTTCCAACGACACTCCACACCAAAGATGTATAAAGGGTACTTTTAATGACAAAATAAGACAGTCCCAGAGGGAATAGCGGTAAAGACACGTTAGCCTAGTGGGTAGTTAGTGACCCTGCGAAGCTAGCGGTCCCAGGTTCAAATCACGATAAGGGCAGATATTTGTGTGAGCGTGAGTATTTGTTCCTGAGTCTTGGATGTTTTTTTTACCCGACTGCGTCAGAAGGAGGGTTATGTTTTTCGAGCGTATGGATGTATGTATGTATGTTTGTATGTCTATTTCTGGGCACGCTCTGCAGCCTAAACGGCTGGACGGATTTTAACATACGAGGTGTCATTCCATTCGTCTTAATTGTCAAAGTGACATAGGGTATATAATATTTCAATATGGCGTCCGCGAAAAAAAAAGGAGGGGGTTAAATATAATTATGTATTTCAGTAAGTATGTACAAGACTTATTTCTCTATATAGGATGATTGCGGGATCGTGTAGCAACAAGTAAATCAAAGCTTATTAGGTACACCATTAGGAACATAATGTAATAGATTTTAAAGCGTTAAGACAGTTATTTTGTTTTTATTTAAATAAAGTTACGCCCACACCGGTGCTTAAAATACGGTGACGGTACGGAATCGCAGTGACGCGTCGTTTCAGCACCATTTTTGACGCACGCTCCCCACACCAATGCTTAACGGTGCGTAGGTATATTACGGTACGTCAAAAACGGCGCCATGTTGTTACTATGACCCCGTCTTTTGTTTAAGCAACGACACCGTTTTTTAAGCAGCGGTGTGGGGAGCGTGCGTCAAAAACGGTGCTAATACGACGCGTCACTGCGATTCTGTACCGTCACCGTATTTTAAGCACCGGTGTGGTCGCAACTTAAACATTCAATGAAAAATCGTTTTATTCAAGATCATGGCCACCCTACATACTCAATTTTTTACTCGTCTGATCAGTAGATTTTCAAATAGGCTTTAACATGAAAATGTTAGGTGACCATAATTTAGTATTAATTAGGGAAACAATATTATTTTAATTGTTTCAAAATCCACTATGCTAATAAAATCTTAATAATTTACTGAATTGGGAAAATTAAGTTAGGATCACGACCCCGTAAACTCTGTAAGTAAATAAGTATGTCTGTAAGTATGCTTTGTCTGGTACCCATAGTACAAGCCTATGTATGTCAGTAAGTACAAGACTTATTTCTCTATACAGTGTGTAAATGGTATACGGGCGTTCCTTTTAACTGTGGTTAGTATAGCCCCTAATGAGCACATTTAAGCAGCTTTTGTTAAAATTAAAAAAAAAAATTAACCATACAAAAAAATTTAACACGCAATGTATAACAAAAAATGCAATTAATTAATGATGTTTCAAAGTTATGACAGATGGAATTAGATGTACATTGCGGGTCGATAGTATGTTCAAAAATTAATAACGGTGTATACGTTAGCGTAATCAAAATAATTCTTTCTGTTTATGATTATTAGAGTTTTAATCTATGTCCATTTTTAATAAACGCCCGTATACCATTTACACACTGTATAGGGTGACTCGGAGGTCGTGTAGCAACAAGTTAATCAAAACTTATTAGATACACCATTACGAACCATTACGAACGTAATTTAATAGATTTAAAAGCGTTAAGGCAGTTACATTGTTTTTATTTAGAGCTATAGTTTGGGACTAGGTCAATTTGTGTGAGATTGCCCCGAGATATTTTTTTAATAATTAAACCAGATGTTGCCAGTCCACTTTTTGTAAGAGGCTTAAGGTAAGGAACGTAGTAACTCTTTCTTAATCTGGTGTAGGGATGCCGCATCCATGATCAATACCTTCTTGTCAAATTATAGCGTGTTTAACGGTTCTTGAGATTTTTCGCGAGTTTTTTCTTTTTCAAAGAAAGCAGTCGTTTTTTCGCTAATGCTTGTTCACAATTTAAAACACAAGGGGGGGACGTTCAGGGCCTTTATTCTAATTTGGTTACTATCTTCCTTCAATGTTGTTATGATGGGAAAACCTACAAATTTTAAATTTTTTGTCCGAATTGAAGTTTTCCGAAAGCTATGTTATGCTTGAGCTATTTTTAGAGTACCGTAACATAAGAGACTTGAACGAGACCCTATTAATATGCCTGCGCTGTCCTAACTTTAAAGAGCTGTATCTTTTGAACTGTGATAGATAGCGGGTTTTTTTTCAGAATATTTGTTATTGCGGTGTACCTCTATTTACTAACAAGTAATTACCCCACACAAGAAACGTTTTTTAAAAACGGTAAAATATACAAGTGTCAAATTTGATATGATTATTGTACAACGTACAATTAGCTCGTTTACCTTCTCCATGTAATTTTTTTAAATTAATGGTAGAAGAGGCTTTACCTTAAATTCTGGGCCACTCTGTATAATATGATAGGCTAGATAAATGTCAGTTTTTATTATGCTGCCAATAGATCCAGTTAGTTGTAAGGATCAAAATTCAAAATAGAGAATGTCAACCAGTTTAGATTTTTGGCTTATCGTATTCTTCATTAAAAACAAAAAAATGCTGTAAAAAAATCATTTCGATACGTCTAATAGTTTCCGAGATATTGAATTTTAAACTTCGTATGCGGCGCTCGAAACCCGGCGGCTAGCGCTCACGGATGATGACGTCATCGTTTGGCTGCGGTACGCGCCCTTATATGAATGAGTGAGTTTACAGGGCTTCTATCTTTTTAACCGTAATAAATAGACAGTTGAAATTTTCACAGAATACGTGTTATTATAGATTCTATCGATTAAATTTTTAAAATGAACAATAAATCAAATCCCAAGAGGGGTCCCCGTACAAAAACCATGAAAAAAACCATTTTTTTTTGCTTTTTTATATGGATTGTATTTCAATAATGGCTTCTTATTTTGATGCGATTTTAAGCTTAAGTTCTAGTCTAATTTTCATACTTTACGACTAAATAGAAATCTCAAGTAAAACTGCTACAAATAGGTGACAAAGCTGATTTTATCAACACGATGTTTTAAGCGGTCACCCATCCTGTTTTAGACTACGCTCGTAGTTGCTTAACTTTGGAAGTCGTAATTTTTTACGAATTCGTTTTGATGTGACTATGATAGTTATGGTTATCCATTGTTTTGTTTTACATACAGTTTAACCTGTTTAACTAAACTAACTGTCCGTTGCTGACCGGCTTTTCTGTTTGTAATGTTTGTCGAATAAGTTGGTTAAATAAAAATAGAATAATAATCAAGCACTTTTAATTTAGGGTTCACCGTATTCTACATAAAAATACCAAAACATTAATGCAAAAAACCGGGCAACAGCCTGTCGAACCATGCTCAGTGTAGGGTTCCGAAGCCGTTACTACAAACAAATTAGACCTCGCGACAAACTTAACTTTGCCGTTGGAAAACTGTTATCCCCATACATCGATATAGGTCGCGGTCAGTTTACCAACACCGCAAATAAGTTTTCGGCAGGTATAAACATTTAAACCGTTTAACTCAAGAGCCAATGAAGTCTACTTAGTCGTGATAGTTTTCCTTTGAAGATATTTTTCATATTTTTTATTTGTAGTTTTGGCTGTAGTGGGGAGGGGACGACGACACTTGACTCTAACAAAAATTTGCGCTTTAAAGCTTTTCATAAACGGATACCTTAATTAAAATATTGTTTTCACAAATCCGCAATATTTTGGAAAGACCTATACAACGACACCCCACACTATGGGGTAGACGAGAAAAAAAAACTTCCCCACGTTACGTAAAAAAATATATTCATGATTTTACTTTTATTTAACTATGTTGGCGTGACTAATATGTATATTCATGCCAAATTACACGTTTCTAGTACTAAGAGTCTCTGAGCTAGGCTGCGGATAGACGGACACACGTCACACACACACACACACACGCACGCACGCACGCACGCACGCACGTACGCTCGCACGCACGCACGCACGCACGCACGCACGCACGCACGCACGCACGCACGCACGCACACACACACACACACACACACACACACACACACACACACACACGCACGCTATCTAAGCTATCTTGCATACACGAAATAACAGTAACAATGCTCAAAAACAGTTCAAAAACTACCTACTTACTACAGCGGCCGCTAATACCAACAACTAGCGAGAGAGAGAGAGAGAGAGAGGCGGTCTAGGTACCTAACTTATGGCGAGTGAGCCACTTGGCAGCGCCCGCCCGCGAAATTTGAAATCGATGAAATGAATAAGTACACAAAATATCAGAACTACTACCTAGGTCAATCAAAAACTCATGTTTTATAGTTCATTATTTTATACGGTACCTAGCGATATGAATTCTACATTAGATACGACATTTGTAAAGAAAGGGCTATTACCAAAGTTAAGTAAACACCGCTTAAACATCGTGTAAGATTTTGTTGTTTGTTGTTTTACTACAGATTACTGTTTGGTCGTAAGTATGGAGTTTAGATTATTGTGTGACACCGAAATAAAAAGCTAATACAAATACAACCCGTACTTCGGCTTCCAAAGTTAAGCAACTACCTACTTACAAGCGTATTCTAAAACAGGATGAGTGACCGCTTAAAACATCGTGTTGATAAAATCAGTTTGGTCAAATATTTTTAGCAGTTTTACTTGAGATTGTTATTTAGTCGTAAACTATGAAAGTTCGACTGCAATTTAAGCTTAAAATAGCATCAAAATAGTAAGCCATTATAAAAATATAATCCGTATAAAAATGCTAAAAAAACTGGTTATTTGTCATGTTTCTTGTATGGGGACCCCTCTTGGGATTTGATTTATTGTTCATTTTGTAATTTTAAACAATAGAGTTTATAATAACACGTAATCTGTGAAAATTTCAACTGGTTACTTATAACGGTTAAAAAAATATAGCCCTGTAAACTTACTCAATCATATAAGGGGCCGTACCGCAACGAAACCATGACGTCACTCCAGTAAGATGGCGCCCGCACCCTTTAATATTTTTGACCGTAATTTCATACGTTCGTAGAATCAAAACTACTGGGTCTATTTGAATGAAACAAAAAGTAGTATGTTTGTTTATTTATAAGCTTTACTCTTACAAAGTTTCAAGCGATTTGGCGTACCTACTGACATTCTTCATTCAAATTCAAAATTCAAAATATATATTCAGTAAATTGGCCACATGAGGGCTCTTTTACACGTCGTTAATATGGAGTGAATCTACCAGCGCTTCGGACAAGACCATCATTGCGGAGAAGAAGCGCCGCAAGAAACTCCAGCAGAAGGTCATTTTTTCCAATCATAAAATACAATAATACTTAAAAGTAACATTACAAGGTAATAAAGTAATCCATAATTATTTAAAAAAAACTAATCAAATGTAAGCTGCCAATAGATACAGTTAGTTGTAAGGATCAAATGTATGTATGGGACCAATTACAATCAGAGCACTGCAAAAGTCATAAATGCGAGTTCAAGTTAGACGCACGTGTACTTAAAATGTTATTATGGTAAAAACAAGTAAGTAATTTGTAATTTGATCAGATCCAGGACGTATTAAGAAAGGGCCAGGTCAGGAGACTCTAAACCGACACACGTGTATGAAGAGACTTATGAGTGTTTAGGAAGAGAGGGAAGTTTGTCTGGATCGTAGCAAGTGGAAGGAAGTGGTCTCTGCCTACCCCTACGGGAAAGAGGCGTGATTGTATGTAGGTATGTATTTTGTAATAGTGGCCGAATAATATTTTTTTATATAAAGGCAAGAGTTCTGATAGATCCATTTAGTTTACTGTTGAAAAAAGAAACAAAATTTTCAGGTCTCATGTCCACAAATCGGTTAAGTACCTTTTATTTTATCAAAACACCTTTCACAAGTTCATTCTAATGTAAAGAATTCAGGACCGGTAACGCCATCTATGGCACTGTTGTGAAACTCATGTTTTAAGGAAGATTGTTTTCTTTTGTTCTAGATCTATTGTCTGCAAATTTATTAGTTTATTAGTTTAGTGTACGGTCGGCCTTATAAGAAGCTGCACACTTTAGTGTTTTGTCAATTTAACGTCATATTTGAACTGCTGCACTAATCTGTCAAAGGCGTTAAAGCGGCAAGGTTCTAAAGTGTGCAGCTTCTTATAATGCCGACTGTACAAACATACATTTATTAACACGGCCCTTAGTCACAGTCCTTAGTCTCGTCACGGCTCTTATTAATAAAAAACGGGCCTCAGAATTGCAGTCTTGAGATTGTACTCTTGAGATTTCAAATAGATGACATTAGATCGTAGTTACCATCAGCTGGCTTGTGAGCTCGTTTGCCTTTGCCACAAAAAAAGTGGATGTTTCTTTTTAATTAATGAAATTCATAAAATATTGTGACGTCCTCATTCAGTATTTTGTATTAATCTCCATAAAAGTTATCGTTTTGACATTTAATTTAAAAAAAAACACTATTTTTTATCAAACAATTATTACTTTAGTCTTTGGTACTCGACAAATCCATAACAAAATATCCAGCACATTTATTTACATAAAGTAACTTCAAAGGCGTTTTTGTTAATTCAATTTTGTTCACCAACACGCTCGCGCCCAGAAATACCTCCAAAGGATTTCGAATTTCGAACATCTAAATACATGCACAAAACGAATGGCTCACATTTGTCTCCCTGCGTGCGACGCGGCTTTATTTAAAAAAAGAACACATTTTTAAGTTCAAAATAAAAAAAAACGCGGCTGTTTTGTTTCTCTTGCGTTCAGATAAAACGATCGGTGTCCCCTATTCCTTTCTAAAACGATGGGGCAAAGCGAGAGGCGAGCACGGATTTGTTTTTTTCTCACCGGCCAGTTATGAGAGCTGTCTTTGCGAGCGATCATAAAGAATTTAAAAATGATATTACTAAGATGTTCGACTTTTTGGATGTTTACTTTGATGCCTTGGTCCTTTTTTTGTAGGTTTAAGAAATTTCTTTGACATCCGGGTGTCCTTTGTGATAAAAATCTATTTTTATTAATAAAAAAATCTGTTTGATATTATCTTGAATGTTTAAGATGAAGTATGGTGGTTGGACACATTTTATTTGGGAGCTACATTTGTTTTCGGGTTTGTTTTGAAGTCAGTTCAAACCGCGTGGGATATTTAAAAAGCCTAACAAAAAAATAAGTAGGTACAGTCAACCAATTTGATTCCTAGGCCACTATGGACTTTGTCAATGTGACGTTGTAAACCAAATCATAAGAAGTCTGTAACGTTTGGTTGTCAACGTCACTTTAACGTAATCTAAAGTGGCCTAGAAATCAAATTGGTTGACTGTACCTACCAACGAACTCTAACATATTTTTATCTACGCGAACTAATTTTACAGACAGTGTTGCCAGATATGTAAAAAAAATAGTAGTAATGAGGAACTGTCAATGTTTCTGTACCTAAATGTAACAAGAAAGTTATCGTATGCGAACGAAGTATTGTATTTAAAAAAAAACTCAAGAGATTTTTCTTTACAAGCATGTTCTTTTTTGCTATAAGCTCTTTACAAGATTTTATTTGGCGGTGCTTGACAAAGTTTAACAGGTTTTCTTACTAATTAACTATTAGCTGTTACCCTTCCCTTTGGGAATTATCCAATTTTCCGGGATAGAATAGAATAGAATAGAATAGAATAGAATAGAATAGAAATAATTTACAACGCATACTCAAATGTGAAAAAAATAAAATGTAATGTCTTTCCCCGGTATTTAAGCTGTCTCCATACCAAATTTCCTCGAAATCGGTTCAGCAATTTAGCCGCTAAGGCGTAACAAACAGAAAAGGGTTTTATATTTATAAAGTTACTAGCTTCGGCCCGCGAATTGTCCGCGTAGATTTCGATTAACGTTACTCCCTCGGGAACTTTTAATGTTTCCAAAATGACCTATGTGTTAATTCAGGTTATAAGCAATCTCCATTTCAAATTTCATCCAAATCCATCCAGCCATTGCAGCGTAAAGGAGTAACAAACAAACACACAAACTTTCGCATTTATAATATTTACTTAGTACAAATTTATTCGTACCTATGGATTTATTTATTGATTACCAAATAACTTAACCTTTCTGACCTTTTTAAACTCCTAAAGCATATTTCACTTAAAAAGAAAACACTACAACCTCCACTTTTTCTTAGAACAATATTCAACTTCAACTCAATACAACAAGGCTCAAAATTAGACACACAGAAATTTTACTTAGTACATGTTCTAAGCCCAGGATTTATATAGTAAATTGACTCGATAAGTAGCCAGTTGGTATTGAATATGCGTAAGAGCATGCTGTTAGGGTATGAAATAAGCAAACAAATAAATTATATCACTGCGTGGTGGAAATTCATTCAGCGAATTATAGTGCGTTTTATAACCTAGCTGTTCCCGTGCCCACTTCGCTGGGCAATATCAATTTTTTTGGGTAAACGTAATTAGAATCATTACGAACAGCGAAGTTTATGTGATTACTTGAAAAGAAAACGGGCAAATAAGTTTAAAAACTTCGCTGATTTGTAATGATTCTAATTATGTAAGATACCACTAAAAAACTTATGAAATAAAACATGAAATTAATGCTTCTTCGTGACATGGACATAAGGGAAAATTACAAAAAATCAGATTAAAATGATCTATATCTTCGAAACTAGTATAAATCGCTGAACATACATAGGGGTTAAATCGATAGCTTTTTAGCTGCTCTACCATACCTATTCGTTTGTGCACTATATCCACGGAAACACAGTATAGTATAATACAATTAAAAGTTAAAACTAAACTTATTTAAATTAAAATAAAAACTAAGCTACTCAAATATTAAAGACGTAAAAAATAATCACCACTAAGTATATAAAGAACACCCCCTCTAGCAGGTCCGCTCGCGGCATGGTCCCTATGACACTGGCTGCGTTACCTCTCTGGATAGCTAGCCCAATCCTTTGGGAGAGGTAAGCACCAGCTCTAGGATCTCCGGAGGTGTCTATGAGCCGGGATGACAGGGCCTTAATAAAGCTTTTCACATCAGCTGACCAAGGTCCCATGGTCTCCACTGCAAGCGCCACAAATTCATAATTATTTAATAATGATGAATATTTGCGGCGCTTGATGGTTTGGGCCTGATGAGCTGCTGCACGATTTAGTATTAGATAAGGATTTTCATAATGCCTGCAACATAATTAGAAATCAGGAAAATTGTTCTTGATTTACGGGGTGAGAAAAGCGTTATCGCATTTTGTGTGGAAATTTTTAGCTTCACAATCCTGGCTTAACCTAGACTGAAACAAGTCTGCCCTGAGGATCAAGATGGAATGCCTATTCTACACTCACGGACAAAAAAAACGAGTCAGAGTGCGTTTTTCATACTAAAGAGGCTATTTCAAAGCCTTGGTTCCTCGCCAGTAGAGGCTTTTAGTGAAATCTGATGATGGATACCCCGAGCATCAATACAGGACTTCCAGAGTGCCAAGGATACCCAACTGATTGAAGCTGCGGTTAACTCCGGAATTGTGCATGTTCAGAAAAAGATCTGAAATGGCAATAAAATGTAAGGAAATCCAAATGCTCACCCAAACTCTCTCGTTGTGGTGTTAACTGATTGTGCGATCAGTTAGGTATTTTAAGAACTTTTAACCTCCTCTATTGAATCTTGGAATATCCGCCATTAAACCTCACAAAAATAAATCCCTAGCAAGTAACCAAGGCTTCGAAATAGCCTCGTTAATTTGTGTGAAAAACGCATTCTGACCCGTTTTTTATGTCCGTAAGTGTAGTCACCACGCGGTGTTAAGGGTCTCCCCAGACATATCGACGCGGAATCGGCTTGAGCCGGTAAGAAAAAGTTTTATCTCCATGCAATAAGAGCGAAAACGACGTCGCTCGGCTCGCTCCGGCGTTGCGAACGGAACGACGTCGTTTTCGCTCTTTCCGATTCCGAGACGATAGGTTTTGGGAGACCCTAAGGCAACCGGTGGTGGCAACCATGAAGAACACAGTTTTTTTTAAAGTAAAATGGTGGTAAGTACTGTCAGTTCACATCACCATAGAACGGTGTCAGTGACATTATAAAACAATTTGTCTGACATTTCTTAAGAGTTCAATCATGACGTTACTATGATTAATTTCTATGATTGGTCAGGGTTCGATTGGGCTGTTTTTTTATTAATATAATTTTTTTGGATTTATTTCTGTTTCTATGTATAAGTATGTATTATCTGCGGAATGACCGGAGGACCGATCGACCGCCCGCCTGATCCGGCCGGGCGTCCCCACTCATCATCATCATCATCATCATCATCATCATCATCATCATCATCATCATCATCGCCATCGCCATCGTCATCGTCGTCATCGTCGTCTACGTCGTCGTCGTCGTCGTCGTCGTCGTCGTCGTCGTCGTCGTCGTCGTCGTCGTCGTCGTCGTCATCATCATCATCATCATCATCATCATCATCATCATCATCATCATCATCATCATCATCATCATCATCATCATCATCATCATCATCATCACCATCATCATCGTCATCATCATCATGTATATGTATAAGTATGTATTTCTCTACATAAGTATGTTTATCATTGTCTAGTATCCATAGTACAAGCCTAGAGCCTAAGTTACTAATGTAGGACTAGATCAATTTGTGTAACATTGTCCCCTGATATTTATTTAAAAGTCGCACCCTACTTCGCCGCACGCGTCTTACACCATTATTTATGTTTCCATGAAACTGTTTTCAATTATTTTATTCTCTTTATCACTTGCATTTTAGCACAAAGTATAAAAAAAAAAAAACTCCAGTGAATTATATTTTTTACTTATACATATTAGGATAAATTAATATTAGAAATTTTACGTCTACGTCCGTTCTAGGGTGATGGAACCAGTAATGGACAAGGCACCAATAATGGACGAAGAAGATAAGGGTTATTCATTTGTTTTGGAACAATCAATTTAGGACCGTAATATTTTTTTCAATTAAGAATGAAGTGTCCTTTACTGGTGCCTGACAGCTAAAAGTGTCCATCATTGGTGCCGTCACCCTACGTCGTTCTGGTAGGTTTAAGGGGAGAGAAACGTTACCTCATTGTGTATGGAAATTTGAGGCTAAACAATGCTCTTAAAAGAATTACATGGCTTGTAACTTTCTTAGTTAGTTAATTAAAAACATGTTAAAAACTGAAACAAGAACTCTTTTGCAATTTGTTGTTTTATCTGACTTTGACAAAGTTCCGTATGAGTAGAGGTCCGATCGAGTTGGCATACTACACAACAAATCAATGACTTTTTAAAATGTTTTCCGCAAACGAAGCCAAATTTTACACAATCATATATTTGTTGCCGACATAAAGAGTAATAAAACTAAAATTTTAATATCCGTTTAAAACATACAATGTTATGACTTATTTGGTCAAGTAGCGAGGTTAAATTATGTATATTTTTTTAGTACAAAAAGAGACATGATTTTTTTTGTTCCTTTATGAATCACTAGCTTTCCGCCCGCGACTTCGTCTGCGGAGAGTCAGAACTTCTGTTGAAAGTACAGTTATAGTTAACATCACCTTATAAGGGTTTTAAAAAAAAAGTCTAGAGCGTGAATTTTAAGTAAGCAGTCCACATAAACAACTTTAATTTTATGGCGCTACATACAAAATAAATTCACTGCCTCTCTTTCACCATTACGTTTTTTTATACGAGTCTAGATAAATTTGCCACATTTCTATACAAACAATTAACCCACTTAGCAGAAGATTTTCGATTAACACCGAAGCTGAATATTTTCTGTATGTAATAATAATACCCATTTTCATATCTTGAAGGTATGTAACTTTGAATATTACATAATTTCGGTACAAACTTTACAGTCAGTAGTCTTAGATCCCAAGTTTTTTTGGATTTGCTCTTAACTAACTATTAGGTACCACCTTTTATCCACGTTTCTCACTTATAAATATACCATACAATTTTCTACCCCCTGTTTTACCTACTTAGAGGTAGTTTTTCCTGAATCGAGCATTTCTACCAAGTTTCAAGTAAGTAAATCAGAACATAAAAGTATTCGTTCCTGTAGAAGCTTTGCAACCCCCTTTCATCCCCCAAGGGTTTGAATTTTAGTTATCACGTGACTCATTGTTTTCATTGCAGAGCAATCATTTCTACCAAGTTTAAAGTAAATTTAAACATACCAAATATTTTTTCCTAAACGAACTTTGCAACCCCCTTTTATCCCTAGGGGTTGAATTTTAGTAATCGCTGAAATACGTGTCACATTATTTGCATTGAAGAGCATTTCTACCAATTTTCAAGTAAATTTGACCACAAAAGTATTTTTTCCATTTAAATTTTGCAATCCCCTTTCATCTCTCTAGGGGTTGAATTTTAGTTATCACTGATATACGTGACTCATTTTTTTAATTTCAGAGCATTTCTACTAAGTTTAAAGTAAATTTGAGCATACCAAATATTTTTTCCTAAACAAACTTTGCAACCGCCTTTTATCCCAGGGGTTGAAATTTAGAAATCGCTGAAATGCGTGTCTCATTACCAGTGATCGGAAATAGGTGAGCTAATCTACCTAAACTTGATGCTTATTCATTCATGCGTGAGTGAGATGGGAATACATTATTGAATGAACATGCATCAAGTTTAGGTAAATTAGCTCACCTATTTCCGATTACTGCTCATTACTTGCATTGAACAGCATTTCTCCCGAGTTTCAAGTAAATTTGACCATAAAAGTACCTATTTTTTCCCATACAAACATTGCAACCCCCTTTCATCCCTCTAGGGGTTGAGTTTTAGTAATCGCTGAAATACGTGTCTCCTTATTTGCATTTAAGAGTATTCCTACCAAGTTTCAAGTAAATTTGACCATAAAAATATTTTATCTTTAAACACTTTGCAACCCCCTTTCATCCCTCTAGGGGTTGAATTTTAGTAATCGCCGAAATACGTGTCTCATTATTTGCATTGAAGAGCATTCCTACCAAGTTTCAAATAAATTTGATCATAAAAATATTTTATCTGTAAACACTTTGCAACCCGCTTTCATCCCTCTAGGGGTTGAATTTTAGTAATCGCTGAAATACGT
This sequence comes from Acleris cristana, assembly GCA_948252455.1. Lineage (NCBI taxonomy): Eukaryota > Metazoa > Arthropoda > Insecta > Lepidoptera > Tortricidae > Acleris > Acleris cristana. The sequence goes on along the minus strand of OX411801.1, from coordinate 7,094,818 downwards.
GTCTCATTATTTGCATTGAAGAGCATTCCTACCAAGTTTCAAGTAAATTTGATCATAAAAAATATTTTATTTATACACACTTTGCAACTCCTTTTCATCCCTCTAGGGGTTGAATTTTAGTAATCGCTGAAATACGTGTCTCATTATTTGCATTGAAGAGCATTCCTACCAAGTTTCAAATAAATTTGATCATGAAAATATTTTATCTGTAAACACTTTGCAACCCCCTTTCATCCCTCTAGGGGTTGAATTTTAGTAATCGCCGAAATACGTGTCTCATTATTTGCATTTAAGAGAATCCCTACCAAGTTTCAAGTAATTTGATCATAAAAATATTTTATCTTACACACTTTGCAACCCCTTTTCATCCCTCTAGGGGTTGAATTTTAGTAATCGCTGAAATACGTGTCTCATTATTTGCATTTAAGAGAATTCCTACCAAGTTTCAAGTAATTTGATCATAAAAATATTTTATCTTACACACTTTGCAACCCCTTTTCATCCCTCTAGGGGTTGAATTTTAGTAATCGCCGAAATACGTGTCTCATTATTTGCATTGAAGAGCATTCCTACCAAGTTTCAAATAAATTTGATCATAAAAATATTTTAACTGTAAACACTTTGCAACCCCCTTTCATCCCTCTAGGGGTTGAATTTTAGTAATCGCCGAAATACGTGTCTCATTATTTGCATTTAAGAGAATTCCTACCAAGTTTCAAGTAATTTGATCATAAAAATATTTTATCTTACACACTTTGCAACCCCTTTTCATCCCTCTAGGGGTTGAATTTTAGTAATCGCTGAAATACGTGTCTCATTATTTGCATTGAAGAGCATTTCTACCGAGTTTCAAGTAAATTTGACCATAAAAGTATTTTTTCCCATACAAATTTTGCAACCCCCTTTCATCCCTCTAGGGGTTGAATTTTAGTAATCGCCGAAATACGTGTCTCTTTATTTGCATTGAAGAGCATTCCTACCAAGTTTCAAGTAAATTAGACAATAAAAATATTTTTTCCCATACAAACTTTGCAACCCCCTTTCACACCTTTAGGGGTTGAATTTCGAAAAATCCCTTCTTAAACGACGCCTCCAATACAAAACCAACTTCCCCTCAAAATTCCAACTTTGTATCTTTATCGGTTTCGGCTGGGCGTTGATATGTCACCCGGGACATTGCCTTTTATATATATAGAAGATAACGACTATCACGCAGAGGTCAATATTGTGAATCATTGTTGGTTGATGCAATTTGATGCAGTTTGTACAAGGCGTCATACGAGCAGAAGTTAAATAATTAATTAAAACTAAACAATCTCACACTAATAGGGAAAATTCATGACTTTTTCACAGCTTCAATAATAGCTGATTCATGTAACAAACAGTTGAGAAAAAACATTTTTTGAAAAGCTATAACAATAACCAAGATATAAGCCAACAAAGATTTGTTCCTATCTCTTTATAGCAAAACAATTTAACATGGAGTTTATATGGCCGACGTGTTACATGATGTAACAGTGCATATCGGATCTCTGTCTAATCGCTGTCTAATGAGCAGTTTAAAATGCTTGCATCATCCTTGTTTCTTTTCCGATTTTAATTTTAATTTCGCTTTTGGTGATCTTTTTTAGGTTATTTTCATATTTTGTTGATAAATGCCCTATGTATATGGTCCATACCAACTGACATGTCTCATTTATAACCTCAAAATGCATCGTTTTGGCTAAAACGGCCGTTTTCTGGTGAATAAAGCAACTAGAGACCACATTATGCAAATTTCTGATTTTACATCCTGGTCGGTTTTTTTAAAGTCAAAAATGTACAGTCGAGTTCATAAATATTTATACATTTTAGTACCTTGTCTATTTAATGTCATGTTTAAATTGCCATTATATTTATGAATTTTCACAGCGATAAAAGTGACAAGGTACTAAAGAGTATATATATTTATGAACTCGACTATACCTAATAGTAATTAATGCTAGACTAAGAATCATTGTAGTATGAAATATGTTTAAAAAATGACTGACTGTTGAGTTTGTTGCGGCGTTTCTTCTCAGCAGTGGTCTCCTCTTGGGAAGCGCTGGTAGATTCTTGACGTGTAAAAGTGCCCGTGCGGCCTACCTACTTACTGAATAAATGTCTTTTATCTTTTTTTATCTTTATAGAGTGTTTACTAAATAAGATAAGTCAGATGGTATATTATAAGTAGAGACATGACGACTCTATATATTAAAAATCGTCAGTTGTCCGTCCGACGATCGTAAAAAAGTTATTATGCGGGCAATGTGGGCTTCTATCTCGTAACCACATGTGGGATTGCGGTCGCTTGTACTTTAACACTTTTACAATTGTCTGTACTTACCCTTATTCTATACTAGCATTCGCGCGCGACTTTGTCCGTGTAAAAGTTGTTTCTCGCTATTCCTTCGGGAACTGTCCAATTTTCCGGGATAAATAGTACTCTATGTGCTATTTCAGACTCTGCATAAGGTCCTGCCACCAATATGCCAGTATGCAGTAAGGAATATACCTAAGCTATAGTTACGCAAAATAGCCATAGATGGCGTTAATTAACCTTAACGTTAATAATTAATAGGTGCTAGTTACCTAGCACCTATTATTAAAAGAGAAGTGAGAGGACCTTAGCTTTAAAAATAAGTTTCTGTCAAAAAAATATTTTTTGGGATAAGCTTTTGTTGCCGGCTGTACTTTTTTTTTGCAAAATCTTTATCTGTTTAATAAGACCGAACTAATGAGTCCCAACACGTTGGGTCTACGTCAAGTATAGCGGAGATCCTGTCGCCACCTTCCGGCTCCATCACCAGATCAGCTCTTAGATACACTAATATTGCATTGTCATCGGGTTTACATATGTGGTCCAAATTTCAGCCCATTCCGTTGACGGGAAGTGGGTCAAATTTAACTTGCAAGATTTGACCCTAACATACATACATACATACATTGCAAGTTAAATAAAAGCTTGTAAAAATGTTCTAATTGGTCCATCCGTTTACCTACTACGCTACAGATAGACACATACATACACAGATAGTGCACAGATACAATATAAATGTATTGTATTTGCTTAAAACATCCCTCTTTTCACGTAGCGGATTTATATTATACTTAAGTAAGTATAGTTTTTAGGTATTTCTCGTTGAACTAAACTTGTAATAAATACATTGGAAAATTATATTTTTGCATCACTTAACTTGAAACTAAGAAATAAAGTGCGCAATTTTCCATGAAGCTTTAGTTACACAAAGAAATCATAGATGGCGCTAGCGGTCCTGATTTCTGTAAAATAAAAATAACTTTTGGCATATTTGCCTTAGAGATAGAGCCTTGAAATTTTATAACGATTTAGATTCTTTGTTAAATTCGGTTAAGCATTTTTCGAAACTATTGAAAATGCCAAGGGGTACCTTGTCACTTTAAACGCTGTGACAGTTCATGTATGGCTGTATAAGCATGACATTAAAAAAAAAGCCATTACAGGAAAAAAAAAAACAAGGTACTAAAGTGAACACAATACATATTATTATGTATGCCATACATAATATGTATTTATGAACTCGACCGTAGGTACTTGGTTCATTAGCGGCCTGTACACGTAAAGTTCGGACCGCGGGAAACGCCACGCGCCGTTCCAATCTTCGTTCCGAACCGTACGTGTAAATGCAACTGTAAAAAATGAACTATCACGAACGTTAATTTGTGACCCATTTCAAGAAAAATATGCTTGAACTCGTCAATGTCATTAGAGATGTCAAGTCATTTGTAACTTTTAGGAAACTCAACCATTATTGTTGTAGAATATCAGATTGACTTTGGACCTAAGGTGGGTACCAAATTAAAGTTCGCGACTGTACGGTTCGGAACGAAGATTGGAACGGCGCGTGGCGTTTCCCGCGGTCCGAACGTTACGTGTAAAGGCCGCTATTAGGAGCTAGAGTAAAACATCAATTTTTTTATTACATACATACACACAAACCCTTATTTTACTTGATTAAAAGAGCCTTATTTAGGCTCTATTTATAACAATATTTTTAAACAAGGAAACTCCCAAGACTCAGATATATTTGCCGTTATCGAGGATCAAACCTGAGACCATTATCTGACAATAAACTTTTATTACACCAGTATCTGTTCTTTCAATAATTTGTGTAGCGTTAACTGAATCATAAAGCAAGTACTGCTTTTCATTATACTGTTTCAAAGAAGTAAAAACTGTTAGAGTAAAACAATTATACAATACACAATAGTTACACAGTAAAGCAACAAATTCAAAATGGCTGCCATAAAAATCTACCCTAAAATTTTTATTAGTAGTTATTTGCTATTGAAAATAACGGTAAAACAAATATTTAAATGAAACTGTTTTTGTAAACAATGCTTTAACGGCATTTGAAAAAAGAACGGCCGTTACATTTTTTTAATTAGAAACCTTAGAGTCTTGTTGTGAGGTTTAAAATTGATAGTATTTAAGAGACCGTAGACTATCGATTTAATAGAAATATACAGGCTTTAGATTTAATAGAAAAGCGTTGGAATTTTAACTGTAAGATATCGAGAAGAGGTTTAAAATTCAATGTACGAAATTTTGACATATGTTGTTTTGATTTGTGTAAAGTTTTAGTGAAAAAAAGTGACTCACGGCAAAAGGAAACGTATATGGTTTGAATGACATTTGTTTGAATATTCACAATGTGCTTTTTACCTGAAATGTTTGACGAAGATTTGAATTGATAAATATACAGTTGCACAAATAGGGGTTTTATAAACATAACAGGATACCTCCACGCGTTCCCGAGATAAAGGGTCTTGACACACAGACAGACGGACAGACGGACAACAAAGTGATCCTATAAGGGTTCCGTTTTTTTCCTTTTGAGGTACGGAACCCTAAAAGCATACATATGCAGGCTGATAAACACAATACCCTACTCCTTCGGCAGTTGGGTAAAAAAAAGTTCGTATACTGCCAACATACACAGTTAACGTGCTAGGGTTGTCAAAACTTGTAAAGTAAACTTGTAATCTAGGGTTGTCACAGAGCCAATATTTCCAGCGTTGCCCAAGCGCCGGAACATGTGTCGCGGACAAGCGGGTCATTAAGGGCCGCCTGCGCATACCGGGCGCGGAATGTCTACATCGAGCCCTTAAGGGGACGTGCCACAGAGACATAAAAATATTTTGCAGTCAAAGATGTATTTTGAGAGTAAGTTTTAGTAGATTGAGAAATCCTTGTTGCCATGTGTCTAAATTAATAAGAAAAAGGAGAAATTAAAATGTAAAAAAGAACATATATTGTACTATAAAGTGTTTACATACATTAAAATACATACAACGCACTCAAAAAAAAATGCCGGCCATTTTCAAATATAAGAAATTTCTCTTAGGCCGCATTTCACCAAACTGGAATAAGGTCTTATACCTAGATTAAACGCCGAATTTGTATAGACTAATCTCGGAGTAAGTCTTATTCCAGTTTGGTGAAATGCGGCCTTAGTAAGTTGAAATCACTAATACCTAATAGGCTGGTAAACATTTTAGCCTATTTGTGCAAAATGTGGTTACTCAATAATCAACAAGTTTTTAAAGTTGTTGGTAATTCTGTAGCTCTGCCTACCCCACTCTGGGATTACAGGCGTGAAGGTATGTATGTGTATTTAATCAAACGTTTGTGACGCTCGAAATTCACATGAATCATAATCTATATATATATATCTATCTAATATATAAAATTCTCGTGTCACAGTGTTTGTAACCAAACTCCTCCGAAACGGCTCGACCGATTCTTATGCAATTTTGTGTGTATATTCAGTAGGTCTGAGAATAGGTCGTAAACTATTTTTCATAAGGTTTGTATGAAAAAAATAATTACACCCGGGCGACGCCGGGCGCGGACAGCTAGTATATATATATATAAAAGGCAAAACTGACTGACTGACATATCGACGCACAGCCGAAACTACTGTACCTAGAAACTTGAAATTTGGTACAGGGGTTCCTTTCATGATGTAAGAGAGCAGTAAGAAAGGATTTTCCGAAAATCGACCCCCAACGAGAAGAAATGGGGGGAGTAGCGGGAAACTAATTCTACGCGTACGAAGTCGCGGGCGTCCTCTAGTCTCGTATAAAGAACATTTTTTTTTAATGCGTTAACAATATGTTAATATAGTGGTCCTTCCCCTTAACCCCTATCTCTTTGTCCTGGGGCGGTATGAGTCCGTCTGTCCGTCCGCCACCCCGGTAGCCAAAAAAACATGTCAGCTATGACTAACTATCAAACAAGGTCAGTAGAAATAAGGGGAAAAAGGTTTTAGCTTTTCGATGCCGTGAGCTTCTTAGAGATTTAAAAAATGTCTTTATTTATTTAGAGACGCCATGAGAATACTTGGTAGTGACCCTGCCTACGAAGCTAGCGGTCCTGGGTTCAAATCCCGGTAAGGGCAGATATCTGTGTGATGAGCGCGAGTATTTGTTTCTGAGTCTTGGATGTTTTCTATGTTTTTAAGTATGTATTTCTCTATGTAAGTATGTTTATCGTTGTCTAGTACCTATAGTACAAGCCTGGAGCTTAGTTTGGGACTAGGTCAATTGGTGTGACATTGTCCCCTGATATTTATTTTATTTATGTATATACCCTTTTTAGGGTTCCGTACCCAAAGGGTAAAAACGGGACCCTATTACTAAGACTCCGCTGTCCGTCTGTCCGTCTGTCTGGCACCAGGCTGTATCTCATGAACCCTGATAGCCAGACAATTGAAATTTTCAAAGAAGATGTATTTTTGGTGCCGCTATAACAATAAATACTAAAAACAGAATAAAATGAATCTTAAAGGCTCCCATACAACAAACGTGTTTTTTTGCCGTGTTTTGCTCGATATTAATAACGGCAACAGGGAAATAATTATATAAAAATATAATAAATATTTAAGGGGACTCCTATACAACGAACGTGTTTTTTTTGCCGTTTCTTTTTAATGTTGTATAGACTGCTAATGTGGTACGGAACCTTTCGTGCGCGAGTCCGACACGCACTTGGCCTAGTTTTATTACAAGTTAAGTCAACTTGTACCTTCCCTTTTTCACTAGGACCTTTTTCACCACAATTTAGGACTTACCTATACCGACCCTTTTAAATAACAAACCTTGTGTAATACTTTATATATAAAAATTAATATAATTCCCATTCAGTTACTATGGAGCACCAAGCTTCAAACTAATGACTTTAAAAAGAATAACCAATGACGCCATACGGCGTCGAAATTGTAAAGAAATGAGACACCTTGGCCTTGAATATGCTAATTTATTTTGCACTGAAGTCATCAATCAATGCAATTCGCGGGTCATTGTCGACTTGGCTACATGGCTCTTGCAAACAACTGGATTTGACTGTCTTATAATCTAGAAAAATTAAATTCTTTTTTTATTATCGACGATATGTTAGCCTATAGTCTGTGTCAATTGAAATTGCCAAAGATGTAAACGAATTAGTACTGTTTGATACATATCCTCTAATATTCACCAAGCCTGTTTTTGTTTAAATAACGTATAATGAATAGAAGTTTAATCTTAAACTTTATGTCAAAGTAAAAATCAAGTGTATAAATCATTGCTAAGACCTCATTTGATCTTTAAAAGCACGTGATTATCCAGTAATAATGGTAAATTGGTTCGTTTGGTTGTGTTTACATCTTTGCTAATTTCAATTGGCACAGACTATACTTGGTAGTGGCCCTGCCTACGAAGCTAGCGGGCCCGGGTTCAGATCCCGGTAAGGGCAGATATTTGTGTGATGAGCGCGAATATTTGTTCCTGAGTCATGGATGTTTTCTATGTATTTCAGTATATATTTCTATGTTTAAGTATTTATATGGTTGTCTAGTACCCACAGTACAAGCTTAGAGCTTAGTTTGCGACTAGGTCAATTGGTGTCACATTGTCCCCCCCTGATAAGTGAAATTACTAGCATATTAGTCCTCATACTTGGCAACGCATTTGGTCTTAAGATTGTAGTCTTGGCATTGATGGTGCGTGCTTGCTGGTCTTCATCATCATCATCATAAACTCACGCCTTCATTCCCAGAGTGGGGTAGGCAGAGCCACAGACTCACCAACAACTCCAAAAAACTTGTTGATAATTCTGTGACCACAGTTTGCACAACCAGGCTAAGATGTTATCCAGTGTATTAGTGACAGGTTGCAAACCCATCGCCTAACAGCACTACACAGCCTTTAGTCCCTTAGTCGTCTCTTACGACATCCACGGGAAGACATGGAGTGGCAACATTCTAAACCCGGTACCACACGGCATCGGCTTGCTGGTCTTCTCCATGCCAAAAAGGAACTTTGCCATGAAATGAATGGTTCATCCAGACATTTATAACAGATCAATGGCTGTAATTACGAAAAATGCAGCCGCCATTTTGTTATTTTGATGGAAACGTCACATCATTAATTATGTATTAACAAAAGATTATTAATATTAAAAATTTAATGGGATATCCTCATTGTGCAATCTTTGCGGTTTTAAAAGGAATTGAAGCATTAAAAAAAGGAATAAGTGAGAGGTACTTACAAAATAAAAGTTTTGCATTCGTTGGAATTAACAAGAAATATTTTTTAAATCAAAAAGTACGTCCCGGAAAATTATAAACAAAATTAGGGTTCTTTTTATATGACGTGCCGTTTGTAAAAATCAATTCACTTGCTTTTTTCAATTATATTTTCTACTACTATAATTATTTAGGTCATAATTGTTACTATGTAGAAACAGATGCGGGCAAGCAAGTTGATAGGATAGCTCTTATAGTTTCAGGGAAAAATTGCTGTGACAGACAGACAGACACCGAAGTCTCACCATAAGGGTTCCTTTTTTACCATTTTGGTACGGAACCCTAAAAATAGCCTATGCCCACTCAAAATAATGCTAGGTACCTATACTCTGATTATTCTAAGATGATGCTTCGTAATTTCAATCACAACTCACAAGCGATATGTTTAACTAAATGAAAAGCAAGCTTTAAAAACCCGACCGCATTTTTTGATATTGTTATTAAACCCGTGTACTAATGCTGCTATATTCGTATATATTTGTGATGGTCTCATTAAGACCTTTAAAATGATACCTATTATAATATAATACTTATAAGACTTTTTTTGTTGACATATAAATAATTGTCATTTTGCAATTGATGTTATTTCAATTTTAAAAGTATGCTATGTCACCCGGGATGGTGAAAGGATTCTAACGATACCACACACATTTAAATCGGCTCAGGCGTTTAGAAGTTATGGTGGAATAAATGATCGTAACATGAACCCTGAAAACATTACACTTCTTTTTTTGGGCAGTCGTGTAAAAATAGGCCATTATAGTACATTACTGCACAGACCAGTAAGTGAGCCTTCCTGGACGAGTATGAGGTTAAAGACCGAGCCGCCAGGCTATACTTGAAACTATAATAGTACTCGGCACTCGCAAAGAACACTTAGCATAGGTACGCTTTTTGGGCGTTTTCACTAAAACCTTTGTTTTAAAAAAACACAAGCTACCTATTCCAGACACAGATAAAAAAGTTATGTTTCGAATAAACTATAGATGTATAAGACTTGTGCCCTCATTTTATTATGGCGCTTTTCACTTTTAAAAAAGCTACAAGCTCGAAATTTGTATGCAACATATTTTGAGAAAAACAATTTGATTGACAGTTCTTACGACTTTGATCCCCTAGTAGCATTAGGGAATATGCATAGTTTATGCCATGCTTTGTCACTTTCTGTCAGATGCAATTGTCACAATTACAGATAAGGACAAATCATGGCATAAACTTTTCCAAGCTTATTCCACGTTTATAATTAAGAGGGTGTAATCGCATTTCTCAACAAAATGTGAAAATACCGTAAATGAGATCACCAAAAGTGAAATTGAAATTAAAATTGCCCAAGAAATACTAATGATCCAAGCATTTTAAACTTCTAATTAGACAGCGATTAGACAGAGACATCCGATATGCACTGTGACGTCATGTAACACGTCGGCCATATAAACTCCATGTTAAATTCTGTTTTGCTAGAAATACGAACTTATCTTTGTTGGCTTATATCTTGGTTAATTTTATCTCGGTGGAAAAAATATTTTTCTCAACCGTTACATTTATCAGCTTTTATTAAAGCTGTGAAAAAAAAAACATGAATAATTACCTATTGGCCAACTGGTAATCCATTGGCATATAGTTATTTAGTTTTCCCATAAAACTGGCACTGGCCCAATACAATACAATATTATCGATACGCCCAGCATTTCCCAACTTTGGCCCCAATGTTTTCCGGTGTAGGGAAGGGATAAAGACAACCGGTAAAATTACTAGCATAGAGGCATTCCATAGTCCTGAGGCAACGCATTTGTAGTCTAATAGTAGATTGTTCAACCAGGGACTAAAACAAGCCATAATGACACGAGATGTTTAGCCACGCGAGCTGAGCGAGGGTGGCTATAGTTCGATTGTCATTATGGTTGTTTAGTCTCGCGTTAAACACTCTACTTTTCACTTTGAATGCGAGGAAAAATAAAGACAAAATTACAATGTTTATTATAACAAAGTTTCTTACAAATATGTTCCGCGGTTTTTAGGGTTCCGTACCCAAAGGGTAAAAACAGGACCCTATTACTAAGACTCCGCTGTCCGTCTGCCTGTCTGTCACTAGGCTGTATCTCATGAACCGTGATACCTATACAGTTGAAATTTTCACAGATGATGTATTTCTGTTGCCGCTATAACAACAAATCTAAATTCCATAAATCCGCTATAAATCCCATACAGCAAACGTGATTTTTTTGCCGATTTTGGCTAATTTTGTACAGATAATATACTACGACAATAGTACGGAACCCTTCGTGCGCGAGTCCGACTCGCACTTGGCCGGTGTTTTTTGTTGTTAAGGTGACTCTTTAAAGGCTTGCACATTTAGCCAACAGATTCAAGCTTGAAAACAAATTGGACCATGCATACCTAATAAAATGAATTCATCCTTAATATAATTAAATAGATTAATATTTGTAATCATTAATCGTGTTTCACGTTTTTTTTTTTATATTTTTGCAGTTGTTATTTTGAGGTTATTTCCACGTCCTAAAAATTGTCTATACACAATCACTAAAAATGGCGTTAATCCCATTCACAAACACCGTGATTGGTTGTTTAGGGGCTTCCACAGTAAATTAAAAAAAATACTTTAGTCCCTAGAGAATAAAGAGGTTTATTCCCGATGTGCAGAATTAAAGTAACATATTAAGAGCATGAGAAGTGAAAATATTATTAAATAGAGGACGCCCGCGACTTCGTACGCGTAGAATTAGTTTCCCGCCACTCCCCCCCATTTCTTCCCGTTGGGGTCGATTTTCGGGAAATCCTTTCTTAGTGCTCACTTACATCATGAAAGGAACCCCTGTACCAAATTTCAAGTTTCTAGGTACAGTAGTTTCGGCTGTGCGTTGATATATAAGTCAGTCTGGTTTGCCTTTTATATATATAGATAGATAGATGTCTATGGGTCAGAGATCCCACTTACCATCAGGTGGTCGGTGGTCGTTAGCCTTCTCTATGGCATAAAAATGGTAAAAAAAAAATTTTTTGTTTATCATGTTACAATCTTTTTAAAAACTTTTTTTTAACCAAAAGTAATTAGAATGACCTGTATATTTTTTTTATTGCCATCAACGGACAAACAGACATACGGCCCGCCTGATGGGAAGTGGTCACCGCCGCCTATGCACATTTGCAACGCCGGAGGCGTCACCAATGCGTTGCCGGTCTCGAAGAAATTTAATGATACCCTTTTTAAAAAGCTTCTATAGGCATTCACACGAGATCATCACAAAATCCATTTAAAAAAATGTCCAATATATTTCGATAAAAAAAATATGAGACGTTTTTTTCGTTAAAATAAAAATATCAATTAACCAATCATACTGCATAAGAAATTAAATAAACTATAAAATAAACACAAGTAACAAAAAAGGAATTGTCAATAAACATAAACCTTAATTAATTAATAATAATTAGTAACAACTTGAAAAATAAAATTATAATATCAACGTGCACGTATAATCACAAAAATAACAAATGTTCAATTATAGTTATTACCCATAACAGTAAAGCCGAGTAACTCAAAAACAAACAAAAACTAATTCCATAGCAAATACCATAATTTTATAGAGACTCTATCAATGAGTCTCGTCCCGGGCCATAACTCACGCCGGGTACGATCTATACATCATATAGATCCTCGATCTTTCAAAGAAATCATCGGAAAAAAGAACGAAACACCGTACAATGCATGCCATTATATCCATCCCTTTCAAACGGTTAAAAATGCGCCAGCGCGAAAGAGACGAACGAATCTCTTATTCAAGTGGCGGTTCTAAGAATATTCAGTCTCGAGCCGAGCTTTGGAACGAACGGACGGTTTTAAAAAAAGTTTTTTTTTTAATAATTGTGTGTGACTGTGACTGTGTTGTTTGAGTTTATCACGGGAATATGTCCAAAGGTTTGTTTTTTTAATTTACTCTGTATCAGTTTGTTAATTATGTTAGATTTTACGGAAATAAGTTTCGGTGAACATTTTTATGAGTTTTCGATACTTAAAGTTTTGAAAAATGTGACACTAACTTGAACGTTTGCAAGGAACATTAATGAGCATGAAATACATACATACTTGTTTAAACGTTAACGTTATTTGTGTTAAGTTGTTAAAATATACTAAAGTTGGTTCTAAATTGCAATATCTTCAGATTAGAATGCAGAATAGGTACCTAAGCAAGAATCAATTGTATGCACTCAACAGTCATTAAAGTAAATTGAAAAAAAAAAGTTTTTTTACTTTTAAGCATTACAAATTTGGATAACAAAACATGTCTTAGTACCTAAGTACTTTCAAAGACAATATGGAAGAATTATTCAGTAAAAAAAATACATTCTTGTATTATCTCACTTTTGCAATCAGCGTTACGATAAGAACCCAGAAAAAAAGGTGTACCTGCTGAGAACCAAAGTATTTTTTGCTTTCTATTATCTATACAACAAATACAAAAGTATTTATTTACAGAAAAAATGTTTAACACAATTAAAGTGTTTAAAAATGTTGATGTTTCAGGAAAAAAAAGTTGAATAGTTAGCAGTAGATAAAATACAAAAAAAAATGTTTTATGGACTTTGCCGTCAATGACGCATGCATCAGACATTCATGTAAATGGCGATATTGTTCAATAAATATTTTAGAAGGTTTTGGTTAGTTCCTTTAATAAACTAAGTAAAGCTTGTTGTAATTGTTATTAAAAACTTTTCTACGATTCCGTTTTTTTTAAAGATCAGTGTTTCTTAATATTTATTTATTTAACCTTTATTGCACAAAAAAACACAAATGGACTTAATACCTAATAGCATTCTCTACCAGTCAAGCAAATAATCATACTGAACGTAACAAAAGTAGCGCATAGAAAAAGAAACAAAACAAAGCAAAGAACATATTTCCAATGTAATTATAGTTTTCTCAAATAAGTAATAATATAATATCTACGACATATTCAAACAACATTAAAATCGTACTAGGTTTAATAGGAGAGACGTTATTTAGTGTGAAAATTTTGCTCCTTACGATCGTCTTTAATAAAAAAAGAAGAGCTAATTTTCAGTAATAATGACAGTTAGTAAGTATGTTATGTTGTCTAAAATTAATGTTGTCTGCTAAAATTTTCATAGGCGTTTTCCAAATAAAATTTTATTTTGGCTGAAATCAGGAAGTAAAATTAACCCTGTTTTAGTAATTAAATATTTGGTTTTGGTTTTATATCAACACCGATAGCTGAAAACAAACAAAAAGTGTTTTCTATAACATGAACGTTCATGTATTAGGCGTACTTTTTCGAATCAAATCGGAGAAATACTGGAAAAGGGCCAAATTAAGTACCTACCCGAAACCGTCATGCATGCATGACTCGATGTATGAATGCGGAAGAAGCGAAAGAGATTAGTGAGGATCGTAGCAGGTGGAAAGAAGTGGTCTCTGCCTACCCCTCTGGGAAACATACTGGTTTGTATGTATGTGAATTATATTCTTAACAAATAATAAAGTTTTGAATAATCATATTGTAAAAATAGGTGTATCCCAGTTGTCATTGTCATTTTATAAATTAAGTAGTGACCCGCCCTCGTTTTAGTCCGGTTTATGTGAGTTTTCTGTAACACCCGTGTATTAACCAAATTTTATTAAATTATCATGACATAATAACCTTCCTCACGAACCACTTTATCTATTGATGAAAATCACACATTAAAATCCATTGCGAAGTTTAAAAGATCTGTACAGAGGGACAGACGGCGGAAACCGACTTCTGTTTTATACTGGGTCCACATTATTGGATCACAAAAAAAAATGTATTGTAATTCATAATCATCGCAAGTCATAAAGTGTTTTTTACTGAAACGGTTTTATTTCAGGGTTGTTATAAAACAAAACTAACCTAACTTTACCTCATTTACCAGCTAGAAGTTTCAAATGTTTTTTTTTAAAAAACCTATTGAGTGAATAACAATACACGGACTAAAAATAATTAAGTGAATCAAAGCGCTTCCTTTTAATTATATACTAAATAAATACAGTTCGAGTCGGACGGTACGGAACCCTCAGTACGCAAGACCGGCTCGCACTTGAACGTTTTTTTAAATAAATCCTACACCGTATCGAATTCCTGAATTAAAAATATCTCAGCAACTCAGTTTTCGTCGTGACATGTCGCCGGGTCACGACATTTGACACAAAAGCCAGTCGGAAACGGAAAAATTGGGAGTGACACGATTCTGGCGTTTTTATACTTAGGTACTTTTACCCTTTGACCGTCACGGTCGTGATACTCGATTGGTATTGAGAATAAATAGAATAAGAATAAATTTTAGAAGAAAAACTTAGGATAAAAAGTTTACGTCTGTCCTTTTTAACTCCCTGAAGCAAAAAAGGGGGTGTTTTAGTTTAACTTATGTACTTATCTGTAGGTATGTCTGATTGTGTACTCGTAGCTCTCAAACATATGGCCCGACTCAGTTTTTTTTTTTTTAATATACCTACACTGGCGAGCAAAATAATTGCATCACTTTGCATTTTTTCATGTGCGTCTTTATACATTTTTATCCGAATCTGAAAATTGTGGAACCAAATGAAAGCTGATAATAGTATATGTAATTTTAATGCAATTTCATGTCCAAAGACTGAAAAAAGCTCGGTATTCCCAAAACGCTTCAAAAATTTAGAAAACTGAGAATGAAAGACTTTCTATAAACTATAGTATTTATAACAATAAATTTATAGCTGGTTTTGCTACCCCCGCCTAACTTACAGAATTTAAACGTTTTTCATAGACCTAATTAATTCTTTCGCGTATTCTTGAGGCATGGCGTCCCACTCCTCCAGCAAAGTTTGGTAGTGATTCTCTCATAAGCAAAGTTGAGCGAATGCAGGAGTGAAGTCCAAGCGGCGAGTTTAAGTAGTCCCGTCAGAGCGAACAAAACAAATATTAGCGCGTGCATTCTCAATTAGGCAGCCTTATACGTTCGAGAAGCCATGCTGCCAAATTGAATACACGCGCTGAATTTTGCTCGCTTTGACGGGACTACTTAAACTCGCCGCTTGGACTTCACTCCTGCATTCGCTCACCTTTGCGTTTGAGAGAATCAATACCCTTCTTTCAGCTCTGTGACATTAGACGGAGCAGGATCCCGCTTCAGAACGGTCCTCTTCAGGTAATCCCACATGTGTTCAATGGGATTAAGATCTGGGCTCATGGTTGGCCAGTTCATGTGTAGCTAATTTAATCGGGATAGTTGTTAGCCAGGTTTCATGAAAATCGGTTGAGCCGTTTGAAAATTCTATGTATTTAAGTATATATTTATCTATAAGTATTAATATCCTTGTCTAGTACCCATAGCACAAGCCAAGAGCTTAGTTTGGGACTAGATCAATTGGTGTGAGGTTGACCTCTATTTATTATTATTACAAAGGCTACTGACAGTAATAGCGGCCGAGTTAAAAACCATACAGTATCTTATCTTATCTTATCTTACAGATGGGCCCTTTCGGATACACTCCGACTCTTTTAGGATCTTTCATGCAATTACCCTCTTACACACTCAGCTGTTCGAATGTGCAGGTTTCCTCGCGATGTTTTTCCTTCACCGTAAGAGTGTCGGGTAATGCACTTAAGTTAGAAAAACTCATTGGTACACGGTGACCGCGGGGGTTCGAACTCGGTACCTTACGATCACGAGCCGACCCCCTAAGCCACTAGGCCACCACTCTTTATCCATAGTAGGGATTGCAAATAACCGGTTATAACCGGTTTTAACCGGTTATTTTCATACAAAAACGGTTAATAACCGGTTAAATTGCATTCCCTAATCCATAGTAACATTTAAACGGTAATGATATTACTGATTAGAATAAAGGCCCAAAGTATTTCTCTATATAAGTATGTTTATCGTTGTCTAGTATCCATAGTACCTACAAGCCTAGAGCTTAGTTTGGGACTAGGTCAATTTGTGTGAGATGCTCCCGTGATTATTTATTAATTTATATGACTATATTCATACCTTCACCCCTTCATGGCCAGAATAGGGGAGGCAGAGCTACAGAATTACCAACAACTCTTAAAACTTGGTGATAATTATGTAACCACAATAGGCTAGTGTCCTAAAAAACTCCATAAAAACTCTAATTAGTCTGTCATTTAAATTATCAAAAAATATTGGACACGTATATCAATTAAACAAATGAATGAATGTTTTCATACTAATATTAGGTATATACGTCAACATGTCTAGTATATTTTTTTTAATTAAGTTAGATATAGAGAGCTTTCTTTCTGCCAACAAACTGCGATGCAGTTTGGCAGATACTTAATTTTTTGTAAAAATAATTTTATCTAGATAAAATAAATTAAAAAAAAAAAAAAATTGACGAAGATAAAGTGAGTTGAAGTTTCGCGTGACGTCACGCCGTGGCAAACTTTATACCACGTTGTGACGTCACGAGCCCCCCCTCCCGAACTTTGATGCGCGTTATTTGTCAATTTTGATTGATTTGATAAAGCAAAATATACGTGTTCAATATTTTTTTGATAATCTTACTGCCGGACTAATTAAGTAGTTTTTTTTTCCAGGACACCCCCCTATTTGCACAAACAGGCTAAGATGTTTACCAGTGTATTAGTGACAGGTTGCAAGCCCATCGCCTAACAGTACTACAAGCCTTTATTTCCTCAGTCGCCTCTTACGACTTCCACGGGAAGATATGGAGTGAAGGTGCTTTTCCACCGGCGACGCGAGACGAGACGAGGCGGCGCGAGAATTTTCATTTGTATTAAAACACCCATTTCCACCGCGCGCGCGCTAGGAGGTTGCGCGATTTTTCAATACAAATTTCAATTCTCGTCCCGCCTCGTCTCGCCTCGCGTCGCCGGTGGAAAATCACCTTAACACTATTCTAACCCGGCAACCACACGACCAATATATGACTAGTATTCGCCAAAACAAATACTTTATCTACACCGTGAAGATTAACGTCTATAAGAGTTGGCGTCCACTAACCGGTTTAGCTATTTGAATTAAGATTTATTTGGCGTAAAAAATCTATTGATTCAAAGTGTTTTGTGTTAAGGAGCCTTGAGACAAGACGTTAATATCTATTCATTATATCTACATTATATTATTTTTAAAGATGATTTTGATACTTATCTATATATATATAAAAGGCAAAACTGACTGACTTATATATCAACGCACAGCCGAAACTACTGTACCTAGAAACTTGAAATTTGGCACAGGGGTTCCTTTCATGATGTAAGCGAGCACTAAGAAAGGATTTTCCGATAGTCACCACCAACGGGAAGAAATGGGGGGAGTAGCGGGGAACTAATTCTACGCGTACGAAGTCGCGGGCGTCCTCTAGTATTATAAATATATATAGACGACACCCGCGACTTGTAAGCGTAGAATTCCCCCTATTTTAACACCTTACATGATGAACTTTCAAAAAGCTTTTCTTAGTGCACCTCTAGGACATACAAAGCATATTCCCTCCAAATAAAGTTACGCCCACCCCGGTGCTTAAAATACGGTGACGGTACGGAATCGCAGTGACGCGTCGTATCAGCACCGTTTTTGACGCAAGCTCCATACACCAATGCTTAAAAAACGGTGACGGTACGGAATCGCAGTGACACGTCGTATCAGCAACGTTTTTGACGCAAGCTCCATATACCAATGCTTAAAAAACGGTGACGGTACGGAATCGCAGTGACGCGTCGTATCAGCACCGTTTTTGACGCAAGCTCCATATACCAATGCTTAAAAAACGGTGACGGTACGGAATCGCAGTGACGCGTCGTATCAGCACCGTTTTTGACGCACGCTCCCCACACCGCTGCTTAAAAAACGGTGTCGTTGCTTAAACAAACGACGGGGTCATAGTAACAACATGGCGCCGTTTTTGACGTACCGTAATAAACGCACCGTTAAGCATTGGTGTGGAGGGCATGCGTCAAAAACGGTACGGATACGACGCGTCACTGCGATTCCGTGCCGTCACCGTTTTTTAAGCATTGGTGTGTGGAGCTTGCGTCAAAAGCGGTGCTGATACGACGCGTCACTGCGATTCCGTACCGTCATCGTATTTTAAGCACCGGTGTGGTCGCAGCTTAAGTCCCTAGGTCTAGGTTTCGGCTGTGCGTTGATTGATCAGCCAGACTTTCTTTTATAATAAAGATAAACAAATCTTTAAAATGCTCGCATGGCAATGATGGACACTTTTAGCTGACAGGCACCAGTAATGGACACTTCACTCTTAATTTAAATTGCATGCGGTCCTAAATTGAATGTTGCAAAACAAATGAATAACCCTTATGTTCTGTAAAATATGAATCAAGTGTCAATTATTGGTGCCTTGTCCAATACTGGTACGTTAGTATTTTTTACGAAAATTATCAGAATTTTATTAAAGACACAGAAATAAAACTTGGAATAACAATTGTTAATGTTTAATTAAACATGCAGTAGGTTAATTGCTAAAAATCAGATGCAAACTTTTGTAACAAACTATATCATAACAACTTATCTTTAAGCGTATCGCGTATTTCTTTAAATAAAAATATTTCAAGCATCGTCTTTTGATATTGACTTACTTCAACTTTATTTAAAGGTTTTTTTTCCTTTTACTTATTAGTGACTACTTAATTAAAATTGGCGCAGTCGAAAGAATGTGAACTAGTTACATAAACTAAAATCAATACAACAATGTGCTTCCAAAGTAACTAATAATTTAATTAAACAAACTAATAAAAAATGGTTTAGTAAAAAATATCGGCCGCCATTTTGAAACCAGAGATCCTGCTTTACATGTAAAGGCCTCTTAACACTTAAAATAATGTATGGACTAGGAAATCTCTACAGATAAACTAGACAGACGGACAAATCATCCGAGACTTATTTATTACACTATATTGAAGTTAAACCTGTTTAATATCTAATGATAAACGGCATGTCTGTGAAAACTTTATATTTAAATAGAGGAAGTAAGATATAAGACGTCTGTAGTGGTGGTAGGTACAGTTAAGGATTTTAATTGTTGAGCCGCTATGGAACCCTGTCATAATGACAGCGTCAAACCACATGAAAGAAATTACGGCAAAATTAATGACTAACGTTATGAGACAGAGTTCCATAGTAGTTTGTTATGAACTTTTTTTGTGCAATAAGGTCCATTTTGACTAGCCTAAATTTTAATACTGATTTTCAAAGATTTTTGTTTAGTAGTATTTCACAAAATCTATATGTCAGGATTTTTTCAGATTTTTTGATTAATAAACTTTGGAGATAAGTGGGCGGGACGGTCATTTTTTTGTACATATTTGGCTAAAAAACTAAAAGTAAACCACAGAAAAATAAAAAAAAATATGTTTTCATATGTGCAGATTAAGTTCTTTCATATGACATCCCATTTGCTATAATCAAATCCTTTTCATTTTTCAACCCCCCATTCTAGACCCCCTTTCAATTATTTATAAAATTAATTTCATATTTTTTTACTTAAAACAGATGCGGGCGAGTAAGTTGTACAACTATGCTAAATTCCAAGCATTTGTAGTTGCTGAGAAAACCTGCTGTGACATACAGACAGACAGATAACGAAGTCTCACCATAAGGGCTCCTTTTTTCCCATTTTGGTACAGAACCCTAAAAACTCTCAAGTGTGTATTGGGCTGGCGCTGCTTCTATTCGAAATCGAATTCAAATTGGAATCTAATAATACCTAAAGTTGCCGTCAATAGAACTTGCGAACTATGTAAACAAATTAGTACTGTTTGACACGTAACCTCAAATATTCACCAAGCGTGTTTTTATTAAAAATAACGTATAATGAATAGTTATTTCATCTTGAACTTAATATGAAAATAATGATCTAGTGTATAAATCGTTGCAAAGACCTCACTTGATCTTTACAAGTACGTGATTATCGAGTAATCATGGCGAATTGGTTCGTTTGGTTTTGTTTACATCTTTTGCAAGTACCATTGACGGCGATTGGAATCTAATAATACCTACTGTGGGTAAGGAACCCTCGGTGCGCGAGCCCGACTCGCACTTGACCGTGTTTTGGAATGGTCGGTAGCGATCCGGACCAAACTCACCTGGGTTATTCCCACCTGTTACCACCAAGTTGTTACCACTGGTAACAGCTGGGAATGTTTTTCTCATCTTTTACCACTAAAGTACTCGGTGGTAACAACTGGGAATATTTTTCCCATTTGTTACCACTAAAATATTTGGTGATAACTACTGGGAAAAAAATCCCAGTAGTTAGTAGTAACAGTCGGGAATTTTAATTCCCATTAGTTACCACTGGTAAAAGGAAAAAAATCCCAGGGGCCTGTTTTATAAAGCTACAAATTACAATTTACAGGTTACAAGTTTCCTTTTGACACAACCTCGACCAATGACGAGCAGCCATTTGAGCAGTGTTGCCAGTTTAGACCTGTAAAATTGTAACTTGTAGCTTTATTAAACGTGCCCCAGCTGTTACCAGTGGTAACAAATTGGTGGTAACAGGTGGGAATAACCCACTCAGTTGAGGTACCTAAACTAAAAGGTACTAAATACAAGCTATAAATGGTCATAAATGTTAATTTGTAGTAATTTAAGGCGGTAATTAAATTATACTGCTTCATTAATGTATGCTTGTTAGTTTAAATGCGTATACGCACGATAAGTATCTCGTTTGAATTGGTCGAGTTGTTGAATCAGTGGTTGGCTTGGGTTGTGGGTTCGGTGCCCGATTTGGACATTTTTTAGGGTTCCGTACCTCAGAAGGAAAAAACGGAACCCTTATAGGATCACTTTGCTGTCAGTCTGTCTGTCTGTCAAGACCCTTTATCTCGGGAACGCGTAGAGGTATCGAGTTGAAATTAAAACCATATACTTCGGTTTACAGTCTCTTGAAGCTGTGAAAAAATCAAACTTCTACATTTACGTAAAAAAAAGATACGACTGTTTACGCCGCAAAAAACGTGTATTTCGACACTCTCGAGGGAATCAAAATGTATAAGGTATTTCTCGTTGACCTAGAACTATGAAATTTGGCAAGTAACACAGTCTTTTACTACAAGTATAGGGAAAAATCTGAAATCTGTTCAAAATTAATTAAATCACAAAAAACAGGGTCTTTATGCAAGGAACGGCGGTCCAAATTTTGATTTGAGTTAACCTTTTCATAAGCGGAACCCTCGGTGGGCGAGTCCGACTCGCACATGTCCGGCTTTTTTGGTTTCGTGTTCAAAGGGTAAAAGTGCTTGTTTTTTTTGCGGGTTACATTTCAAATATTATGGTGAAAAAAAAAACGCGTTGAGTTAAAAACTCCGTTTTTTATCGTCGGTTAAAAACGGGTCTAATATGAAACTGACAGTCTTAATTAAACCTAGATTTCAGAATGACATTTTCATACAGTTTGACTATAGCTTTAGCTTAAATTTAGAATAGTCTTTTTAGTGCACGAGCCATAAATAAATTAAAACAAACGGTAATTTTCTTTAAATAACTTTCAAAGTACTAAGAGCACAGAAGCCGCTCGGAGATCAAAAAGAAGACGGCAACATACAACTCGGTGATGTAAAACAAGTGCGACACGATTCCCTCCACTCCGTTTTAAATAGAACAGTGAAATTCGAATTTTTATATCCAGTACGAGTCGGTTTAGTATTTTGAGGGTTCCGCTACGTTTTATTAATATTAATAGTGTTTATTTAGGCTACGATGTACTATTAGATCTGCGTGCTCGTAGTCATTATGTGGGATTATGTATCTACTGTATCTATGAAGATCCATAAAGAAGGGAACAGGCCACATGATAGTATAGATAGGTGAAATACTAAAGTAAATGACCTCTTGCATGTAGTTTTAACGGATGCGCTTCAATCAGTATAAAAACATTTTGTATAATTTCATTTAACTAACCACGAAAAGCATAATGATTAATGAACGTTTAGCATAAAAACACAATAACGTAACACTAATTTAGCATAACTGGTATTTTCTTGTTATTATGCATTTTAAATCAATTTCTTCTAACTAGGTTAGGTTAGGTTAGAACTGTGAACACGTTAATAGTAATGTAAGCAGGTAGAAATTTTTATTTTTTAATTTATAAACATTACAGTTTTTAAAATTATGCATTTGGTTTTATGCATCATAACTATTATATCGATGGTTTATTATGCAGATTGAAATTATGCAATTAGTGTTATGTAAAATGATCATTAGACCATTTGTTTTTATGCTAAACATCACACACCCAGTTTTAACACATCTGTATAGACCGATCGACATTATATATTTGAAATTTAACGTAAATTCCATATTAGTTTTGTACACAACTACATGGAAGAGGTTATTTACTTAAGTTTTTCACCTATAAGTGGGATCAGAGACCAATAATTGAGTCAAATAATTGAACTGATGTTAGCTGAGATAATCGTCTCAACGTAATGTCTAACCGGGTAGGGGTCAATATATACATATGT
The DNA here is from genome assembly GCA_948252455.1 of Acleris cristana. Classification (NCBI taxonomy): domain Eukaryota; kingdom Metazoa; phylum Arthropoda; class Insecta; order Lepidoptera; family Tortricidae; genus Acleris; species Acleris cristana. Next base: position 7,071,687 of record OX411801.1, on the reverse strand, counting down.
TTACGCATAATAATCATTAGTATCATTACGCATAAAAATCGATTGTCATAAAACGGTTTTTACAATAGAAAGGGTTTTATTTTAATTATTATTAAAAACTAACCTAACCTAATCTACACAATAGACGATTATTAAATTTTGCAATGTCAGCCTAAAATGGTGTTATGACTTATGACAATCGATTTTTATGCGTAATGACTAATGATTATTATGCGTAAACAAAATATGCGAGTTGGTAGGCTTCCGTCTAACCAGCACAATAAAATAACAATGCGAACACTGCTACTTGGCGGTAGGATAAGACGGTGGTTGGTACTGGGGCTCTACTTTGAAATCAGCAATTTGAACTTCGGATCGCCACGTCACTTTCTTGCGAATTAGCGTCGCGTCGAGAGCAAAAGGGATAGCAATAGACGAAGTTCGAATTACGGATTTCAAAGTAGAGCCTCTGAGCGACACCGTGTACAAAGGCTCGACCACCACTAAATAAATTACGACCATCGTTAAAGACACTTACGAACATAGATGGATACAGGGTGGGAGGGAAGTGACTATGACCACCAAACTCAGCCTCCCTCAGGTCAGGTCTTGTTTCCTTTTTTAGGTAGTCTAGATCAAAAGGCGATGCACCCGTAATGCGGGAGGAATTTTTCCTGGATCCGCCCATGCACGAACATGTTGTTTATACGCTCTGTCAGGACAGGGTTTTACTTTAACATTATAAGTAGGATGGGGGATGGCTGGCTGTCATTCTGAAAACATCTGTCCAATTTTTGTTTTTGTAAATTATTTAATCGTTGATTTTGGTTCGCAAATCCAGAGCAGTTTTGTGGGACAACTTGTAACATTGATGACTTGCATTGAATAAAATAACAGTGAAAAGATGGTTCCAAATGAGTAAGCGGTCAAGATCACACCAAGCCATTGAAGTGGATGCTTGCCATCTTCAAGGGTCATGGACTATGACTGGAAGACTTCGACGACAAGACAGTATTCACCGTACAACGTTGCTTATATATACTTACATACATACATAAACTCACGCCTTCATTCCCAGAGTGGGGTAGGCAGAGCCACAAACTCACCAACAACTCCAAAAACTTGTTGATAATTCTGTGACCACATTTTGCACAACCAGGCTAAGATGTTATCCAGTGTATTAGTGACAGGATGCAAACCCATCGCCTAACAGCACTACACAGCCTTAAGTCCCTTAGTCGTCTCTTACGACATCCAATGGAAGACATGGAGTGGGAACATTCTAAACCCGGGACCACACGGGCTATACTTACTTACTTACTTATATATACTTGACATTGGCAAAATTACGTTATTATGTAGACGCCATTAAATAAATAAATAATCCATACTATCCATATACTAATATTATAAATGTGAAAGTGTGTCTGTCTGTCTGTCTGTCTGTCTGTTACCTCTTCACGCTTAAACCGCTGAACCGATTTAGATGAAATTTGGTATGGAGATAGGCTTGAGTCCCGGGTAAGGACATAGGTTACTTTTTATTCCGGAAAATTAGACAGATCCCGAGGGAGCAGCGATAAACTTCTACGCGGACGGAGTCGCGGGCAAAAGCTAGTAATAATATAAGTAGGATATACCACCCAAGGCCTGCCGACTGCTTCTAATAATTACCCTTAACCACCAAAGCCTTATACGTAAACCAATTTGCCAACGGATCTCCAAACGCCAACAATTAAAAAATAATAAAAGTCCGTTCGGAAACTCGGAGCGTCTAAGTGTTCGCTTCGCAGAATAAATACTTAGTGGTACACAAAGAGATTCCTGCGTCATTAGCTGGGGGATGGTTTTTGCACGGACGCTGGAATTCGAAATTTGAAATACGCTCCTATTCTAAATGGCTGGCTGGCTTCGAATTAAAAATGTCTGCGTTTTGTTTTTCGAATTTGGAATGTAGGCCATAGACAAAAATAGAGCTATGGTTATCGAGCAAGGATGTTTAGAATGGACGTTCTAAAGGCGCCATCTTGACATCTGTTACATTTTGTTACGCCACACATTTAACAAACAATAAACTGCATGTATTTAAATTTCTGTTTCGCATGCCGTGTGGTGCCGGGTATGCCGTGTGGTGCCGGGTTTAGAATGTGCCACTCCATGTCTTCCCATGGATGTCGTAAGAGACGACTAAGGGACTAAAGGCTGTGTAGTGCTGTTAGGCGATGGGTTTGCAACCTGTCACTAATACGCTGGATAACATCTTAGCCTGGTTGTGCAAACTGTGGTCACAGAATTATCATCAAGTTTTTGGAGTTGTTGGTGAGTCTGTGGCTCTGCCTACCCCACTCTGGGAATGAAGGCGTGAGTTTATGATGATGATGATGTTTCGCATCTGTACAATAATTAAATTGAATTATAATCCTTGGCTCATAATTTATTTAAAAAGGCCCAAAAGAGTGCGTGCATGTTAGTGATATGCGCTGACCTCAGTGAAATTAGCAACATGATCCAATTTCTACCCAAAAACCGTTGCTTCTTGTAGAGCCATTGCCACTTAATAATATTGTAGTTTTTTTCTAAAAGCTGTAAGTACTTGAATTTTCATGTTATCAATACAGGGTGACAGGAAGTCCGATACAATCCGTTTAAGGAGACATAGTAGAGCTCATTTGGAACAAATTAGGTCATGTAGTACCCTGGCCGAAAATTATTAGTTTCTGAGATATTCATAATTTTAATCTGAATTTTGGTGATTTTCCCTTATATCCATGTCACGAAAAATCCTTAATGCCATGTTTTATTTCGGAAGTGTTTAGTTGTATTTTACATTATTAGAATCATTACAAATCAGAGCAGTTTTTAAACGCATTTGCCCGTTTTTTTTTATAATCCATACCAAGTGAAAAACAAACACAGGAACACCCAGTATGGAGAAACAAACTTTATGTGATTACTTAAAAACTTGATTATAAAATAAACGGGCAAATGTATTTAAAAACTGCGCTGATTGGTTTTCTATGTATTTAAGTATATATTTATAACGTTGTCTAGTACCCATAGTACAAGCCTAGAGCTTAGTTTGGGACTAGGTCAATTTGTGTGTGATTTTACACCGTGATAAAAAAAACTCCCTCGCCCAAAGGTTAATTGAAGAGATCCCTTAAAGGGATAAGTTTGCCTTCTGTACTTTTATTTCTGGTATTTTAATATTTGTGCAAAGTTTTTGTTTTAATACAATAAAGTGCTATAATATTTTTTAGTCATAATGTGTTTTAGGTCATATTTATCGCAAGTCATAACCATAATATATTTCATTAAGAAACTGTAACTTTTCAGGGGGATATTTATAAATCAAACCTAACCTAACCTAGCATATGGCTATCCATACAAGATTTATACCTCTCCAACCCCAAATCAATAAAACGTGTTAAGAAGTATTTTATATCATGTAATAACCAGGGCTACATTCTTTGATTGTCATATTCGTAAATAACCGTACTTAATTTAGTAATAGTATACGCAGGCCGGTTTTGTAAGGATCCGCTGGTAAACATGGCAGACTAAATTGTAGTAACCTCACTTAGGTATAACCTTTCACACTTGAGTTAAATTTAATCTAGCGGTTCTTTATAAGACTTCCTGTGATAGTAGCATTTACTCCGAACTCACTGACTACTCATAAGCCTCTGTGACTTTTGTAGTCTTTTAATATTTTTTTAAACTCTGCGATACATTATAAATTAGATCTTTATATAATAATAATAAAAAAAAACAACAATTACCTCGATAATGACATTATTACCAAAAAAAAAAGGGAAACAACGGGCTCTTTACATACATGCAAACATAACACGGAATAAAATCGTCGATTTAATAATAAAGTATTATGGGTACTAGAAAGTACCCATAATGTATTAATTGTAGAACAAATATGGGCCCATATTGGCTGGATGGAGACGTCGGGACCGGTCGGACCCGAACCTTGATACTATCAGTGCTCAGTATTCCGAAAATTCCAAGCCGATAGGACGTACCGACGGCAGCGCAGACGGCTGACGATCTATATTATAAAATACTAATGTTTTTATCCGACAAAAAAGAGAGGTATTAAATGTTTGCCGTGGGTATCTGTGTTTGTTTGTGGAATGATTTGGGTGGATGTAATTGACAAAAGGAACTTTTTAAAAAGGTGTCCTAAAAATCTGGGGATCTAGTGAAAAAGGGCGTAAGTAGACTCACTCTCATAATACAAACGGTGTACACATTCACGGAGTATATTAGACTTAAACCCTTTTTCACTTGATCTTCAGGAAACTTACACCCTTCTTCACTAGGACTCCAGAAATATGCTTAAGTATAGAGGTTTGTTCCAAAACTATAATAAAAAAAAAAATTGTACCTTATAAATATATACATATAATCGCTTCCCGCTGTCTGTCTGTCCCTATGTATGCTTAGATCTTTAAAACTATGGATTTTGATGCGGTTTTTTTAATAGATAGAGTGATTCAAGAGGAAGGTATTTATTTCTTAAATTGTGATAAATCTCAGTGACAGAACTTATGGCTAGACTAGGTATAATAAATAAATGCTGGTTTATTGTACGGGTGTGGCAGAAAACTCAAATAAACCGAAGTGAAGTGAGGATGTGTCGCTAGTTATAAATAAACCAATGTCTGTAATAGTAATCGAATGTGTGGAATATTAACAACCATCCCGATTGAATTGTTTTTTTAACGTATTTAAATCGTTCCATTTGTTTCGGAGCTATGGTGCCACAGACAGATAGATAGCTACACGTTAAAGTTACATCCCCCGTTTTTTGTCGAGGGCTATTAGGGAATCAAACTTGCGACCGCTAGCTTCGTAGGCAGTACCAACTGGGTTCATCGCGTAATTTTTTGTCCTACCCTCCTACGGCCCAACGGAAAATTCAGCATTAAGTCACTACGGCCCGTGGTCCTACCAGTAGTACTATTGTTTTATACTCATTCAGACCCAAGTACTTAGAAGACAAAATGGCAGGTTTTCTATTAAGTCCTACTGGTAGGACCGTGGTACGCTATTGGCGGGTTTTCTATTAAGTCCTATTGGTAGGACCGCGTTACTCTATGACTACACAACTGTCGAAGGAGCTGGGTCTGAATGACAAAGTTAATAAGTACTATGGGTAGGACCTTGGGCCTTAGGAGGCTACTCTAATTTCGTATGCGGACGGTATCATTGAAACTTGTGCGCCTGCGTACCTTTTTACCCAACTGTGCGACATAAAGGAGAATAATGTGTTTATCAGCCTATGTATGTTTGTATGTAGGTATGTTGGTTCCTTTGTGACGCTCTAGAAACTAAAACTTCAATGATTCATATGTCAATTGATTTGTCTTACTCTTGTGAGTGTCACTAAAGATATGACAGTAATAAAAATTCAATATGGCGGCAAACAGACAACATTTTAAAAAAGAAAAAAAAATCGACAAATTATGGCAAGTGGGGTATCGTTGAATAGGTATTTAAAAATCATCTTCAGGTTCCTTTCATCATTTTTCATTTAGAATGATCATTTAGGATTTATAACGATTTAAAGTTGGTAAGCAACAGTCGGGTTTTTTTAAGCTTGCTTTTTTGTCCCACTCTAATTTAGTATGCGAACGGTACGCGTATCATTGAAGCTTGCTCGGCTGCGCCCTTTTTTTACACACTAATGTGTAGGTATACGTTTATATTTTAAGCTTAGTGCACAGTGATACGGAATTATAAAATAGGATGTATGTATGTATGTATGTATGTAAACACTTGATTGTGCAAAACAAAAACAAAAACAATGCTAAGAAGATTTACAAAAAAATTACAAAGGCTAACTTATCCCTTTAAGGGATCTCTTCATGATAGTGAATAGTCTGACGAATGACGAGGTCATTATTATTATTAACTAGCGCCCCGCCCTCGCTTCGCTTCAGTTTAAGTGAGTTTTCTGTAACACGCGTACATAAACCAGAATTTATTATACATATAAAAACATTTCATGAAAGATTGAGGAAATTATCTAACTGATGTGAGAATTTGAATGCTGCTTGGCGGCCGGTTAAATAATAAGATGGTCGTAACGATCCAGGTACACAGATATACAAATATACAGATAAACAGACACAGATACACATTCACACAGATGCACAGACGCATATATACATAGACACACAGTAACACAGACAGTACAGACACATATATACATAGACGCACAGTAACACAGACACATATATACATAGACGCACAGTAACAGACACATATATACACAGATTCCTAGAGACATAGATATATAAACACGCAGATATACATGTTTAACTTAAACCCCTCTTTTTGCATCGGGGGTAACAAAGTCCCATGCGCACGCGCCCTTACATACGCGGTAACTTATCGCCGATCGCTTGCGTCGAGAAATATTAATTTTTATTCACAAACTTTTCCGTTACATTGCATGTAATCTGGGTAAAATCATTTAAAAAGTACTTATCTATATATATAAAAGGCTAAACTGACTGACTGGTGTATCAACGCACAGCCGAAACTACTGTACCTAGAAACTTGAAATTTGGTACAGGGGTTCCTTTCATGATGCAAGTGAGCACTAAGAAAGGATTTTCCGAAAATCGACCCCCAACGGGAAAAAATGGGGGGAGTAGCGGGAAACTAATTCTACGCGTACGAAGTCGCGGGCGTCCTCTAGTATTAAATAAATTTTCATACGTTGATACTTGGCCTACATAGACAATGGCAATTGTTGGAAATACCCTTTGAAATAGTGTATTTTTGGGATAAATATTATATGGTACCGTTAAACGTGGTTAGATTTTAGATTTTTGACTCAATATAAATTACAGTATAAATTGCAGGGCATGTCAAATTATAGGTATTTATATTGAAGGTCAATAAACTGACTAATAGTGACAGTTCAATTTACAGATTAGGCTAGCAACACCGGTCTCTTTAGTCTATGGCCTATCTGTCACCAGGGGCTCTACTTTGAAATCAGTAATTCGAACTTCGGATCGCCCCGTCACTTTCTTGCGGATTAGTGACGCGTCGAGAGCAAAAGGGATAGCAATAGACGAAGTTCGAATTACGGATTTCAAAGTAGACCCTCTGGCCCTACTTTGAAAATCGAATTTCGAAGTCACATTCTTGACACTCATCGAGACTAAATCGAGAGAAACAATCGAGTAACGTAATTTCGAACCTCGATTTTCAAAGTAGGGCCTCAGGGGACCTACTTTGAAAGTCGAAGGTCGTAGTAATGAGTGAAAAGGATGGATGGATGGATGGACCCCATGGTTCTTAGCTAAGTTTCATGTAAATTAGTTAGGCCGTTTAAGGCTGGTTTTTATAAAGTTCCGTTACATCAAATTTGGGTCAGGAATGTCAAAACTTGTATGAAGTTACTAAAGATCTGACATATTTACTAACGGACCTTTATAAAACCGGCCCTAAGAGATATCGGTTCTGAAAGCAGGAATCGCAAAATCATAGGACTTTTTTTAAACTCATCGCTATAGTCTTTAATACCTAACTCCTTATCTTAATACATCATCTACAGTAGCTTTATCTCCGCAATTTTGACAGCAGATGTCACTAATGCCAGCTTACGACCTGTCAAACTTCAAAAAAAACAACTGAACAAACCAGCCAAGCGATAATGAACTCTAATTCAAGCGTCTGCAAAATGCTAATTTTCTTTTTTTCCCATTGTGATTGTGAGGTTTTTTTCACGTTTTAGTTTTTGTTTCTGTTATAATGTTTATGATAAAAAGTTGGTTGTTATGATGTCTAATATTATGAATTGACAACGAATAAAAAAAAATCTAATAAACAGCCCGGTGCAAATCGTCTCATATTCGGATCTCCTACTATAACAACTAAATGACACTTTCTTAAGTGGCCAGTTATTGACGATTTACCCTAAGGCCCGCTTGCACGTAAACGTTAACCCCAGGTTAACCCTAGGTTAGAGGTCGATGGTCGGCTGTCAAGAACAACGGATGTCAAAGAAAATTTCTATTTTAATATTTAGTGTTTTTCTATATTTAGTGCGTTAAATAAGCGATTACTTATAGTAAATAGTTCTTTTTTACTGTGGTGATTGCTACGAGTTGTAGACGGGGTGTAGCTCTCGCTACAATGGATGTCCCGGACTGGGACGGAGTAAGCATGCAGGGCTTTTCTGGTGGCGTGGAAGCTGATATGGTAGCAGATGACGATTCTGACGTGCATCGACTCTCTGAAAAACGTAGTCGCGTAGACAGTGATGATATCAGCAGCGAAGGTGATGAGAGTTTTACCACGGTGGGCAAAAAACCAAAACGCTCCCGGCTTGCGACGGGCCAAGATGAAAGGACCGTGAGTAATACGGGGCAGGGCGCCGGTGTCGGCAGTGAGAATGAGGTTTGTGTGACGTCGAAGGAGCCTTTGCCAAAGCAAATTGCCTTGGCAAAACTTCTTCATGCCGAGAGAATTGAGGGAATTTTAAAAATAAAATTTAAGGGTCCGTACAAGGTATTTATCCAATTCGGTGCAAGGTCTGAGGCGGAGAAGTTACTTTTATCCAAAGTATTTAATAATGAGGAGAGAAGGACTCACTGGTCTAATATGGTCAGCTCTTCCTACGGGATGATAAAGAACGTAGACCTAGATATTGATGAACCGGAGTTTTTATCCAGTATTGAAAATAAACAGGACATTCTAGCCATCCGAAGATTAAACCGTCTCGGCCAGGACGGCCAGTGGGTGAAGAGCGAGACTGTTCGGGTGTGTTTTAAAGGGGATCTTTTACCGCCTTATATATTTGCATACGGGTGTAGATTTAAGGTCGAGGCGTATACTTTCCCTGTCACCCAGTGTTCCGGATGTTGGAGGTACGGCCATACGAGCAAGTTTTGTCCCATTAAGAAAATAGTGTGTCCAAAATGTGGCGAAAACCACACAAATTGCGAAATAACGAAATTTAGTTGTATTAATTGTAAAGGTCCGCACATGGCGTTGGACAAGTCTTGCCCTATATTTTTAAAAGAAAAAGAAATTCGGAGAATCATGAAAGAGGAAACTTGTACGTACAGAAAAGCCTTGTGGATGTATTTTCAAAGCAAAGAGTCTCACAAAAAGAGTCTTGTTTTGGATCCGGAATGTCATGTGGCCACAGTGTCCGGCGTCGCCACACTTCGTAAGTCATTTAAGGAGGCTCTGCTTTCTAACTCTGTCACACATCCACAGGGGCTGTTGACTTCTGTAGACGAAAGTAATGAATTTAGATCTAATTCTTTGACTGTTGATAGCGGCGTATCACAAGAGCGCAAGAGTCGTGGTAGCCAAAGGAAGAAATTTAGCCAGGAGCAATGTAACGGAAAAAAGAGGTTGTTTGACGATTCAGGAATTGTGCCAAATGAGGAACCTAGCACATCTGTATATCTCGAGCAAGAGTCTGAGGTTAAACCGAAAAGAAAGTTAGTTGATTTTGGCAAAATCGTATCGAGAATTAAACAAATTATTATTTCGGACAATAGTTGGGAGGACAAAATTAATTTGGTGATTAAGTTTGTTTTAGAAGAATGTTTAGTTGTATTTTTAAAGTATTTTAAGGAGGGAGGTTTTATTAATTATTTTTTCAATTGCAATGAATAGTGCTGTTGAAAGTGAGTCTTTTTTAAATATATTTCAATGGAATTGTCAAAGTTTGAAGCCAAAACTGCTTGATTTTGAAATCTTATTAAATCGGGAAAAAGTTCATATTGCTATATTGAGCGAAACGTGGCTTAAAAGTGAAACATTTCTCAAAATTAGCAATTATAATATATTTAGAAAAGACAGGTCAGACTCATACGGTGGCGTAGCTATCTGTGTGCATAAATCTGTTAAAGCGCAAGCGTGGCCGCTTGTAATTAGTAATTCAGATATTGAAGTAATATGTTTGAAAATTTTCAATTGTATCGGTTTACGTTTTATTGTGTCTGTGTATTGCCCTTCCACAGTGCGAACGACTCAACTTGACTGGGATGGTATTTTTGACTCATTTTCGGGGAAGACTTTAGTAGCAGGTGATTTTAATGCGCATCATACCAACTGGTCGTACAAGAGTGATCCGAGAGGGGTACAGTTGTTCGATTCGGCGTTAGAGCATGGGTTTGTATCTCTTAACAATGGAGAGGCGACTAGAGTTAAGCTCGTTGATGGTTTCTTACGAGAAAGTTCTCCGGATATTACCTTTTCTTCTTCTGATATTTCTGTCAGTTTCACTTGGAAGGTCACTAGCGAGTTTTTGGGAAGTGATCATCTTATTATTAAAGCCGGTTTATTTTATGCAGATAGACGTCATATTTTTAAAAGATTAAATTTTAAGAAAGCGAATTGGACAGAATATCGGGACTCAATTAAATCATTTTTTCATAACGCAGATTCTTTAGACGGAAATGTTCAGGTAATGTATGATTTTTTCGAGGCACAAATTCAAAAGGCAATTGGTTCAAGTATTCCGCTAGTTAAAATTTGCACAGATCCTACGCGAAAGTTTATTCCTAAGAGCTATTGGACTCCTTCACTGTCGAAGGTAGTTGCACAAAGGCGTCTCGCGCTGCGTCTGTTTAGGCAGAATCCGACTCCATCTAACTTGTCAATTTTGGAAGGCAGGGTGGCAGAAGCACAGCGTCTAATACGTAAGGCTAAGGAACAAAGTTGGCAAGATTTCTGTGGTCGTGTGGATGAAACCACGTCTGCATCAGACATGTGGAAACATATGAGATGGATGAAAGGCTTTTCTAGATCTAGGGTAGTCGCGTCAGAGGAGAAAAAAGAAGAATTGTTGTGTTCTCTTACACCGGATTCGGTAGTGCCCGCCATGCCTGTGCTGAATTCGGTTAATCCACATCTCGAGGTTGAGTTTTCTTTCGAAGAAATGGTTAGATGCCTTAAGAAGAAAGACTCCGCACCGGGTCTCGACTGCATTACATACTGTTTGATCTATAATCTGCCCTCGATTGCTAAATTGTTCCTGCTCAAATTATACAATGCCATCTTCTCATCCGGAATTGTTCCGAGTCAGTGGCGTGATATTCAGGTTGTGCCTATTCCAAAATCAAATAATGCTCAAGAACCATTAGCGAAATTAAGACCGATTTCTTTAATCTCTTGTGTTTGTAAAGTATTTCATTCCATGTTAGTCAGGCGTTTGGAATGGTTTATTGAAAAAAATGATGTTTTGTCTCCAAACACCGTTGGGTTTAGGAGAGCTCAATCATGTTTGGACTGCTTATCCCGTCTTGTATCATACGTTCAAGTAGGTTTCACGAAAAATTATTCTACATTGGCATGTTTTTTGGACATTGAAGGCGCATATAATAATGTCTCAATCGAGAGAGTCGTTCGGATTCTCGATGGCTTGGGAGTTGGATCTAAGTTTTGTAGTTATTTATGGGCATTTTTGAGCCAAAGACATTTAATTATTCTGGGTGAAGATGGAGATAAGTCCCTTATGAGATGGACTGACAAGGGTTTAGCTCAAGGATGTCCGCTTTCACCTTTACTGTTCAACATAGTTACTTACAAAATTTGTAAAGAGGTTACTAATGTTATGATCTCACAGTATGCGGATGACTTTGTACTTTATATTAGCAAAAAATGCTTGCAAGACAGCACAAACATGATGCAAGATGCCTTGGATGTAATGTTGAATATTTTGGATACTTTAGGGTTAGATGTGTCAGCGAGCAAATCAAAACTTTGTATTTTCTCCAGGGCTCGTAAAGTGCAGCAAGTTAACCTTGAAGTGAGTGGACAGCTATTAATCGCTGAGGACACTATTAAATATCTAGGGGTGTGGTTGGATAAATCCTTGAGGTGGGGAAAGCATGTTGGTTATATTTTTGAAAAGACACAAAGATTTCTTAGTATTTTAAGAGTTTTGGCTGGCGCTTCATGGGGAATTCATCCGAAACATCTTCGTAGGTTGTACATTTCATTAATTCGTAGTAGAATGGATTATGCTTGTTGCCTGTACGACAACAGTGCTAAGACACATGTGTTTAAGCTCACTAAGGTGCAGAATCAAGCTATGCGAGTAATAGGAGGTTTCATCAGAACAACCCCCATTCATGTCATGGAGAGTGAATTGTGTATTCCACCCTTGCATATAAGAAGACAATTTCTTGCCTCTAAGTTTTGTTTAAAGTCACTCGCTTGTACAGGAAGTCCTACTATTGAAGTTATTCGTGAATTAGAGGAGCAATGTCATAATAGTTACTGGGACAATAAAAAGAAACTTTGTTAGCCATAGCGATCAGTGGTATCGTTGGGGAGCATATTTTTTCTTCATATCCTTTACCTATGTTTAGATTAAGTATGTGGGTGACGAAATTTGAAGTGGGTAATGTTTTATTTTGTAATTTAGATTGTGTTTCAAACGCTAAACGTACTTACAATAATTCTGCTTTGCGTATTAATGTAATTATGGAGCTACAGGAGAAGTATTCTGGATGGTTAAGAGTCTTTACCGATGGTTCCAAGTCTAACGACAAAATAGGAGCTGCATTTTATGACCCACTCAATGGCAAAAGGGTAGGATTCAAAATTACGTCCAAGGTTTCAATTATGTCAGCGGAACTCTATGCTATTTCCGAAGCACTATCTTACGCCGAAACGTTGGAAGATCAGAAGTGTGTGATTTTGACAGATAGCAAAAGCGCTATCCAACATATCAACCGGTGTGCTTCGGGTCAGCAGTGTGTCTCGCTTGCGTATACAATCCTCGAGCAGATTAATAAATTTACTACGTCTGGTAAATGTCTAAGCGTGCAATAGGTTCCGTCGCATATTGGTCTCAGTGGTAACGAGGAGGCCGACCGCCTGGCTGGTTTGGCTGTTTTGGAAGGGGCGGATGTAGTAATTGATCCTGATTTTTCAGAGGTAGTGCCGAAGTTTTATAACTTGTCTCGGCTTCACTGGAAAGAATATTTTAACGAGCGTTCTCGGGATGTAGGAATATGGTACAAAACCATTCAATGCGAGCCTCCTCGAGTACCATGGTTCGATAGTGTTAAGTTAAGCAGGGCGCAGGTTGTGTGTGCGCACAGACTTCGGTCCGGACATGTTCCACTGAACAAGTTTTTTCATCTGATGAAGAAAGTAAATTCACCTAGTTGTGAGACATGTGGAACGTCTGAGGATGTGTATCACTTGTTAGTGGAATGTGTCCGGACTCAAACCAAGAGGGAAGGATTACTTACTCAACTCAATTTGAATATATTGAACATCGGACTGTTTCAGACCATTTTGGCAGAACCAACGACAGATGCTGCAAAATCAGTTTATAGATTTTTGAACAAGTAGTCCTTCCACCTTCCTTTCCTTTTTTTTCTGAATGATAACTATTTGTATTTTATTTTTGTTTAGTTTTGTCCAACGGGGCTGCCATGATCAAGATTGATCAAAGCCCTCTACCTTAAAGATTGTAAATAAATAAATAAAAACCCTAGGTTAGCAGGTTAATTCGTTAAAATTGTCAGTTCTCATATGAATCTGACATTCGTTAATAATTTAACCTGGGGTTAAATTTACGTGCAAGCGGGCCTAAGTTGTTTATCGTTATCTAGTACCCATAGTACCAGCCTAGAGCTTAGTTTGGGACTAGTTCAATTGGTGTGACATTGTCAAGTACAAATGCATTACCAATTTATGTAAAGACTTGGTTTATTAAATTACTATAGTGATTATCTTCTCTTTTCTTCTTCTGCAGCATTTTATTTAAATACCCACTGATGTTGTGTGGAACTATATCGCTCCAGCGCGGGTAGCACAAGTTGTATTTTCTCGCTTGTCGCTCAGTGCGTCTCTATCGTTACTGACTAGATAGAAAGGGAGATCCGAGCGACAACCAAGTCGCGGGCAACTTGTGCCATTCGCGCAGGCTTCTTTCAATTTGCCTTATCATGACTATGACGTTAGTGATATCAAATAATTTGACTGGAGGCCTAGTGTAAAAGGGCATAAGTCCACTTAACTGGTAATTAAAAGGGCATATATATAAACAGAGTATACTAGACATAAAGCCTTTTTCACTTGATCTTCAAAAGACTAGGTCACTTTTTCACTAGGACCCAGTTGAGCTCTCATTCCGAACAATTACTAAAGAGCCAGGGGTCAAAACTGAGCTAGAACCAGCTCTATGCTCTTACGCAACAATGCTGTAACTTGATCTAAGTACGGGCCGGTGGCATTAACTGTGGTTTAAACAGTAAACGGAGATTAAGTTAAGTGACGGTTGAAACTGGGAAATAGTCTGATAAAAACTAGAAGAATTGAAATAAGTTTATTTGCCAGGCATTTTACATAAAAGTGCGAATAATATTTAGTTAAAATATACAAGACTAAAAACTGAAAATACAAAGGACTTTCACCATAGTAATGTGTCACAGTAACTTTATGATTCAAGTCGCAAGAAGTGTCATACAAATTGTTTTATCTACACCTATACACATATCATAAGTCCTCTATTATGCGTTCAAAACCCGTAGGCAATGACCAGCATTACCTGTGGTAGTAGGTGACAGCGATGACAGCTGTTAATTTTGGAAGACGTTCCAAATTTGGATTTCATTACCTTACAATATTCGATAACGTAATGAAATTACGTTACAGCTGTCATCACTGTCACCTACTACCACAGGTAAAGCTGGTCATTTGCGTTCGGTTTCTGAACCCATCTTAGAGTACTTATAATATGTGTGTAGATAATGTACCTATTGTACGCGACTCTGCGTAATTGGTATTACACAACCATCATGGAAACTACTATTGTACCGTTACTGTGACGGATCAGGGTATACTATCGGGTTGATAGTACATAGTTTACCTACAAATATGGTCTTCACTCAGGTAATGTGTCAAAACGTTAGTAAACGTTTTGACACGCTGCTGGTTTTCAGTGAAGCCAGAGAAACAATACATATAACATACTAAAGCAGCTCAGTTTAAGTTTATAGAAATGGACAGAGCTGTATAACTGCTATAACTCTATCCCTTTATCTCATAACTGCTTATTTTGTCATGATAACTCCCAAAGCCTTCCTAAATACTGGGGTCCTAGTGAAATAACTCTTCCGAAGATCAAGTGAAAAAGGGTCTAAGTGTTCATTATTTACAATTTTGAGAAATAACAAAAAAACTAAGAAAATCTGTATTAAAAAGTAGGCTAGTCAAAATGGACCTAGAAAATAAAGCTCATAACAAGTAGGTATTTTCGTTTACGGTTACAAGGCATATTATCTTCAATACGGAACCCTCGGTGCGCGAGTCCGACTCGCACTTGACCGGTTTTTTTTATTACGACTTAAGTCGACTTGTACCGTTTTTCACACGCCCTTAAGATAATAAGCTAACTGCACGTTTAAATTAAACTATTAGTTAACCTCAACGTCAGTTAACTAAAGGTTCAACCGGCCCCTTAGTTTTATGGTTTCCATTTTGCGGACCTCGCACGATGTCATTTACCTTGCAAACCTTCCTTATTCAATTAGGACCTTATGACATAAGTTATAAAGACTATTTTAGCCATTATCAAACGCAAATTATAATTTGGTAATGGTTTTATGTGTTCAATGCCAGTGGCTACGAGTGGGGTCAAATTAGTATGGAGATTAGTGAATTGAATTATGTAGGGTTTGGTTGAACTCTACCACCTACTAACATGGCGTTATGCAGCAGTGTTCGCGTTGTTGTGTTTCGGTGTATAAGACAAGCGTTAAACCGACGATTTTTTTTATTAGACGAATGTATCTGTTACTACTGAGTTATAAAACTCAAGAACTGGCCTAGTAGCATGGTTGCGTCTATATCGCGTGTCAAATATGGATAAAGCATCCGTCACTGTCGTTCTTATTTACGTGTCAGAAGGTGACGGATGCCTTATCTAAACTTTATCACGAGATAAACGCAGCCGTGCTACGGCCCCTGGTGAAATTTAACAGAATTTTTTTAAAAAAAATCCGTTTCAATTCATATCTTGTAGATAATTAAAAATATTTTTTTCTACTACTAATGACTAAGTATTATTTAAATAAACTACATTACTTATAGGAAAGAGGCATTTCGTATTCTCTATATATGAAACTATTTTTATCGTTGCCCTGTATTAAAAGCCTACTTAGAGCTTTGTTTGGGACTAAGTCAACTATTGCTAAATTTACAATCATATATTATACGTAATCGTCACTATATGTACTTATTAACAAATAATATTTTCAAATTAACTTAAATTCAAATCAATAATTTATAAATAAACATAACCTTTCTACTCTTTCACTAAGCATGGTTTCAAATTCAAATGACAATTATTAAAAAGTTACAAAAAGCAAACACGATACGCCTAAATGAAACTGCTTTAAGACCGTTTTATTTTATAAGCGATTATGACACTAATTACATACAGTTTAAATTCTAGAATTGCATAAGAACTCATGAAAATGAGTCACTGACTCTCCCCACATTTTGACGCAGGTGGCTATGGCAGCCATTTTGTTATATTAATCATTTTGAATTAGGAACTCCAAGTCATGGTGACTTCGGATTTTCTCGTAAGGAATCGGAGACGATCGTTTTTGTTGATTCAACTTCGGATTCATAGAAATGGTGAATTGAAGAACTCTTTTATTAACTAGGTTTAAGAAATAGACAAGTTTGCTGTTAGTTATTGAGAGATAAGATTTTAAGTTATATTATAACTACTAGAGGACGCCGGCGACTTCGTACGCATAGAATTAGTTTCCCGTTACTCCCCCCATTTCTTCCCGTTGGGGGTCGATTTTCGGAAAACCCTTTCTTAGTGCTCACTTAAATCATGAAAGGAACCCCTGTACCAAATTTCAAGTTTCTAGGTACAGTAGTTTCGGCTGTGCGTTGATATATAAGTCAGTCAGGTTTGCCTTTTATAAGATAGTGCCCGTGTGGTGGCCGGCTTAGAATAGTGCCACTCCATGTCTTCCCGTGGATGTCGTAAGAGGCGACTAGGGCCTGCTGTTTGATCAGTAGTTAAACTAACTAATTGTTAAAAATCATAAGTAATGGTTAAATGTGAAGGAAATGTGTCAAATTGCCATTCCTTTTCCGATTTTTAACAATTAGTTGAGTTAACTATTGATCAAACAACAGGCCCTAAGGGGCTATAAGCTGTCCCCATTTCAAATTTCATCCAAATCCGTTCAGCCTACGCACACACACACACACACACACATTAACTTTCGCATTTATAATATTAGTAGGATAGGATTAGTAGGATACTCGTATTAGTAGAATTAGTGGATAATAGCTTCTGCCCGCGTCTTGGTCCGCGTAGATTTCGATTATGTATGACTATTCCCTCGGGAAATTTTAAATTTTCCTGAACAAAAAGTAGCCTATGTATTTATCCAGGGTGTACGCTATCTCCATTTCAAATTTCATCCGAATCCGTCCAGCCGTTGCAGCGTGAAGGAGTAACTAACACACACAAACTTTCGCGTTTATAATATTAGTAGGATAGGATATTTTTAAATATTCCTTAAGATCCATAAACAAATGTGAATTGACCACAGATATATGCCCAGCGTGGGCCGCACAATGCTGTGAGTGGGCTTATTAAATTATGGCTTCAGAAATATATATTTTAGAGGAGAAATCGAATTTTGTATCGAAAATGAAACAATTGTGGGTAAATGTATTTACCTCAATATCATTGGGAAATATCTGTTCTATATTTGACAGAGTCGAAGCGATTTCGTAACCATCTTGATATTTTATTGTTATACTATTAGTGTAAATTTATGCGAAAGTTTGTATCTGTGTGTTACCTACTCATTCATGCTGCAACGCCTAAACCAATTTCGATGAAATTTGGTATGGAGATAAATTGAACCTTGGAAGTACCTTTTAGGGTTCCGTACCCAAAGGGTAAAAACGGGATCCTATTACTAAGACTCCGCTGTCCGTCTGTCTGTCTGTCACCAAGCTGTATCTCATGAACCGTGATAGCTAGACAGTTGAAATTTTCACAGAAGATGTATTTCTGTTGCTACTATAACAACAAATACAAATAGCGGACCTGCTAGAGGGGGTGTTCTTTTTATAGTGGTGATTATTATTTACGTCTTTAATATTTGAGTAGCTTAGTTTTTATTTTAATTTAAATAAGTTTAGTTTTAACTTTTAATTTAATTATATTAAATATGTATCTACTGTCATATTAATAAAGTAAAAATACGTTAAAAAAACCAATACTAAAAACAGATTAAAATAGATATTTAAGGGGGGCATACAACAAACGTGTTTTTTTTTTTGCCGTTTTTTGCTAAAGTTGTATAGATACAAGTACGACTCGCACTTGGCCGGTTTTTTAGTAAGTAGCTAGGTAGAAAAGTGTAGTTTCTTTCCCAAAAGCGACCCCCAACGGGAAGAAGGGGAGTAGCAGGACATTAATTCTACGCTTAGGTACGAAGTCGCGGGCATCCTCTATAGTTTATTACAATATGTCCCAAGTACATCGACCCCATTTACTCTATGGTCTGTGCTCTATGTATGGATCGTGAAATCGGAAAGATGCGAATAATCGATACGGTTACAATCGTGAATCGATCTCAGTCGATAACGGTGCCGTCGATTCTTTAGTCCGTATTATGTTACTGGTAATATTTTAGCGAATATTGGGTTTAAAAATATCTAGTGTGCTTTGTTATTATAGTCCATACCAATTAACTGGCCTTATTTAGTAAACACTTGGTATGGACGTTATATTATACCCATAGTATAGTGAACGTCTAAAGTAGAATTTGTACTTTGTCGCATTGACATATTTGAGATTTGATTATCTTGTTTGACATTGCTTATACGGAACGACTGCTTTAAAGCGACAAGGTACAAAAAAGTAAGTAATCTATCTTATTTTGATGTTCACTGTACAAGCTTAAATAGAGCTTAGTTCAATATATTTGGCGTTATATATGAATAGGGACCTTAATGTCGATGGCGCTTCCGCCATTATTAACGATGCTCCGATATAAATACAACGCAGTGCGGCGTAAGCGCCATCGACAATATGGTCCCTATTCATAGATAACGCCACAATTTATTTATTACTAGCTCCTGTCCGCGACTTCGTTGAATAACTAAAGCTTTCTAATTCATAAAGATTAAGTTTCTCCTTGGTATTAAAACGTTTTGTTATTTAGACAGCAATTTTGTCTTTTTGATAGAATACACACAAACATACCTACATTAAATCACGCCTGTTTCCCAGAGGGGTAGGCAGAGACCACTTCTTTCCACCTGCTACGATCCTGACAAATCTCTTTCGAATACTTACACAATTTTTGGGAAAGTCTATTTATATATGTCAATCTTATACAAATTGGCCTAGTCCCAAATTAAGATCTAGATTAGTACTGTCACGAAAGTAATAGGACTCATTTAATAAAAAAAGTGCTTTATGTAAAAAAGTCATTAGATTAGAGATCCCAAGTTCCAAGTTATAGGAAATTCAACCTTATTGCTGTAGAAAGTCAGATTGTCTTTGGACCTAAGGTAGGGTGGTAGGTCACAAATTTAAGTATTTCACTGTACTATGGGTACTAGACAACGATGAACATACTTACATAGACAACTACATATTTAAAAAAAACCAACGCTCAGGAACATTGAACCCGGGACCGTTAGCTTCGTAGCCAGGGTCAAATAGGAAGTACCTATCTAAACCGGTTAAAGGTCTTCGCACATTATAACAACTCACCGGCGACTCGACTCTATGCTAGACATTGAAATTTAAGCCCTGTGTCATATGTTCAAGGTTTAATTTCAAAAAATGATTATAAGTAGTGTACAACGAGTGGCCTACGCATCGTACACTAAAGGTCAACCCCGACACGTTTGTCACGCAATGACCACACGTCGTCCACGCAACGACCACACGTTGTCCACGCAACGACCACACGTTGTCCACGCAACGACTATGCGTTTGCGACTGACGCGTGACGGGCAACCATTTGCCAGCCCACCCGTCCGCCCCGTGCCTTCCCCCCGCCCGCCATCATTCACTATGGAATCGAAGGACGGAGTGCACGTTGATAAGCGGTATACGGTGATATTTTTCGAAAATCATGCAGAAAGAAAAGTTGATAGAAGAAGTGCGAAAATATCCGCTACTATACGACCTTAGTGATTCGAAATATAGTGACGTACATAAGAAGGAAAAGGCATGGAATGAAATCGCTATTGTATTGTCGCAACCAGGTAGGAATTTTTAACATAATTAATTTCTATTTGTGACGTTTTCAGTGTTGGTATTGAGTTATTGATTTTGCCATAATCTACAGAAATTCAGCTATCGAACCGAAACCGAAAAAATTCTAATAGATATTAAAAGTAATGTTAAAACTTATAAGTCATTTCATTAAAGTACATTTTGAGAAAATTTAATTCAACCTGTTACATCCAAAAAGTAGGTATGTTATTGTACAGTTAACAGTACCTACGATTTTCTACTTGGACACTCGAAAAATCTTGGTTTATCGTAAAAATTAGTTTTTTCACATACAGTAATATAAAATCCCAGAATTTACTGACATAAAATATTAAATCTACGTCATATATTTTTTATTTTGGGTTTCTGTATGTTATAATAAAGTGCCTTACGTTTATTTAATATAGGTAATCAGTAATAAAATCCCACCTTAGTATAGAAACTTGTTTAATATTCTTAATAAGCCAATAATATTATAACCAACTTCTTATGATTATTACATATTAATTATCCATGATCTATATTAAATGCTGCCACGGAACTCGTCCTTCGGGAGATTGAAAATAAGTTGCAAACATATCACGCGTTTCAAAAGCAGATGCCGAAGATTCACTTATATCTTCTGGAAGTGTACTTAGTAATCTCTGTTCATCATCATTATTGGCCGAACTCTGCCTTGTGTTGACTTCATCATCGGATGTTATATTATAACACCGCATGACATTGTGTAAAATACACGTCGCAAAGACCACAATATCAACATATTTTGGGTGTAAATGCAAATTCTTATTATAAATTCCAAATTTTTGATATAAGATGCCGAACGCGTTTTCAACTACTCTGCGAGCTCGCGATAAGCGATTATTGTATATTCTTTCCTTTTCTGAAATGCCACTTGAACGTGGATATGGTCGCAATAAATTCTTTTTTAAAGGAAACGCTTCGTCGGCTACAAAAACATGTGGCATTATTATTTCAGTACCAGGTAATGGTGTGTCAGTTGGAATATTAAATGTATTCATTTCAATCGCTCTTCCTAATCTTGACGATGCCAAAATTCCGCCATCACTATTCCTGCCATAGGCCCCTATATCGACAGCTATAAATCTGTATTTATCATCGACGATAGCCATGAGGACGATAGAGAAGTGTTTTTTATAATTAAAAAATAGCGAGCCGCTGCTAGGAGGGGCAATTATGTTTACATGTTTGCCGTCGATGGCACCTATACAGTTTGGAAAATTCCATTTTTTATTGAAACCATCTGCGATTCTTTTCCAGTCTTCGGTAGTAGGTGTGGGCATGAACTTCCCCTTCATTGTATTTATAATCGCATTGCACACATCTTTTAATATCGACCGGATGGTACTTTCGCCTAACCGAAAGCTTGAACTCATAGTCCTAAATGAACAGCCACTAATCAAGTACCTGAAACAACCAATTTTTCTTTATATTTATATTATTTTGTTACAGCGTCAGAATGTAAGAAGATATGGCAAAACTTAAGGGAATATCATAGAAGAGCCATTAAAAAGAAAGCAACTAAAAGTGGTCAGAGTGCTAATACTAATAAAAAATGGCAATATGAAACTGAAATGTCTTTTTTATTACCACATTATAAAGAACGGTCTACAGTGACGTCAGTGGACAACACAGATGATGGTGATGATGAAAATAGCTTATCTGCTGCGGAAATTCTTGCCAATGTGACTAATAATGAAGAATCTCAAGACTCGTCAATTACCTCGGAGCGTCCTGAATCTTCGGTGTCTATGTACGAATCATCTAGATCAGTGTTTCCTGACATTCCAAAAACGACAAAACGAAAGAAATTGCAAGAAACAAGTGCATCGGCGGTCTTAATGGAATATTTATTAAAAAACAAAAACGATGAAGATGGAAAGCAGAATGACGAAATGGATAAATTTTTTTTAAGTATTTCTAGCACAGTAAAAAAATTATCTACCTATAATCAAGCACTTTTAAAGTCAAGAATTTTTAATTTAGTTTCGGAAGCTGAAATACAAGAACTGCAAAATAATCGAAACTGTTACTATGAAGATTTTTTTGCACCAGGAACTTCTGGCTACACAACTCAAAACCTAAATGCAGGTACTACCGGTAGTAGCACCGCTAGCACCCAACAGCAAAATACAACGCCTATGGAAGAATCGAGGGTTGATGGTTCTTCTTAACACAACTAAAGTAAAATTGCTTTGCTTTGATTTATCCTTTAACTTGATATATAAATAAATACATATAAATTATAAAAAAGTTTCTTATTGCTTACCTTAATGTCACTGCCAGCTTTTCTTCCGGTGATACAGCTTCTCTAAATCGCGTGTTTCTTTTGTAGATGTCGTCCTCAATAATATTAAGTATATAATAAAACAAGTATCTCGGCATACGGAAATAGATATAGAATTTTTCTTCGTCATCTAGCACACGTTTCCGGATATTCCAATATTCCCCTTCTGATTTCCTTTGTCGCAACATATCATGTACCCAATATCTTCTTTTCCTGCTGTTTCGTTCATTTTCATTATCAAGTATAATAGCTATAATCGCCAGTTCACTGAATGTAAAGTTCGACATTTCATAAGCAACACGACTTCTTTGGACAAAATTCAACCGAAAACTGAGGTTAGACGAGTTGTCTGTTGAATACGCATTACCCACTCGTTGGCACCGCGTTGTCCACTCGTTGGCACCGCGTTGTCCACTCGTTGACACCGCGTTGTCCACTAGTGACCATTGGGTGGATCAACTAGTTGACTACTCATCGAGAGTGTTAGTAGAGTTGTTGCCGCGTTGGCGTGGAGTTGTTATAATGTGCGAAGACCTTAACCGGTACATCAAATTTATAAATGTTTGATAAACCGGGAGTTTATAAGCAAAAACCGGTAACATACTGGATTTTTAATAATTACTCGTATACAATAAATACGAAACCGGTTATAACCGATTAAAGGCGGTAATTAACCGGTTTTTTAATTTAACGCATTGCATTCTTCAAACGGCATAATTATCTAACCTTACCTTTAACCCATTCACTGCTTTAAAAACTCGATATTGCCATCAGTGAACGTGTTAACACAAATAACCGCAAATAATTTAAACCTCAATGGAACCTTGTTAACTGGTAGCGAGTCCAATCGGTTCCGATTGGGGTTTTTTTTCTAAATCGATTGGTCTCGTCTATTCGTTACCGCCCGGAGAGATCAAAATTAACTGCTTTTATATGCGTAAATAATACGATATTTGGTAAACTAGACGCTCAATTTAACAGTAACGTAAGACTTAATTATAGAAAAGAATAATAATACCTAATAAAAAAATGCAACACATAAAAATAGTAGGTACCTGTTTCCCAGAGGGGTAGGCAGAGCTTCTTTCCACATGCTAAATACGATCTTGACAAATCTCTTTTGCTTCTTCCACATTCATACATCGAGTCATGCACGCCGGTTTCGGGTACTTAAAATTCGGCCCTTTTCCAGTATTTCTCCGATTTGATTCGAAAAAGTACGCCTAGGGCGGCCCCTTCCTACCCTTCCACTCACTTTCGCTCTGTATATCTCATTCGTCAATCTTCTTTCATCCATCCTTTCCAAATGACCGAACCATTGAAGTATGCCCTTTTTCAATCTTAGGTGCTACATCTTCTTTTAGTTCACAATTCTCTCTGACTAATAATACAGCAGCACACAAATTGATTCATAATAGTACCGAACTAAGTAGGTACCTATACTAAGCTTGTACTATGGGTACTAGACAATGATAATAATAAAAAATACTCTTACATATAGCGAAATAGGTACATAATAATATGTATTTTTCTATATAATTATTACCGTGGTCTAGTACCCATTAGTTTGGGACTGGGTCACCTAATTTTCACACAAAACAGTCCCAACATACACTCACGCCTTCATTCCCAGAGTGGGGTAGGCAGTGCTACAGGATTACCAACAAGTGAAAATTTTTTTTGTTAATTACCTACGTTATAACCACATTTTGCACAATTAGGCTAAGATGTTTACCAGTGTATTAGTGACAGGTTGCAAGCCCATCGCCTCAGTACTACAAGCCTTTATTCCCTTAGTCGCCTCTTACGACATCCACGGAAAGACATGGGGTGGCGCTATTCTAAGCCGGCAACTAGTGGCACTAAGGCCGCTTGTAGAAGTCCGTTGTTTTCACCGGACAACGGACCGTTTCTTTTGCCGGACTTGCTGTAGTGTATGGCTTACAATGGATGTGTGTAGACGCACCGTCGCCGGACCGTCATCCGGTGCGTCTACACACATCCATTGTAAGCCATACACTACAGCAAGTCCGGCAAAAAAAACGGTCCGTTGTCCGGTGAAAACAACGGACGTCTACAAGCGGCGTAAGCCATGTGATATTTTTTCCTGATATATTACTAGCGACTTCAATTATCATTATTCCCTCGGTAGCTTTTAAATTTTCCGGGATAAAACTATCCTTTGTTCTATTCCAGGATCTAACCTATATTTGTGCCAAATTTTATCCCGATCCGTTCAGAGGTTGAAGCGTGATTCAGTAACAAACATCTAATAAACATACAAATCTTCAAATCATTTATAATACCTATCACTAAGACTATACCCACCCTATTTGAAATTATACTCGTTAAAAAACACAAATTGAGTAATAACCATGTATTTGACAAACACCAAAGCTCGTAAAAAAAACCAACGACCCAAGAACAGAATGTGTTTTACAAAATTCTTACAACTTACACCTAACCAACCAAAACGATTCAAAAACAATAAAAATACAAGCTAACATCAACTTTCATGCGAAACGATTGAGGTTAAAATGGAATGGCTTGTTTTGTGGTTGTTTCTTTTGGTTCAGCGCTGGTAATAAAAAATGTTGGAAAAAACGACTTATACGGTTTTGCCTCGATGCACTCGTTGGAGTTAGAGATGTGTATAGAGTTGATAATACCGAAATTATAATTTTTTGCTTCTCATTTTGGAATATTCTTGTTCAATTTTTACAATTCTCATGGAATGTTGATTTTCAGTTTAAAAAGGCGACGGCAACAATAATGTTTTTTTTTATAATATTGAAATATAATATAAATCATACAATTAAAAGTTAAAACTATAATGTTTAAAATTTAAATTTTCATAGAATATTATAGCTGGCTGGTTAAGTTTCCGCAATACGACACGAAGTCCTGTGTGGTTAGACAAAAAATCATTCAGAGAAGTTCTAGGTACTAGTGTTATTTGACTACTAGCTTGTCATTCAAGTTATATTCCATGAATGGGATCCACTGTAGTGTATCCAATGAGATATTTTTCAACTAGGTCTACTTTTTTGAACATTGCTAAGGTTTTATTATCATACACTTTTACATCGAGTTATAATAAATTGATAAAGGAATATTTTTTTAATTGCCGTAACGGATCTATTTTTCATAATATTTAATCATTTTCTAAGCAAAAAAGAGTTAAAAACAAAACAATAAACACAATCATTACACAAAACAAAACCGCACTGCTAAAAAACAGCATTTTCGAATCTCATTACAATTTTAAAAAAAAAAGACTCAATAAAGAAGAAACGTTAACGATACCTCCATTATGACGTTTAACTTTTTTTAGCCACGTTGTAACGACCTCAAAACTATACGCTAAGTAACAAAAAAAAACAAGCTTGTGTTAACAAAAAACAAAAACCACGCGCGGTGGGCGGGGGACATTAGCCTAATAGAATAACAACTGCTAACCAAATAATTGGGGGTTGCACCCGCCCTATATAATTACCGACCCTTTTTTACCCGAACTTTTATTTGGTCAAGTCTTTTTTGACATTTTGACTTGTTTTTTTCTCGTTGGATGTTTACGTTTTTTAAGCTAAGTATGTAATTTACGAATTTTTGTGAGTCAAAAGCGAATATTTGAAACTTGGACTGTAAAGGTTGCCATATGATATGACTCATCAAATGGATAGGTACCTAGTAGGTACCTACTCGTACGTTATAATAGGTGTTTTATTAGTGGTGGACCTTGTTTTCTACCGCCATATTATCTTTTAACTTTTTGAACGTCAAGCTGGGAAGTAATAAGTGTCTCAGACGCGTCTTAGAGAGTCTTGTAGCGTATGAAGGTTGACGGAAATTATGGGATCCTAGTGAATAAACGTATAAGTCACTTAAAGATCAATAAAAAAAGGGTATAAGTCTAGTATACTCTGTTTGTGTATATACCCTTTTTAGGGTTCCGTACCCAAAGGGTAAAAACGGGACCCTATTACTAAGACTCCGCTGTCCGTCTGTCTGTCTGTCACCAGGCTGTATCTTCCGAACCGTCATAGCTAGCTAGACAGTTGAAAATTTCACCGAAGATGTGTTTCTGTTGCCGCTATAACAACAAATACTAAAAACAGAATAAAATAAAT
Source organism: Acleris cristana (assembly GCA_948252455.1). Classification (NCBI taxonomy): domain Eukaryota; kingdom Metazoa; phylum Arthropoda; class Insecta; order Lepidoptera; family Tortricidae; genus Acleris; species Acleris cristana. Next base: position 7,044,974 of record OX411801.1, on the reverse strand, counting down.
ATTTAACGTGTTTTTTTTCCATTTTTTGCTAATGTTGTATAGATAATGGTACGGAACCCTTCGTGCGCGAGTCCGACTCGCACTTGGCCGGTTTTTATTACGAGTTAAGTCGACTTATATCCTTTTTCACTAGGTACCCAGAATTGTCGACGTTTGGCGTCAGTGCCATGAATTTCCGATGACGTGATTTGCCGGCTTTGGCGCTCAAAAGATCCTGTAGCCACAGTGTTCGCGTTGTTGTATTACGGTGTGGGGATAAAATAACTAGTTAAATGACTAGCATTCAAACTTGGTTCATAAGGTTGGCAATGCATTTATAGTCTTGAAATTGCGGTCTTAAGATTGCGGTCTTCAGATTGAAACTGTTTGTGGGTCTCAGATACCACTTACTATTAGGAGGCCTACTGCATCCATGACATAAAAAAAAAACCGGCCAAGTGCGAGTCGGACTCGCGCACTAAGCGTTCCGTACCATCTATACAACATTAGCAAAAAACGAAAAAAAAACACGTTTGTTGTATGGGAGCCCCCCTGAAATATTAATTTTATTCTGTTTTAAGTATTTGTTGTTATAGCGGCAACAGAAACACATCTTTTGTGAAAATTTCAACTGTCTAACTATGACGGTTCGTGAGATACAGCCTGGTGACAGACAGACAGACGGACAGCGGAATCTTAGTAATAGGGTCCCATTTTTACCCTTTGGGTACGGAACCCTAAAAACATTTAAGAGTAAAAAAACTCATTTTATTTGACGTTTTTCCCATAAAAGAGACACTTGAAAGATTTACTAATTTGGTATTGTTTTCTTTGTTACAGATATAATAACAGGCACCTGAGTCAACGACATGGACACACATTGTATAGAAGACGAGAGAAAAGCAATCTACGACAAAATGGAAAGACTACCGACGTTAAAAGATCACAAAGAACTTAAAGAAAGTACAATAGATTTCAAAAACCTCTACCCAATTAAGAATATAGAATACAATCATTTTGGTTATAAAGAAGAACTAACAAGAAGAAAGAAAGAATATAGATGTTACAACCTCTGTCTCTTTAGCGTATGTCTAAGTTTCATCCTAGGTCTATCTATAGGAGTCATATTAATGAAAACCTCACAAACAGTTAAAATAAATAACATTAATAATAACACTAGGGAATTTAGAACTTTAAATTCCTTAAAAAGTAAGAAGACTGATTTTGAAAAAGTTAATAAATACGCTCTAGTATCATTTACTGGTGAACATAAATATAATAAAGATGTTTATCCAAAAAGTCTAACAGAGGATATGAAAGAGATACTTAAAGATAACAAATCACATCACAAACATGTAATATCACATATAATAAACAAGACATACGTTCCTAACGACCAAACTGTGTTATACGAAAATGTATATTGGGGAGCTGAGGTTGAAAATTCAATGCCGCAAGGGTACGGAGAAAATTCTGCAGAATTATGGGAAGAATATGTTGATCAGAGTGAAGTTGTTAAGATGAAAGCAGGATGTGGAAGGATGCAGAATCGGCTAGTCGTTTTCAAAGACGGCGTGCAAGCCTGTGTGAGATACAGACAGAACACAGATCAAATTCAAGGAGAAATATTCAGTTTTTACGTGGCGAAGTTGATGAATTTGACGAATTTGGCACCGTCTGTTTTGAAGATAGTAGATTTGAAAGATAAACTATGGAGTAGCGTTAGTTCTGATGTCTCTGCCGCACAATGGAACAGTAATAGAGCTGTCGTTCTTACTCAATATATACCTAGTTTGGAATCAGCGACAATACCAGAAATATTCAAGCCATCCAATCGCCATTTGAACAAGAATGATGTGTTAAAAATGGCGTTAAAAGAAAACGATACAGTGACAAAAGAACTATTAATTGAAAAACTCAAAGTTAAAACAGTGAAAGTGAAAAAAGTGGAAAATTTTGATCATATTGATGTTAAACTTAATAAGAAAAGTATTGATGTATTTGTTGAACTAGCTCAGTGGTCTGATCTCATTATATTCGATTATTTAACGGCTAATTTGGATCGGATAGTTAATAACCTTTTTAATTATCAGTGGAATGTGAACATAATGGACGGTCCTGCGCATAATTTAGCACGTAAAATGGACAGTGGCTTACTCTTATTTCTTGATAATGAATCCGGACTTTTACATGGATACAGACTTTTAAAGAAATATAACGTTTATCACAGTCTTTTGCTAGATAATTTATGTATGTTTAGAAGAAGAACTATAGATTCTTTGAAAAGATTACATGAAATGAAAACAGTGGGTGGTATATTAAGTGATATGTTTCATAAGAAAAATAGTGCAGTTATTAGAGATATTTTGCCTCCTTTACCGGAAAAGAATGCGAAAATATTGCATGAGAGAATAGGCAAAGTTTTGAGTCAGGTTGAAAAATGTGAACAAATGTTTTCGAATAGGTAGATAATGTGAAAGTAAAGGATATAACTTTATCAACCACAAAGTTACATTTGATTTAATTTAAATTGACGATACCGATATATTTGATTCAAATGATGACAAATGTAAAATTGTAGAATTACAAGATTTTAGTTAAAAAGTGACCTCAGATTTAGACACTAGTAACTTTTGCATACATGTATATGAAATTACAAGTAGATAGCAATGCGAAATAGATTTATTTTTACATAAGTACTGTGGCTTATGCGTCAATTATATTCTAAATCATTGTTATGTTAGCTTTACCATCACACACAAGGTAAGGAATGCAAATAACCGGTTATAACCGGTTTTAACGGTAATTTTCGTACAAAAACGGTTAATAACCGGTTAGATTGCATTCCCTAACACAAGGACATATTGCTTGTTGAACTTAGCTACGATTCTTGTAGATTTCCTGTAATCTATAAGTAAGGAACTATGTTCTCCATTTTGTTAAAATTTTATCGTTGGAGTAGTTTCGGAGATTCAATTTACATGTATTTTCTTAATAAACTTTAAAGCTATTTATTTAGAAAAAATATATATACATATTCGAGACCCTCACAACAAGCCAGATAGACAGGCACAAGACTATTCAGATAAAGGCTCCGTTTTTTTTTCATCCGGACGTACGGAGCCCAAAAACTGGAACCCTCAACATAATACTGTTAAGAAATTAAGGTCTTGCTCTTTCTCTAGCTTTTTCTCTCGGTCTTAACCCATCTTAAAGGAGTCAGCGATGATCAATGTCGTCGATCGATGAGTATTGATTTATCGATATTCGGAAAATAAACATGTAAATCAATGTTTGGATGATCAGAAATTAAGAAATAATCTTCGATCCTGGATCCATTTTACAAGCTAAAAACTGGTTGTCGATGTTCGCTGATCTAATGCGTCTATCGATCTATTAGTATTATCAGTGTGTTAGTTATTTTGTCAATTGTAAAACGTTCTCAAAAATTATATTCCAGTTTTTATGACTAGGTCATAACTATAATATGACGTAGTTTAAAATCCTCATGTAATTTATGAAAAAAATGTACAAAAATATCTTTCGATTCAATGTAAGTTTTATAATAATTGTAATTATTTATAAGCATTTTTTGATACCAAATACTATTTATTGTATAAATTGTGAATATTGTGTAAAATTTTGTGCCAGTGTAAGTACACGTGATATTTATATTTTTAACTCATTATTATGTAAATAATGCTTAAGAATTATGCCATTAAAATATTTTGAAATATATTTGTTTGTTTGAATACATTACTCTTTATAAATTATTGTTGACCAAAGGAAGTCAACATAGATCAAGTGTCATCTGATTTAGAAAAGCAATAAAAACCGGTATTGAAGTATTAAGAAATGATGACCTGTTAACCGGTTAACCGGTTAATCATTGTTAGTGCCGTATATATTTAAATTCATCCGTTTTTAGGGTTCCGTACCTCAAAAGGAAAAAACGGAACCCTTATAAGATCACTTTGTTGTCCGTCTGTCCGTCTGTCTGTATGTCAAGACCCTTTATCTCGGGAACGCGTGAAGGTATCAAGTTGAAATTCAAACCATATACTCCGGTCTACAGTACCTTGAAGCAGTGAAAAAAGAAAACTTCTACATTTACGTAAATAAAAGATACGGCCGTTTATGTCGCCAAAAACGTGTATTTCGACACTCTCCAGGGAATCAAAATGTATAGGGTTGACCTAGAACTATGAAATTTTGCAAGTAACACCGTCTTTTACTACAAGTATAGGAATAAATCTAAAATCTGTACATTTTTAGTTAAATCACAAAAATCAGGGTACGGCGAAGGAACGGCGGTGTCCGTCATATGCGGAACCCTCGGTGGGTGAGTCCGACTCGCACTTGTCCGGTTTTTCTAACGTCCGGTACATTAGAAAAACGGTGGTGTATGTATGTAGATATGTATCTTAATACAATATAATACAATACAAATACTCTTTATTGAACACCCGAAATCAAAACACGGAACAGTACAACGATAATACTTTATTGTACAGTCAACCAATTTGATTCCTAGGCCACAATTGACTTTGTCAATGTGACGTTGTAAACCAAATCATAAGAAGTCTGTAACGTTTGGTTGTCAACGTCACTTTAACATAGTTCAAAGTGGCCTAGAAATCAAATTGGTTGACTGTACAACGAAAACAAAGCAATTAGGTATATAAAGGAAAAACGTAAAGGTGAGGTTATAAATCCCTAAAATGGACCTAGTTAACAGGTTTCAACCGGCTTAGGTCGCTATTACACCGGTTTTAGAATTTGGCCTTTAAATGAGATGCACCTGATCTTTACAATACAAAAAGCTTTCAGGGGTTTAACTCGGCCGCCATTACTGTCGAGTAAAAGCTATCATAAAGTTGAAAATACGATACTATGTCACAGGCAATACTGCCCTTTTAAATAAAAGGGATGCATGCGCCATTTGATATTCAGGGCAAAGGATCATGGGCAAATTGGGTGTGGCACTAACAGAATTGAAACCTATAAGGATTGGGCTAGCTATCCAGAGAGGTAACGCAGCCAGTGTCATAGGGACCATGCCGCGAGCGGACCTGCTAGAGGGGGTGTTATTTTTATAGTGGTAATTATTATTTACGTCTTTAATATTTGAGTAGCTTAGTTTTATTTTAATTTAAATAAGTTTAGTTTTATTTGTATTTTTTAATTGTATTATATTAAATGGTTAAAACATCATTTCTTAATGTGGTCGCAAATACCTAGCTCACCGGAAAACAAAATATGGGCACTTGAAAACAAGATTAATGTTGATGATATAGTCCATAGAAACTTTGGATAAATTATAGTAAGTATTTGATGTAGAAAAATACTAAAAACTCGTCTAAAAAAAGTTATTTAGAAATACTCGTAACAACACGTTACTCGCAAGATTACAAAGTATCTCAATAGATGGCTGTGTCGGAATGTTTCACAATGAGAGATTATAAAACTATATCATCAACATAACCTTCTATTAAGCAACTTAACGGAAAAAAGTTACACGAGGGTCGATTGTTATGTAACGTATCTTATTAATTGTGAATAATATCTGTACGAAAAATGAGCTCTCCGATTTTAAGAAAATATTTTAGTTTATTACATATTAGCCAAAGTTTCTGTGGACTATATATCTTGTTGCCCATATTTTTGTTCTCCGGTAAGCTAGGTATTTGCGGCCATAGTAAAAAATGACGTTCTAACTAATCTTACCATGGCAGTCTCAAGACTGTGCAATCTTACAATGGCAATCTCAAGACTGTGCAATCTTACGATGGCAATCTCAAGACTGCAATCTTACGATGGCAATCTCAAGACTGCAATCTTACGATGGCAATCTCAAGACTGCAATCTTACGATGGCAATCTCAAGACTGCAATCTTACGATGGCAATCTCAATACTGCAATCTTACGATGGAAATCTCAAGACTGTAATCTCACGATGGCAATCTCAAGACTGCAATCTCACGATGGCAATCTCAAGACTGCAATGGCACGATGGCAATCTCAAGACTGCAATCTTACGATGGCAATCTCAAGACAACAATCTTACGATGGTAATCTCAAGACAACAATCTTACGATAGCAATCTCAGGACTGCAATCTTACAACGGCCACCTCAAAACTGCACATAAATATTAGTACCATAGATTTTGTTTTTTTTTTATGTCGCAAAATACCTATGTTTACAGAATCTAGTGGTTGGCAGAATGTAATTTTTCCTTTGTCAGTTTAATGTTAGTAAGCAAATTTAAAAAGTTAGAGCAGCGGCCAATAATATTTTTTCTTAGGGTTGTCATAAACAAGAAACTTCATGTCTTCATTTCGTGCCATTAACGCATACATTTCCGAGCATGTTTGAGAAAATCTATTTTTTTTCTTTCTTTCTTTTTATAATTAGTTTAGTAAATTGGCCACATGAGGGCTCTTTTACACGTCGGTAATATGGAGTGAATCTACTAGCGCTCCGGACAAGACCACCATTGCGGAGAAGCGCCGCAAGAAACTCTAGAAGATGATTTTTTACAAGCTTTTATTATTATTTAACTTGCAAGTAAGTAAGAATGTAAGTTGTCCGCTAAATTTACTTGCAAATTTTGAAGCTCGGCTGAAATTTGAACCACATGTAAACCCGATGACAATACAATATTATGGTATCTAAGAGCTGATCTGATGATGGAGTCGGAAGGTGACAGGATCTCCACTATACTTAAAGTGTTGGGACTCATCAGTTGTGCAAAAAAAAAAAACAGAGGGCTAAAAAAGCTTGCTCTATAAAAATCAATTTATAAACAGAGACTGATCGTACTTACTCAAAACATTTTTTATACGAAATGAGTGGACATCTTATACGAAACAAATATTTTTTTTGTCTATGCTTCCATCGTTCTTTTGTCCTAAATTATTTGAATATAGTCTCTTCCGAACGGTAAGTTATTTAAAAGGGTCTATGGCTCTGGAATAAATTAAAGGAATGAATGAATGGAGGAGCGGAGGCGGAGAGAGGCGTTAAGGGTAAGTATCGGAGTTCGAATTCCAGAAGAAATAAATGGTCTAGAAAATACGAGTATGATTATCTACGAATGAGAACTTTCAATCATAATCACCAGGGGGCGTACTTTTCATGCCGTTGACGCAAAAATGACGTCACGCTACATAGAGTTGATTCCAAATGATTTTATTGTAATTATTAACCCACATTTAATCATGTAAAAATTAAGTTATCTGTTGCGGCATAGAAAAATAATTACCTACTTCATACCTAAAATGTAAGTGGAAACTATTTGATTGAGAACGGCAGTTGCGAAAATCATCGGGTAACATAACCATTTAAAAAAAACGATTTTACATTGTAATAAAAAATAATATGATTAAATAGCCATAAATACAATTATGGCATTGACATTCATAATAAAAGAAAATTGACTCAATTCGCCATTTTTAGTAATGAGTAGGTACCTAGTGAAATAAAAATTGATGCCGCCGTGATCTGTATTTTGATTGCGATTAAGCTGTATTTAACTATAATTATTTTACCGCTTCTTATTTTACATTTTTTATTTGTATCAATTAATACATACCTAAACACCTGCCAAAAGCACCCAAAATTTCGTCACTTTGACGTCATCGGCATCAAAAGTACGCCCCCTGATAATCACAAGTAGGTACGGTCACGTCCACAGACCTAGATATCCTAGATACCGCTAATGCATGTACTTTGCGTGTACCTAAGTACCTAGAGCGGTGCACCATTTGCTGGTCTGTCGCGCTCCTGTCGTTCTAACTATCAGACGTTTGTTGCTGCACTAGAAAATGCCTTATTGCGCCGTAATTAACTGTTTAAATTCAACAAGAGCGGCAAGTCGAGTAAACGGTATTGGACATCACTAAATTGCTTACGTGACGTCATAGTTGGCATATAAAAATTGACACGCTCGGTTTCCATACTATTGAGCGCGTTTGCGGCGTCTATTATGGTCTGTGGTCAAGAACGTAAATTTAGGACTTATTTCAAAAATTAATAAAATTGTCTCGAGCTTATTATTTACTAGCTTCAGCCCGTGACTTCGTCCGTGTAGAATTAGTTATTCGGCCGTCCCATGTTACGGGGGATTTTGACTATCGTTACTACCTCCTGAACATTTAAATTTTCCGGGATGAAATGTAGCTTATGTGTTAATCCAGGATATAAACTATCTCCAATTTAAATTTTATCCAAATGCGTCCAGAAATTGCAGCGTGAAGGAGTAAAGCCGTGTATCCATTTGAGCAGACTCAGGCCGAGCAGCCTCGACTTGAGGCAAACAGCCTCAGTTTGAGGCTGCTCGTTCTGAGGCAGTCTCGAGGCACGTTGCGGATCAGCTCGAAGCGAGTCGCCTGAGCTTGATCCGCAATGTGCGCAGTTTACACGGCCGTCTCCACCAAATGCACGGCTCGGAATGAGGCTCCTTTGAGCACGGCAACAAAACCGACAAAACATGGCTCGGCTAGCGGCGACGAATTTGCCTCGCGTCGAGGCGTACCTCAGGGTATTGATTCTCACAAAAGCAAAGGTGAGCGAATGCAGGAGTGAAGTCCAAGCGGCGAGTTTAAGTAGTCCCGTCAGAGCGAGCAAAACACATATTAGCGCGTGCATTCTCAATTAGGCAGCCTTATACGTTCGAGAAGCCATGCTGCCAAATTGAATACACGCGCCGAAATGTGTTTTGTTCGCTTTGACGGGACTACTTAAACTCGCCGCTTGGACATCACTCCTGCGTTCGCTCACCTTTGCTTTTGAAAGAATCATTACCCGGGTTGAGGCTGCGTCTCCACTTGCGCGGCCTCGGAGCGAGGCAGCCGCTCGGCCCGAGGCTGCCTCTAGTTGATACGCGGCTTAACAAACACACAAAATTTCGCATTTAAATTATGTACGATTTTATAGTCATTATTACACTTGTCAAGTGTCTCCCCCTTAACTATTAATTATGTATGACTACCTGTGTTCTGTCAAATATAAATGACAATGCGCACACGCATTCTAATTGCCGTCGAACAGTGACAGGACAAAGGCGTCTCCATTCCGGCTGCGCCGATTCTGATGGAGTTGCCACCTGCCAAGCGCTTGGATCTTTGTTAATATTTGTTTTAATTTGTTCAAGTAATTAATAGCTTAAGTGTGGCTGTAAATATGCTCTTATTATTTTTCATTGTGACATTTGAATTTGACTGAAAGGGAAGAAGAATACTTTTACTAAAATAGGTTTATTGTAAGTTTATGAATAAAAATCCTACTAATATTATAAATGCAAAAGTCTGTGTGCGTGTGTGTGTTAGTTTGTTACTCCTTCACGCTGCAACGACTGGATTTGGATGAATTTTGAAATGGAGACAGCTTATATCTTAGATTACCACATAGGCTAAGTATTTATCCCGGAAAATATAAAAGTTCCCAAGAGAATAACTTTAATCTATAAGGAGTTCTCTATATGTAGTTGTTATTGCCTTTGTTTCCAGAGTAGTGATTCTTTCAAAAGCAAAGGTGAGCGAACGCAGGAGTGAATGTCCAAGCGGCGAGTTTAAGTAGTCCCGTCAAAGCGAACAAAACACATTTCAGCGCGTGTATTCAATTTGGCAGCATGGCTTCTCGAACGTATAAGGCTGCCTAATTGAGAATACACGCGCTAAAATGTGTTTTGCTCGCTCTGACGGGACTACTTAAACTCGCCGCTTGGACTTCACTCCTGCATTCGCTCACCTTTGCTTTTGAGAGAATCACTACGCAGGCTCGGGTTTGATGCTCGGTAAGGGCAAATATTTATCTGATTAGTGAGAGTAGTATCTGCTTTTGAGTCTGGAATGTTCTGACCGTTAATTATTAAGAACTTTATGTAGTCACACATTCCTACAATGTTTTTTTTATGGTATAAAGAAGGTAAATGAGCACACAATTATGGTAAGTGGGATTTGTGAACCATACACATTACATTGTCAAGACTACAATCTTAAGACTGCAATCCTAAGACCGCTGTGTGACCAACCCTGAGCACTAAGATGGAATGCCTCTACGCCAGTAATGTCCCCGGTTGTGTTATCCCCGCACCGGGACACAATGCGAATGCTGCTGGCGGTGGTTTGAAGGATAAGATGGTGGTAGCATAAGGACTGTAAGGTAAATATGGGCCTTGTTGACTGAAATACAGTTATTCTATTCTATTCTATAACATAACCGGGATTTCGACGGCTGACGACGCACTGGCCTAGTTGGTAGTGAAGCTAGCGGTACTGGGTTCAAATCCCGGTAAGGGCAGATATTTACGTGATGAGCGCGAATATTTGTTCCTGAGTCATGGATGTTTTCTATGTATTTAAGTAGGTATATATTTCTCCATATACGTATTTATATCGTTGTCTAGTGCTCCTAGCCTAGAGCTTAATTTGGGACTAGGTCAATTGGTGTGACATTGTCCCCCTGATGATGATGATGATTATTATTTGAACCCGGGACCGCTAGCTTCGTAGGCACGTCTCTAACAACTAAGCTAACCGTGTCTTTATTATACATAAATATACATATAAAAGGCAAATCTGACTTACTGACTTATATGTATATTAACGCACAGCCGAAACTACTGTAGGTACCTACAAACTTGAAATTTGGTACAGGGGTTCCTTTCATGATGTAAGTGAGCACTAAGAAAGCATTTTCCGAAAATCGACCCCCAACGGAAAGAAATGGGGGGAGTAGCGGGAAACTAATTCTACGCGTACGAAGTCGCGGGCGTCCTCTAGTTATACATAAATCTCTTTAAACTAGGACAGACAGATGGACTTATTACAGGGTTCCGTATGACGCCGTTTGATCACGGAACTCTAAAAATGAAGTTTTTGACAGCGACTCTCGTTTAAGTGAGTAGATGCGCGAGCGTACTTAAGTAAGTATGGACGCAGACCTCCCGGGGAGCGCGCGGGAGTCGCAGAGGGGACACTCCGCGTCAGAGCCTCAGAGAGGGCGAAGCTTTTTTTTGACTGACATTTTGTTGTTGTTCATTTACACTGTAACCACTTCACAGACGTTGGGTATTGTAAGCGGGGCAAAGCTTTAAACTCGACGCTGCGCTTTCGCTCGTTCGTTCGACCGACCGCCGTTTTTAAGAGAATAACACCCCTGTGCTATTGTGTATGTATGTCTCTGTGTGTCTGTCTCTGACATTGTAGCTTCCAAACGGATATGCCAATTTGAACGCGGTTAATTTTAAAAAGAAAGTTAGTTTGATCAGGATGATTCTACGCTAGGTTTCATGAACATCGGTCGGGCCGTTTAAAAGGCAATGAACATGGTAAAAAACCCCGGTCAAGAGCGAGTTGTACTCACGCACAAAGGGTTCCGTACCACCGCATAGTAGGCCCGATTTACATTGGTCAAGGACAGTGGCAATTACAGTGGCAAGGACAGTGGAGTGAAAAAATAGAGAGCGATTCTTTTTGGAACCACTGGCAAGGCAACTTGACTCGCTACTGTCCGACCGGTTTACACTACTGTACTGTCCAATGTCACTGTCTACTGTTCACTTTCCTTGACCAATGTAAATCGGGCTGTAGGTATTATTATATTCCGATTTGGAATCGAATTAGCGCAAGCCCAACTCACACTTGACCGGTTTTTTTTGCGTTTTTACAAGTCATAATAAATTTGACCCTTGGTAAATAAAAATACGTTAAAAAAAACCCTTTATTTTTACATTATTTTTCTTGAAGTAATCCGTCGTACTTACACATCTAGTAAAAATTTACCGCTATCACTTACAGTTAAAAAGATACAATACCTACAACTCTTTACCGTAGGTATATAATATGGTTTCTGACACCCTTCAAGCACGGAGCTCTAAAAAAGAGGGTCCAGTCTGTCCTTCGTTTAATCTTTGTGAACCTTCACAGCTTTATCAAGGAGCTTAAAGCTCCGATAGCGTATGATTCATTCGGCGTTTTTATTTGTGCTTTCAAAGTTGCCATTAGTGTCCTAGCGACGGCCAGGGTTCCGCGGGCAGCGACAAAATCCTTGAAACTAAAAAAGAACTGAATGCCTGATCGATAAACGCACTGCTGAGGAAGACATTACAATTTTAAAATCGATCATAGGTTGTCTGGACCACTACCATGAGTTGCTATCGAAATCTCATAAAACGTTCTACAGTCGATAGCGAGTAAACGCTCTTCGAATAGTTTTAAATTAAACTCGTACCATGAGTCACATAAACCTTTACTTTACTCGCTAACGTTAACTCGATAGTTCGTGTAGTAATCGTTACGTCACGGAGTAACGTGCCTAACTTCACACCAAACGAAGCTGTCTCTTTCTAACTATACTGAAAAGACTGAGAAGCATAATATTGGGCAAAAAGCTAAGTATCCGTGGTCTCCATTTAAAAATATAGAAATAACCCTGCTACTTTAAAATGTCACAGAGCAGAGTGTCACTACGTAAAGTGTAAGTGATTATTGAATTTGTTGTGGTTATTACTATCTATCAAAAACAACTTTCCATAGCTAAGTAGTAATGAAATTTATATTATGGTACCTACTTACCTTTGATTTCAGCGATACTCTTTGTGTGGATTTCAAATCCGTATGGCACATCAACAAATCGCACAAGTCCTCAAAAGCTTCCTTACTGAGCCTATATTCTTTAATAAATGTATTCTCACTTATATGTTGAAGTGGATTTCTTAATGTGCAATGTCTCATATCACCTTGAAATTTACCCTGATCTCGTCGTTCATCTTCATATGCAGCTTTCGCTAACATATTCCACGCTAAATAATGTCTTGCCGACATAATTCAGATAAATCGATAATAATTATAAAAATTCTATTACGATTTCACGGCTTTCACGCTCCAATTTGATAGTGAAATAGTAAACTACAGTCGAGTCGGTATTTTTCGATGACATTTGTCAAATTTGTAACTCATGGTACCGATGTTCTACGGCAACGATACAAAACATTAGTCGCTAACGTTTAGATTTCGATAGGTAATTTACTGTAGGACTCGTACTAGCGATCTTTAGTTCCATAAGTGACCGCTAGAGGCGCGTACAATCCTCCATACAAATCATTTACGCCGTCGCTAGCGACTCGCGAGCGAGTACGCTAATTGTAACTCATGGTAGAGGTACTGGAAGATATCACTGATAAGTGATAATATCGCCCATTGTTTATCTGTGTTAGTTTTAATTGTACTGTTTCTCTGTAGTGATTTTGTTTGGTCTGGTATTTTATGAAAAGAAAAGAAAGAAAGAAAAAAGTGGAAAGAAGTGGTCTCTGCCTACCCCTCTGGAAAACAGGCGTGATTTAATGTATGTATGTATGGTATTTTATGTTTTATCGTATGTATGTATGTAATTGACAACAAGAACTTTGTGAAAGGTGTTCTGATAATACCTAATCATGTTTATAGAGATTTGTCGCAAAAGCAAAAAAGATTTTTTATTATTATGTATCCAAAAAAAAATTTAATATTAGGTAACAGTGTTTGCTACGCCCGCTTTGGACATTTTGTTTGTAACCACGTTTGGTTTTTTTATGTCGAACTCTAGCTGTGCGGAAGAAAAGACCGTGTGGCGTTTAAGCTCTTTAGCTATTACCAGCAATTTGTTTATTTTCTCAGTAAATAACAATCAACAAACATAAAAAAATATAGTATGTATGTATGTAAGTAAATACTTTATTGTACAAACAGGAAAATAATAAACAACAAAATAGACAAAAACACAAAAGGTTTGTACAAAGGCCAACTTATCCCTTTAAGGGACTCTTCCAGTTAACCTTTGAGACAAACCTCAACAAGCATGATTTTTCTCAGAACACCCTTAAAAAAGTTCCTAACTGCTATCAATTGGTAATTTTGATTTATTTTGATTTAATTAAAGAGACCTTGAAGAGATCTACACTCAGCATTCGGTGGCGACAGCAGTGAGAGATTTATTTCCCTACGGAACCACCTGGTGTCTCCCCCGCTCGCGCTTGTCGCCAGTAATCGGTCATCGGCCCGTTGGCGTTAAAAGCTTGCGTCCCTTATCTCGTGCCGTACCGCGTGTTTGGCAAATGACGTGTCACGTGACAAGTGCTTCGAGGCTTGACACACGACCGCTTAACCCCCTACGGGAAAAGAGGGGGGCTATAAATAAAATAGTCTAAATATGGGGGTACAAAACTCTCAGTTTCTTTATAGATTACAGCTAGCTATTGCTATCGCCCTTGCGTTTATATTTGTATGTTTTTCTCTATATAAAGTCCATGACATCTAACTTGTCTTATTTACCTAGTAAACACTTTTATAACCTCAAAATGGTTAGAGGTTATGGACTTTTTAGTCACGACATTGAAACATTACTCTACTGCTTATGTGTAGTTTTATTACTATTAATTATTAACATTTAATATAATACAATTAAAAGTTAAAACTAAACTTATTTGAATTAAAATAAAAACTAAGCTACTCAAATATTAAAGACGTAAATAATAATCACCACTATAAAAAAGAACACCCCCTCATGGCGGCATGGCCCCTATGACACTTAATAGTTTTATTATTACTACACCATTTAATAAAAAAAATCCGGACAAATTAAAGAGTCGGACAAGTTCCGGACTAGAGTGTAAAAGTCCGGATATGTCCGGACTGATCCGGACGGATGGTAACGCTAAGTCCAGCTAATCCACTCCATCCGCTGCCAGCACCACATTTCAAAGGCTTCCTAGTCCTAATATAGAAATACATTCTCACATAACTATACATATAGAAAAACTCAGTAATATCTTAGGCCAAAATACCATGTAAATAATATCTTACAACTTTATCTTATCTTACAGATGGTCCCTTTCGGATACACTTCGACCGTTTATCTTTTGTGCAATTACCCTCTTACACACTCAGCTGTTCGAATGTGCAGGTTTCCTCACGTTGTTTTCCCTTCACCGTAAGAGCATCGCGTAATGCACTTAAGTTAGAAAAACTCATTGGTAAAGTCACCAGCAATAATATTATCCAACATTAGCCGCAAAAATATCTGACACGCTCTTATACCTGTAGTAATAAAGACGTGTCAGATATTTGTGCGGCCAATGTTGGATAATATATTATTGCTGGTGACTGTACACTACATGGTGACCGCGGGGGTTCGAACTCTGGGTAGTGATTTTCTCAAAAGCAAAGGTGAGCGAATGCAGGAGTGAAGTCCAAGCGGCGAGTTTAAGTAGTCCCGTCAGAGCGAGCAAAACACATTTTAGCGCGTGCATTCTCAATTAGGCAGCCTTATACGTTCGAGAAGCCATACTGTCAAATTGAATACACGCGCTGAAATGTGTTTTGTTCGCTTTGACGGGACTACTTAAACTCGCCGCTTGGACATTCACTCCTGCGTTCGCTCACCTTTGCTGTACCTTACGATCACGAGTCGACCCTCCGCCCAGGCAGTTCTTCATCTTCTTCCAGTGCCTCTTCATTCATCCAGTAGGATCCATTAATAGGATCCATTAAAGGGGTCAAGTGGACTTTTTGTTCATTCAAATGGAATGGATTCATTAAAATGAAGTAGCTTAATTGTATACTTAAATCCATTTGGATTCGTTTAAACTTTTTAATAGTCTGGAATCCATCAATGGATTCTGTTGCACTCTTAATTACACTTCGATCCATCAATGGATTTTATTAAACTTTTAATACCCTTGATTCCATCAATTGATGGATACTCGTGGACATTTAGTATCCATTTATGGATCCAGGTATATAAAAAGTTCAATAGAATCCATTAATGGATCTTTGTAGACTTTAAAGTATATTTAAATCCATTGATGGATCCCAGCGTCTTAAAAAGTGTAAATGAATCCAAATGGATTTAAGTGTACATTAAAGCCACTCGACTCCATTAATGGATTTGAATGTACAAAAAGTCCACTTGACCCCATTAAGGGCCCCCGCACATTAGACCACCAGTCGCCGCCACTTAAACGCGACCACCAGTGGTTCAGTCAGACCACTGCACGCCGCCACCAGTGGCACCCACTGGTGGCTGGATGGGGCCACAAGTAGTAGCCACTAGTGGCTAGAATACATTGTTCATGTGGTCATGTGTGCGCGCGAATCGAACGACAAAACGCGGCCACAAGTAGCGAGCGCGGTCGACTCCCGCAGCTTGTGGCTCGGACGCGGCCACTCAAACGCACGGTGTGCGCCGATGCTATACAAAATGTATGGAGAAACGCGTCCGCAACTTGTGGCGGCCACTAGTCGTTCTAATGTGGTCGCCACTAGTGGCTCAATGTGCGGTCGCTCTAATGGATCCTGTCAATGGATCCTAGAGGAAGGGGGCGATAGCAGAGGGGGAGTCGACCCCCTAAGCCACTAGGCCACCGACGCTCAACAACTTTAATTTAAAAGTCCTCTTTTCTTTATAATACTGCTAATACTTTACTTAAAACTAATTTTAATATATTCGTATTTTCTATTCAAAGAATTTGATCATTAACACCTCGCCACACCTATTCTCAATTCACATATACACTCGATCACACCTTTATCGCAAAGAAATAAAGTTCAAAAACTCTTGAAAAAATTGTTTACGAATCTTGATACTTTATCGAACACCATTTTTAATTTGCACTTTACTTCGACCTAATGTGTGAAACCATAAGGTTGATGTTGGTATGATTAAGCTTTTGATTTAAGTTGGTATTTAAATTATGTATTATAACAGTTTTGACACTTTCTGTCATAAATTTAACAAAATGGCGCCCGTAATAGGACAAATTGCGTAGACTAATAATAATTAAATCAATAGATTTGTTTGAATTAGTAGAAGTTGGAATAACACGTAAGGCGGAAGTTAGTTTAATATTTTTATCTAAGTATATATAAAAGGCAAACCTGACTGACTTATATATCAACGCACAGCCGAAACTACTGTACCTAGAAACTTGAAATTTGGTATAGGGGTTCCTTTCATGATGTAAGTGAGCACTAACAAAGGATTTTCCGAAAATCGACCCCCAACGGGAAGAAATGGGGGGAGTAGCGGGAAACTAATTCTACGCGTACGAAGTCGCGGGCGTCTACTAGTTTATACATATAAGTTAGATTTTAAAGACTTAAGACTGAAGACTAATTTTGCTACAGTAATGATACTTAGGGGTGTTTGTATTTTTTTTTACTAGATAAAAAAATTGGTCAAGTGCGAGTCGGACTCGCGCACCGAGGGTTCCGTATTTAAGATATTATGCTTGGTAACCGCAAAACAAAATACTCATTTTGTAGTGAATTTTTTTTTCTATGCAAGGTCCATTTTGACTAGCTTAAATTATAAATTATAATACAGATTTTCAAAGCTTTTTGATATTTCTCAGTTTAAGCTTAATTATGCCAATTTTCAAGTTGATAGCATTTGTAGTTGCTGAGAAAACCTGCTGTGACATATAGACTGACAGACAAACAGACAGAGAGATAGACAGACAGACAGACAACGAAGTCTCACCATAAGGGTTCCTTTTTATTATTTTAGTACGGATCCCTAATAATGGACAATAACAATTTCTTAAAATGGTCTAAGATATGTTGGGGTATCTAAGAGCGAACTAAATTTCGACACTTTGGTGAGCCTTCAGATTTTTTGACGGGGTCATAGTAACAACATGGCGCCGTTTTTGACGTACCGTAATATACGCACCGTTAAGCATTGGTGTGGAGGGCATGCGTCAAAAACGGTACGGATACGACGCGTCACTGCGATTCCGTACCGTCACCGTTTTTTAAGCACCGGTGTGGTCGCAGCTTTAATCTACCTACGCTTAATAAAAGGTGCACCCTACTGTGCAAAAATACTGTGATATTGTACATTTACTTATGTATGACGTAAACTATTTTTGAAAAAATTATACCTTGCCGAGTTTCTTACGCCGGTTCTTCTTGGGGCAAAGGTTTTATTTGTCGAATCGAAGGTAATGCTTTTTGACATTCATAGGTGCATTATGTTATGCCTAAATTGAAGAATAAAGAACTTTTGACTTTTTGAAATTTCTTTCGAAAAATGTTTAAAAGGCATAAGAAATCCACAAACTTCTTACCCCAGTAAACCCCTAATTGCAAATTTATTTATATATCCTCAGAATGCAACTTGGCTAACCTTACAACAAAAAACCGGACAAGGCGAGTCGGACTCGCCTACGAGGGTTCCGCACGTGACACGGTCACTCAATTCAAAATTTGCACCGCCGCCTTTCCTTGCATAAAGACCCTGTTTTTTTTGTGATTTAACTAAAAATGTACAGATTTCTGATTTTTCCTATATTTGTAGTAAAAGACGGTGTTACTTGCCAAATTTCATAGTTCTAGGTCAATGGGAAATACCCTATACATTTTGATTCCCTTGAGAGTGTCGAAATACACGTTTTTTGCGACATAAACGGCCGTATCTTTTTTTTACATAAAAGTAGAAGTTTAATTTTTTCACAGCTTCAAGGGACTGTAGATTTGAGTATATAGTAGTTTAAATTTTAACTCGATACCTCCACGCGTTCCCGAGATAAAGTCTTGACACATAGACAGACGGACAGACGGACAACAAAGTGATCTTATAAGGGCTCCTTTTTTTTTCCTTTTGAGGTACGGAACCCTAAAAATAACGTTAGTATATTTTCCGCTATCCTTTTAAGCAACTATCTCCTTAGACACCGAATAAGTCTTTTATAGTTTTAAAAGTAATATTAAATTAAAAAGAACACTGTAATACCAGACTATCCAAATATTTAGATGGCTCATAGATCTTGATACTTGAAGTGAAATAACGACGTAACTGTATGTACTCTTATTGCAAAAACGCCTTTATTTGTTAGTGTCTCGAGTTGAATTTAATCTAAGTGTTAAGTTGCAGATATGTATAAAAAGATAGACTATGTTGTATGTGTGCTAACTTCTAAATTATTCAAATTAATGTATTAAAGGATAATTTATTGTAGAAATCAATGAACTGTGTGCTTAAGGATGAGGTTATGCGATGTAGAACCAATTTAATACAATAATCTCATTTAATATTACAAATGTGATAGTTTATTATGTAGTTTCTTTTAATGAAAAATAAATGTGTAAAAATCAAAAAACCTCCTTCAAAAATGCAAAAAATAACTTCTTTTTAAAAAACTGAAGTCGGCTTTGGTTAAAAATATTGTGAGTCACCGACTTCAGTTTGACTGACCTAAAGGTACCTACCATTTTAAAAGAAGTTATGTTTTGCGTTTTTGAAGGCGGTTTTTTGTTTTTTAAAACATTGTTATGTGACGAGAGGTCGAGGGTGGTACAGTCAACAGCAATAATACACTATCCAAAATTGGGCTCACAATTATCTGACACGTCCTTATTACTGGAGGCAGAGGCAGTACAGTGCTCCGCGAGTGCAATTTAATAATGCATTCAGGTTGGTGATGGGGCTGCCCCAATACTGCAGGTCAGGGATGTTCGCTGAAGCACGGGTGGACTGCTTCCACGCCACTATGCGCAAGCGCAACACGTCCCTGGTGCGCAGGGTGCGGGGTAGGGAATGCAATTTAACCGGTTATTTACTACTTTTGTACGAAAATAACCGGTTAAAACCGGTTATTTGCATTCCCTAGTCCGGGGCAGCGCCAACAATACCATGAGCATGATAGCCAGTAGGATCGACTGTCTATATGTAAACCACTGTTCTATGGCTCACTTGAACAGAAAATGTCTGTATTTATTTTAAGGTTATTTATTGTATTATTTTGTTTGTTTTAATTTAATTTGGGTATTTGGGGTTTTGATTTTAATTGTATTTGACATTGATTTAGTGTTTGACATTTATAAATTAATACTGTATGGACGTGAATTGTCTGAAATATATATTTATTATTGTTATGTAAGAGCGCGTCAGATATTTGTGAGCCCAATGTTGAATAACAATGTGATAACAAAGATTAAAACATTTAAAACTGGCTTTCTTCATTCTAGCATACCGCCATTTTTCGCGACCGCCGGCGATGCCACCATTTATTACATAAATTTAATGCAAAACGGCCGCTAGGTGTCGCTACAGAGAATTAGTGTAACTGTTGTAGTAACAGGTTTTTGGACAAATACTAGATAGATAAACACCCCCGATATGGTGACCCTTTCTTATAGAGCCGATAGCTCTTAAACGGCTCGACCGATTTTCATGAAGCCTAGCTCAGAGCCATCCTGATTACACTAGCCATCCATCCATCTATTTAGGAGCTACGACACAAACTCACTGACACACACATTTAAAGATTCACAACTACAATAAAAGCTAATTGATGTAACAAACAGTCGACAAAAATCATTTTTTGAATAGCTATAAAAATAATGAAGATATAAGCCAACAAAGATTTGTTCCTATCTCTTTCTCTAGCAAAACAGAATTTAACACGGAGTTTATATGGCCGACCTGTTACATGACGTCACAGTGCACATCGAATCTCTCTGTATAATTAATTAGCAGTTTTTAAAATGCTTGTATCATCCGTATTTGTTGGCCGATTTTAAGGGGTCCATATAAAATTGGTCTTTAGATTTTTTATACAAATAACGATTTGTGTCTATACTCCTCATTTCTTCGAAAAAATTTCCTCATACTTCATTTCTTCGAAAAATTTTGCTCATACTTATCGCAACTTATAATGATTTTTTTTAAGAAACTGTTTCTTTTTGAGGATTGTTATAAATCTAACCTAACCTAACCTAATTTTATCTACACGTAAGATATTTAAGAAATTCTGAAAAGTGTACGGTTTCATGAATATTGGCGTTATAAGTTCAGATGATTATGAGTTCCGATCATTAGTATAAACATTTTTTATGAAGATTATAAGGACTGATCATTATGATGTAAAATGGTATGAGAAAAATTTTCGGAGTTCCAATAATCGGAGTTGCAATTTTATATGAACTTTGGCGCACCCGATTTTAAGTTTGATTTCACTTTTGGCGATCTTTTTTACGGTATTTTAATATTTTGTTGACCAATGTGATTTAATAATTATCCATGCATATTCCCATTCAGATTATCATATTTATTAACCGGCCCTTATTTTATTTTGACTTCTGCAATCGCCATAGACTAGCGCCGTATGCCCACATACGGGATGGGCAACAGGTATACAAATTATTAAAAAAAAATATATAAAAAATATTAACTTCTTTTTTAATATCGTATTTAGGGTCAGCAATTCAATATGGAAAATAGTGACTTACTTTTCAGTAGTTTGGAGGTCAATTTCTCCCAACAAGTTGAGACTGCAGCTAAAAAAAATACGTGTCTGTTATTTTAGACTACCGTAAAATGGGGTGAATAGGGTTCGCGGGGTGAATAGAGTTACAACCTAAAACAAAGCATAACTTGTTACTAATAAGAACTAGTATTACATTGACAAGTCTTTTGGAAAATTACGTTAAAATCTCAGTCTTTTAATTAGTAGAATATGATTGGTTTTAGGCTGCAACTCTATTCACCCCGCGAACCCTATTCACCCCATTTTACGGTACTCTCTAACGTATAATCAAAATAACCAAATCGGAGCCGGACAGTTGGGTACCTTTTCTTGTTAGTTCCAAACCCCGCGCTAGATGGCGCTGTAACTACTTTATCTGGCGGAGGCGTTTTGTCCCCCGAGAAAACGTAATACCGGAGATGAGTTTTAACTTAGTATTTAATTAACACTAATCTTAACAGTTTTTGGAGGCCTGATCACATTGAATGTGCAACGGGCCAACATAACAACTCGACAATGTGCTCGGAAACATTGTCAGTAAGGAATGCATTCAACCGGTTATTTACTACTTTTGTATGAAAATAACCGGTTAAAACCGGTTATAACCGGTTACAGTCTAGGTCAAACGCGAGTCGGACTCGCGCACGAAGGGTTCCGTACTATTATCTATAAAAAAACACGTTTGTTGTATATTTTTAATGTTATAATTATATTTTTGTTTTAATGTAAGTAAGTTATTTATTTTTAACGTGAATATAAATCTAAATATTCTGTAAATATTTCAAGTATCTACCTGTTGCCGTTATTAAGGCAAAAAAAACCCGTTCGTTGTATAGGAAACCCCCCTTAAATATTTATGTTATTCTGTTTTTAGTATTTGTTGTTATAGCGGCAACAGAAATACATACATCATTTGTGAAAATTTCAACTATCTAGCTGTCACGGCATGCTCACACGCACGCACGCACGCACGCACGCACGCACGCACACCCACAGAGAGATAGAGAGAGAGAGAGAGAGAGAAAAGATATTATAAGATTGATGATTGATCTAAATGATCTCAAAATCGTAGCGATATTATTTTAGGTACTTAATAATTTATTAATTTTAAACGCCATCGATCGCCAAACTCTCCCTGGTCTCACTGAAAACCAGCGTCTGTGAATGTATCAGAGGCATAAAGCTGAGCGGAGACCATTTTGGCCATACTTAATAAAAAATATGGTAAAGAAATTTTTAAGCTTGTACTTAAACTGTTTTTTTTATGTGCCAAATATTATTTTTTTCATGTCCGTTTTCATTTTCAATTTGAGTGAGATTGTCCCCTTTTTTTACGACTAATATACATCTATATTCTTCTCAAAATGCTTTCTAATCCTTCTCTATTGACCACGAGATCTCGAACATCCTTCGATGACACAAGTATCAAGCATACTTGTTCTGTGTGCGATCCGTCACGTCTTACAGCTGCGCTCTCGGTCTTGATACTTGGTTTTTCTTAGTTTAGTATATTGACAGATTGTTTTAATGTCGAATAGTTAGGTAAGCTATTTTTTTATTGATACATTTCCGTTGCAATATAGTATGAATGATCTTTTTATATCTATTTAAAGTTGGGCCGTGAAATATTAAAAGATTTTCAGGAAGAAGCGATGGAAGAACAATTTTAAGGAATAGTTATTCTACCTATTGCGGTTGGAAATGCATTATGAAAAATTCCAAATTAATTGTTTAGCCTTAGTATTACGAATTATTATACTTAATAATCTTCTTATGATTCACTAGGTTTTTGTCACGATTCCATCCGCAAGTCATTTTTCGCTATTCCCTCAAGAAATGGCCGATTTTCCGGGATCAAAATTATCTAAAACAAACATCTTAGCCTATTTGTGCAAAATGTGATTAATGAATTATCAAAAAGTTTTTAAAGTTGTAGGTAATTCTGTAGCTCTGCCTACTCCAATCTGGGATTACAGGCGTGAAGGTATGTACGTATGTATGTAAAATTATTTAAGGGCCGTAAACTATCTCTTTACCAGATTTTAAGTCGAATACGCTTAATTTTTTTTATATAACGAAACTTCAGAGAGAAGTAAACAAATTGACTGTTGGAGGGTGGGGACGGAGTCCATACAAAGTCCCCTATAACCATTTCCCTAGGCTACAAGCGCTTTTAAAAAAATATGATAAACATAATAAAATAAACAAAAGTATCAAAACCAGTTGGTCGCGGTGTGTCAATAGCAACGATTATGCGCGTGATTAATTACATGCGCTGGCGCAGCGCGCGAGTAATGTGGCCTAATGTTGGGGGCCCGCGGGCAGTCAACAAAACCATCTACAAGGTGTCCCGAAACTTGAGGTAAATATTACAGCAAGAAAAAGCCCCTTTATGCAGCTCCATAATATATCTTTAACTTTACGAAGTAGAAGTGCGAACTTCATGTTTGCTGTAAAGTGGCAAGTAGCAAATATACGAACATCGCACTTGAAATTTGCAAAGTGTAAATCAAGGATAAATAAAAGTTTAATCATAGTAGTCTATAAAAAATGGAACACCCTTTAAATCTGCCATATTGTCTCCTTCTATTTAACGAATAAAAGTTGAAAGTTAGGTCATCCATAAAATACCGGTGAACAAATAAAGTTAACTTCTTTATCTTTTTTTTTGTTTATTGTTCAATATAAAATTTAATAAAGTTAACTTCTCTATCTTTTTTTTTGTTTATTGTTCAATATAAAATTTAATCTAATACCTACATCATAATAAATGGTTTCTAGTCTTATTTTGTAGTATAAACTATAAAAAAGTCGCTTCTCGCCGTCTGTCCCTCTGTATGTACGCTTATATCCTTCAAACTACCCAACGGATTTTAATGCGGTTTCCATCAATATATAGAGTGATTCAAGAGGAAGCTTTTTATGTAGAAAAAAATCTGGATTATATACAGGTGTTACAGGAAACTCACATAAACTAAAGCAAAGCGGGAGCGTGTCACTAGTTTCCATATATTCATTAATTTAAGAGTTTTATGGTGCTTCTTCTCCGCAATGATGGTCTTGTCCGAAGCGCTAGTAGATTCTCTCTATATTACCGACATGTAAAAAATAAGCCCTCATGTGGCCAATTTACTGAATAAATATTTTGAATGTTGAATTATAAATTTAAATTTTAGCACAAAATAAAACTGTTCATACCTACTTTTAATTTTAGCATTGTATAATTTTTCTTCTCTCTTCTTCTCTTCTTCAGCCTATATCCACCCAATGCTGAGTGTGGGCATCCTGCATTGCTCGCCACCCATCTCGGTCCAGTGCTCTCCTCATCCAGCACCTTCCTGCCACCTTGACCAGATCGTCGGTCCACCTCATTTCCGATCTGCCAACGTTCCTTCGCCCGGTTCTGGGTCTCCACTCAACCACAGCCTTTCCCCATCTTCCATCCTCTCTGCGGCATATATGTCCAGCCCACTTCCACTTCCTTAGAGTGATTACTTTGGCTATATCGGTGAGCCTTGTTCGTCTCCGGATCTCCGTATTTCGGACTCTGTCGCGGAGAGAGAGGCCCAACATCGCCCGTTCCATCGCCCTTTGCGTGACTTGCAGCTTGTGAATTACCTTCTGCGTGAGCGTCCAAGTTTCGGCTCCATATACCAGGACGGGGAGGATTGTATAATTAAGAGATAAAAAATAAAATTATACAGAACCGTTTAAATTAACTGACGACTCGCTTGTACCAACCTACGCCGCTTAACGTTAAGAACAACTCCGGATTATTTCCATAGACACTGACGGATGTGTCCATTTAGTCTATGATGAATTTATTGTCTATGCGCGTTCCGGATTCAAAATAAACAGTTCGAAATTAAGCGTTATTGAAACTTTATTTGATTTGAGAACGTTTTTTATTTATCTTTATTTTGTTTTCTGTAACAAAACATTTGCGTAGGAATGTACATAATTGAATAGGTACTTACCGATTTTTTTTAAAAAGATGTCTTATGCTTACCTAGGTTCTTTTTTTAAATTAATATTCAGGTACTTAGGTACTGAGTTTTTTTTAATTTAATGTTATCAGTGTTTGCTACGCCCGCTTTTGACTAGTGGTTGGATGACGTTATTTTGTTTGCAACCGCGTTTTTTTTTTCATTTCTTATGCTCTTTAAATTTTACTTTAGTCTCTGCATATCGGGAGTAAAGCTTCTTATTAATCTCTAGGGATAAGAGTTTTTTTTTTACTTTTAAAATGCCTAAACAGCATTTTTTCCTCGCATTCAAAGTGAAAAGTAAAGTGTTTAACGCGAGACTAAACAACCATAATGACACTCGAACTAAAGTCACCTCGCTTGCGTGGCTAAACATCTCGTATCGTTATGGCTTGTTTTAGTCCCTTGTTGAACAATCTACTATTAAATCTAGCTATCACTAGTACTAGCTGTGACGTAGCAAGGTCCATTCTAGTTTAAACTAATGAAAATGGAAAATTAGGTCATCCATAAAATACCGGTAATAGTAGATAGTTCAACAAGAGACTTATGCCCGGTTCCTATATTCAAAAAACCGGTCAAGTGCGAGTCGGACTCGCGCACCGAGGGTTCCGCATTTAAAATAATATGCATGGTAACCGCAAAAGAAAATACTCATTTTGTGATAAACTTTATTTTCTACCCAATAAGGTCCATTTTGACTAGCTTAAATTTTAATACAGATTTTCATATTTTTTTTTAATTTCTCAAAAACTGTAAATAACGAACACTTCATTTTATTTTTCCCATAAAATATAAGTACCTAATTATCTATATACTTAAGGATTTTTTCAGATTTTTTGATTCATAAACTTCGGAGATAAGGGGGGGGAACGGTCATTTTTTGTACATTTTTGGCTATAAAACAAAAAGTACATAGCAGAAAATTAAAAAAAAAAATAGTTTTGAAATGTGCAGATTAAGCCCTTTATATGATACCCCATTTGCTATAATCAAACCACTTTTATTTTTCAACCCCCCATTCTAGACACCTCAAACCATCAAGCGCCGCAAATATTCATCATTATTAAATAATTATGAATTTGTGGCGCTTGCAGTGGAGACCATGGGACCTTGGTCAGCTGATATGAAAAGCTTTATTACTTAAGGCCCTGTCATCCCGGCTCATAGACACCTCCGGAGATCCTAGAGCTGGTGCTTACCTCTCCCAAAGGATTGGGCTAGCTATCCAGAGAGGTAACGCAGCCAGTGTCATAGGGACCATGCCGCGAGCGGACCTGCTAGAGGGGGTGTTCTTTTTATAGTGGTGATTATTATTTACGTCTTTAATATTTGAGTAGCTTAGTTTTTATTTTAATTTAAATAAGTTTAGTTTTAACTTTTAATTGTATTATATTAAATATGTATCTACTTATGTTAATATAAAAGTATTGTGTGTTTATTTCCTTTTTAATTATTTATGAAATTATTTTCATATTATTTTTACTATAAACAGATGCGGGCAAGCAAGTTGTATAACTATCCCAAATTTCAAGTTGATAGCATTTGTAGTTGCTGAGAAAACCTGCTGTGACATACAGACAGACAGATAGACAACGAAGTCTCACCATAAGGGTTCCTTTTGTACCATTTTGGTACGGAACCCTAAAAACGAATGGTTTTCCTTACGTCCCGTTAAAATTTGACACATTTTGTACGTAGCAAACGTCAAATTTTAACGAGACGTAAGGAAAACGATTCGTTTTTGGAATATAGGAACCGGGCATAAAACAAGCCATAATGACACGAGATGTTTAGCCACGCGAGCGAGCCAGCGAGCGAGAGTGGCTATAGTTCGAGTGTCATTATGATTGTTTAGTATCGCGTTAAACACCCTACTTTTCACTTTGAATGCGAGGAAAAAAAACAACGTCACAATATTTAGCAAATCTGTAACAAAATTTCTGACTAATTTGTTTCGCGGTTGTTTCTTTAATCATTGCGGTAAGTGACACTTTACAAAGTGACACAAATGCTTGCATATTCAGCCAACAGATATAAACTTGAAAACTATTTGGACCATGCCTAATAAAATAAAATGACTTATGATTAATATATTTAAATAGATTCATATTCGTAATCATTGCGCAGTTGTCATTTTGAGGTTATATCCACAGCCTAAAAATGGTCCATACACAATCACTGAAAATGGCGATCATCCTCCATTCACAATCACCGTGATTGGTTGTTTAGGGGTTTCCAAATTAAATAAAAAAAAATACTTTAATCCCTAGAGATTAACAAGGAGTTTTAGTCCCGATGTGCAGAGACTAAAGTAACATTTTAAGAGCATGAGAAGTGAAAACAAATAAAGTTGTAAAAAACGAGCGAATTAAAAATGAAATTGTTTTATCGACTGATAGATATTTACTTCTTGAATAAAAACTAGTTTTCTACTTTCCCGAGCTTAAGTTTTCTAACTTGTACCAATTAGCTACATCGTTTCTTCATAAGGCAGGCCTGTTATATTCTAAGAATAATCAACTAGACCTAGTAGCATATTCTCTACCATGGATTTATAACCGTTAGAATATAATAGGGAATACGAATTTATTTTTAAATCGGGTTTCTCAACAAAATATGAAAATACCGTAAAAAAAAATTGGCCAAGAAATACGGATGATACAAACATTTTAAACTGCTAATTAGACAGAGAGATCAGATACGCCACGTGACGTCGTGTAACACGTACCATATAAAATCCACGTTTTGCTAAAACGAGATAGGAACAAATTTGTATTGGCTTATATCTTGGTAATTTTATATCTACTTAAAAAAATATTTTCTCAACTGGTTGTTACATGAATCAACTCTTATTGAAGCTGAGAAAAAATAGTAGATTGTTCAACAAGGGACTAAAACAAGCCATATTGACTATGGTGTAAACTTTTAATTTGTTCTTTTTACCACAACTGCCGTTGAAAGTGTTTTTTTTTACATTTTTGACGGTAAATCACAGTTTGTTTCAAATGAAAAATTTACATTAGAAACTGCCTAACCAGGGGGTGAACTCCGTTCCTCCCGCTCTCTTAAACTTACAATTCCTTTTTTCCACACTGGTGTCATGTGAAATTCTTCTCCCCTTCAGGCAACCCGTCTCTTGAATGCGCTCCCACTTCGTTTTAGAAGAGCCCTTAACAGGCTTTCTTTAAAACAATTTGTTACATGCATTTTCTGATATTTTTATTTTCTTGTATAAAAAAAATCCGATCGCCTTCTTTCCCTATAGGCAAATGTCCGAACGCCTTCTTCCCCTATAGACATATTTTCTGATACATTTATTTTCTTGTATTAAAATTTCCGAACGCCTTCTTTCCCTATAACAAATAATGTACCTAAATTTAATAAACTTACGACGCCTATTTGATAGTCACCCTGCCTACGAAGCTCGCGGTCCTGGGTTCAAATCCCGGTAAGGGATATTTGTGTGATGAGCGCGAATATTTGTTCCTGAGTCTTGGATGTTTTCTATGTATTTAAGTATGTATTTCTCTATGTTAGTATGTTTATCGTTGTCTAGTACCTACCTATAGTACAAGCCTAGAGCTTAGTTTGGGACTGGCTCAATTGGTGTGTGATTGTCCCCTGTTTTTTTTTTACCTTTAAATAAAAGTAGGCTCCCAAACAAGAATGGTACGGAACCCTTCGTGTGCGAGGCCGCGGCGCACTTGGCCGGTTTTTTTACACACCGTATTGACATGGCATTTCCAACTTCAATAACTCTGCCCACCGTTGACGAGGTTTCCGAACAGTGTTTGGAAATTGTTATATTAGCCCGATACACATATGTGATCAGGCATCCAAAAATTCTTCACAATGTTTTAACGATAATCATGTAGGGAAAATAATACAGCCTAAATACATAACTTAAATATAAATATGAACTAAATCTATAAGTAATATAATTATATTGTACCAAGCTTTTATCCAGTCTTCTACTTCCTCGGAAAACATAACGCCTTCGCAAGCTAAAGTACTGGTAGCGCCATCTAGCGCGCGGTTGGGAACTAATCATATTAAGTCTTTTTCACTCCGCATGCTCTTAAAATGTTACTTTAGTCTCTGCACATCGGGACTAAAACACCTTATTAATCTCTTGGGATTAAAGTTTTTTTTTTAATTTACTTTGGAAACCCTTAAACAGGTGTTTGTGAATGGAGGATTATAGCCATTTTCAGTGATATGGACCATTTTTAGGCTGTGGAAATAACCTCAAAATGACAATTGCGCAAAAATATTTAAAAAATAACGATTTAATTTCGTGAAACACGATTAATGATTAGATTACGAATATGAATCTATTTAAATATATTAAGGATAGTTTTATTTTATTAGGCATGGTCCAAATAGATTTCAATTTTATATCTGTTGGCTAAATATGCAAGCATTTGTGTCACTTTGTAAAGTGTCACTTTACATAAAACTAACAAGTCTAACAACGCGAAACAGATTAGTCAGAAACTTTGTTACATATTTGTTAAATATTGAAAAGTCGTTTTTAGGGTTCCGTACCAAAATGGTACAAAAGGAACCCTTATGGTGAGACTTCGTTGTCTGTCTGTCTGTCTGTATTTTTACTCGCATTCAAAGTGAAAAGTAGAGTGTTTAACGCGAGACTAAACAACCATAATGACACTCGAACTATAGCCACTCTCGCTCGCTGGCTCGTTCGCGTGGCTAAACATCTCGTGTCATTATGGCTTGTTTTAGTCTCTTGTTGAACAATCTACTATTATATTATTGCTCGTGACCGGAACTATTTGATTTTATTAATGAATTTGACTTTATTTGATTTGACTTTTTTTAATACACTTATACAATCATTAATAATTATTAATCACTTGGTTTTAGTACAATAAAGTGTTTACATACATAATTACATAAGTACAGCCAACAAGATACATTTTTTACTCAAAAACTATGGATATCTAAGTCGGTCCTTCCAAACCACTGTCATATCTGACACCATACACCTACAAAGCCCTTTATTTAAAAAAAACAATAGTACTTTTTCCACCATTTTAAAAGTAAGGCAGTAGGCTCAAAACCGTCGATTCCATGGTTAAACAGTTTTCTTTTTAAAACGCGTCAAAATCCAATTCATATTTAACCTTTGCGCGAAACAGGCAACAAAAGATTTAAAAAAAAAGTGGATTAGCATTTGACAATAGATTTCAATGCGTTCCAAATTCTATTCAAAAACCCTAAAGTTACAAAGTTACTGTTTCAGTTGTTCTATTAAAGAAGCATAGATTTTGAACCCTCTTTTGAATGTTTTAAGAGTCTTGTGATAGTTTCAGAATGTATTCAATAACATTGTAGAATTACTTAAATTTCTACCGTAGTAAAAGGTGTTTTATTATACAAAAGACGGATTCGGAATTAAGTCTTTTCTTAAGAAATATCTGGCGACGCGATCCAAATTCGAAATTTGAAACTGTCGGATTTGCTCCATTTTTAAAATGGAGGACGAGCCTTATGCTCGAATTGCGTTTTGTAAGCAGGGATTATTTTTTGTTTGTTTATAATTTTGTCTTTGAAAATATTTATATAAAAAAATCGGGGAATTCGATTTTGGATCGAATCAGCGCGAGCCCAACTTACATTTGTCTATTTTTAAGTACTTATTCGTTGTTTTTCTTCAGGGTTTGTACCTACTATAATCATACCAAGCAGATTTGCCGTTTTTTGTTTTACCGTTTTACGATATAACTAAAATAAAATACGTTGAAAATAAACGTTTCTTGTATGGGGACCTACTTTATTATTTAACTTTCTTGAATTATTTTTATTTGTTTGTAAGTAAATCCGCCGTAATAATACATTCTAAAAAAATATATCTATTACTGTTCAAAAGTTACAGCTCTTCAAAGTTAGGGCAGACGGACAGCGTAGGTATATTAATAGCGCTAGGGTTCCGTTGGATTCCCTCGCGTATGGAACCCTAAAAAGTTAAAATTCGTACTCCTTTTTTATATTACAGTTTGCGTTTTTCCCATACAACCAACATCCTACCTACAAATATGACTTTTCAATTTTGAGCACTAATTAAAAAGTTCTTGACTCATTTTATTGCTAACTATAGTTTATTTTACGTCATTAACTAAGGTTTTAACTGATGTACAGTGAACTACTGTTGAAACGTACCTTATATTTTATAACGTGCTGACGCGTCCATAAAGTTTTACAACTGTGTATGAACGCCAAACATTTATTTTTTCTAATCTTCATGAAATTTCGTTATCAACGGAGATAAATTGTACTTAAATTTGAAACGTAGTTTTTAGTTAACGATAAGTGAAACTAAA
Organism: Acleris cristana; assembly: GCA_948252455.1. Classification (NCBI taxonomy): domain Eukaryota; kingdom Metazoa; phylum Arthropoda; class Insecta; order Lepidoptera; family Tortricidae; genus Acleris; species Acleris cristana. Next base: position 7,013,372 of record OX411801.1, on the reverse strand, counting down.
AATAAAATTGGTTAAGAACTTTTTGATTGGTTATCAAAATTTAAAAGTCATATTAGATACAGATAATACAGATAATAGTGCCATGTGTGTGATGGATGTTTTGATGGTTAACTTACACTGTCGCCCGTGTTTTAATCTGTTGTTTTGTTTTTTTTTGTTATTTGTGTTCAAAGATAAGATGTATTTCTGTTGCCGCTATAACAACATATACTAAAAACATAATAAATTAAATATTTACGGGGGGCACACATACAACAAACGTGTTTTTTTTGCTAATGTTGTATAGATAATGGTACGGAACCCTTGGTGCGCGAGTCCGACTCGCACTTGGCCGGTTTTTTATGAAAGCCCAGTCGCCGAGAGCTGATTCCACATAAATAAGGTGCGTGGAGATTATTATAGATATATTCAACGCAAAAATAAAGCTATCCAGCCCCCTATTTCACTATCTTGACAATGACAGGTGACAGGCGACAATTCGCTAAACATTGCAAAGTTAACAAGTTTTCATCAGCGGGATTCATATCAGCTGCGCCATGTACACTGAAATGTCACCTGTCACCTGTCATTGTCAAGGTGGTGAAAAAGGGGGCAGGTATACATATTTGACAAAAACAAAGCCCGAGCTTTAATGAAGCCTACTTAAACATAGCCTCTTCAAACAAAGTGGTTATCGACTTTTTCTAATTGCTGCTTACCATAGACTAAGCAGAACCGGCCATAAACTAAATTTTAAAAAGTTACAGAATAGATTATGGTTGCTATAAAACAAAAAAGGGACCACCCGACACATATATGACAAATTGTACAGGGTGTTCACGTTTAGTCTTGCGTTTTTGTTTATTTCTCTTGTGAGAATATACATTAGGAGACCACCAATCTTATCTTATCTTACAGATGGCCCTTTCGGATACACTTCGACCCTTTAGGATCTTTTGTGCAATTGCCCTCTTACACACACAGCTGTTCGAATGTGCAGGTTTCATCACGATGTTTTTCCTTCACCGTCACAAAAAAAGAGGCCACCTATGATAAAGTTGGTAGTGTTCTGGATGTCAATAACCATAACGCCTTTGTATCTGTTCTTTGGATATATTAAACTCGATCATATTTGCTTGAGACTGGCAAACGTAAAAACACGAATAGAAATAAAGTCGTCTATAGTTTTATTTTTCAAACATGACACCATTTTTGCATGTTTTTGGTTGAATCTTCGAAACCCTATAACTATGACCATGCCTACCGACCATGTTTCCATTTTGAGTCTAAGAAGTCCGGACTTTTATCGAAATGTCAGGATTTTTGTCAGGACTTTTCAAATTCTTAAATGGTAACCCTAATTGCAGATTCCATATAAGTCCTAAGGCTTGACAACGCGTTTGCAGTAGCAGAAATTGTCATCGTATGGTTGCCAATTTCTATGAGATTGAGCTGCATGCTGGTTTGCCTTCTACTATAAAAAACATGGCGGACTGAAACACCCTGTACAAGCGTCAAGCGTGTCGACGCGACATTCGTCAACACACAGCGTCGACAAACACGCGGGATCACACGACACGGCGCTAATGCGTTACGTCAATATGTTTGCTTTTCGACGCGACTCACGACATTTCGAGAGGGGTGTACGTAAAAAATATGAGATTCAAATTATTATTTACATAGTTAAAATACGCTGCCTGTAGATTAATGAATAGAGGAACGTTATATCGTGCGATATGCGATACCTAAGTTATTAGGAGCTAGTGTGAGAAAAGTACAAACCTGGAGGCCCTGCCAAGATGCATTACGCTCACTAACGTCTCTATTGGTTTCGTTTTTAAACCAATCGTGTCACTGATCGATCACGTGACTTTTCGTATCACGTCATATACCAGTGACGCGATTGGTTTCAAAACGAAACGAATAGAAACGCTAGCTAGCGTAGTGCGTCTTGGCAGGGCCTCCTGAAGCACATTCTGCTCCAGAGTGCATTTTGCGTCTGACATCAATATGCTAAGAAATACTTGAAATCAATTGCGAAATAGGTTTACAACTGTTACTCGTATGATCTCTGGTGATACGAGTGCTTAAGTTAAGCCCTCTACGCATTATCCATCTTGAAGGACAGCAGCGCCCGACCCGACCGTCAGGCCGGATGGTGCTGTACGCAATATAGTGCAATGTATCGATCCATGTATCTATTTGTACAACAAAAAACCATCATTCGATTTCAAGACAATATTTTAGTTTATTAGAAATCACAATAATAGTAATGAGGGCGCCACTGGACGCTTTGCGTAGTCTTAAACTAGTAGGCAACCCTAACAAGTAGCAACAAAAGTCAATATTCCATAACAATAATGTATTATTTCGTGAAAAGCCACTGAAATATTTCCTTGGAACTTTCTAGATGAATGTCATCCATGAAAGTAACCTCATTATTATTTCAAGTGAACAAATTTAACTTAATTTGTCGTGATTACGAACAATTACATCGTGTTTCCCCCAAACGAGTTGATACTCCGAACACAATTAGCGGGAAAGCGGAGCCGCCATTTGCAATTTTCCAAAATGGCCGCCAGAAAAAACGCGCCCATTTATAATCTTTAAAAATAAATACCGCTCACGCGCAAACTATTTCCAACCTTAAGTTACTGAGTTAAGGTTGATTTTGTTTTGTCGTGGGAAACGTCAACGAAATGTCGCCAGCCAGTGCAGTGCAATTAAAAAAATCCGAACAGCAAAAAGGTTAAATAACAAGAAACGCGAGCGAATGTACGAAATGTTTTAAGGTTGTATTTAGGAGCGGTTAACATATGTCAAATTGTATGATTTAAACGTGCGTGTGTGTTAATTGGAGGTGCGTATGTGTGCTACCAAAGAGTAGTAGTTAGTAGACGCGTAGATAGGTATAGTAAAGAATTTTGGTCAATTTTAGGATTCCGTATCCGAAAGGACCTCAACGAGACCCTATTAATACCTATGCCTTCGCTGTCCGTCCGTACTCAACTTTAATGAGCTGTATCTTTTGAACCGTAACATAGTGGTTTTTTTTAAATAATATTTGTTATTATATTATATTACAGTGGATTTACTAACAAATAAAGTGAAATATTAAAGGATTGTTTTCAATGTATTTTTATTTTGGGTGTATCGTAAAAACGGTACACCCAACCGGCAGTCTTATCGCGAATGAGCGATCTCTTCAATAATGCGTAATTTCCATAGGAAACAAGGAACAATAAAATAATAATATTTTATTGTTTCTTCTAAATAATTTGTGGATTTCTTATGCCTTTGAAACATTTTTCGAAAGAAATTGCAACAAGAATTGCTTTCGATTGTTTTCATTGCCAATCTCAATTTCACATTTTCAACTAGGTACTCAAAAGTTATCTGAAAGAGATCGCTCTTTAACGATAAGACCGCCTGTATTTTACCTTTACTTTTAATCTTCTTTAATATGTTATCTATATATCTATATATATAAAAGGCTAAACTGACTGACTGATGTATCAACGCACAGCCGAAACGAATGATGTAAGTGAGCACTAAGAAAGGATTTTCGGAAAATCGACCCCCAACGGGAAAAAATCGGGGGAGTAGAGGGAAACTAATTCTACGCGTACGAAGTCACGGGCGTCCTCTAGTATATATATAAAAGGCAAACCTGACTGACTTATATATCAACGCACAGCCAAAACTACTGTACCTCGAATCTTGAAATTTGGTACAGGGGATCCTTTCATGATGTAAGTGAGCACTAAGAAAGAATTTTCCGAAAATCGACCCCCAACGGGTAGAAATGGGGGGAGCAGCGGGGAACTAATTCTACGCGTACGAAGTCGCGGGCATCCTCTAGTGCTCTATAAAGTATCGCTAAAATATGCATAATCGGAAGTAGATAAACGAGAAGTCCGTATGACAGCTGGGAAGTGCTACGAAAATTCCGGCCTACTTAAACTCGCCGCTTAGACATTCACTCCTGCGTTCGCTCACCTTTGCTTATGAAAGAATCACTACCCCGGTGATACACGCCGTGTCCTGTCTGGTGTCGCTGCTCTGTGCACATCCCTGCGCGCGTCGCGACCGCCGCGACAGTGCAACGCGATCTCTTAAATTTCACTCGAATTTCGCCGCCTAAATTGACCCCTTAGTACTTATAAACTACCGTAAACTTACTTTGTTTATATACAAAATTAAACACAATTTTTTAACAGAAACTATAAGACAAAGCCATATAATAAAAATAGTTATAATCGGTTTTTATTGTTTTTTTTTGACTTGCTAAATTCGATAAAAATGAGACCTGCAGTTTCCGTGAAAAAAAAACACTACGATCAAAGTTAACCATTAAATATTTGAATGAATATCTCAAGTAAGCCCGCTGAAAAGCAGGTCAAAATAAAAAAAAACATATGGAATAGATGTTCTTTTTCAATATCACCAATAGGTTTGGACACCATAGAAATCACATACGTTTTTGCTTTAAATGTGAAGTTTTTTTAGTTCAAAAATTAAAACAAAAAGCACACTTACAACAATAAAAAAATCTATACAAAATAAGACTGTTACACACGCGCCATTTTTAGGGTTCCGTAGCCAAATGGCAAAAAACGGAACCCTTACAGATTCGTCATGTCTGTCCGTCCGTCCGTCTGTCCGTCCGTATGTCACAGCCACTTTTTTCCGTAACTATAAGAGCTATACTATGGAAACTTTGTAAGTAGATGTATTCGGTGAACCGCATTAAGATTTTCATACAAAAATAGAAAAAAAACAATAAATTTTTAGGGTTCCCCATACTTAGAACTGAAAGTCATTTTTTTTTTTCATCAAACCCATACGTGTGGTGTATCTATGGATAGGTCTTCAAAAATGATATGGAGGTTTCTAATATATATTTTTTCTAAACTGAATAGTTTGCGCGAGAGACGCTTCCAAAAAGGAAAAATGAGTGTCCCCCCCCCGTAACTTCTAAAATAAGGGAATGATAAATGTAAAAATGATATATTATGTACATTACCATGCAAACTTCCACCGAAAATTGGTTTGAACGAGATCTAGCAAGTAGTTTTTTTTTAATAAGTCATAAATCGTAAACCGCAATTTACCTTTCACGGAACCCTTCATGGGCGAGTCCGACTCGCACTTGGCCGCTTTTTACTTAAGACGCCAAAGATCAAAGCTGCCATTGGCGAAAAAAAAGTATTACTATGTTTTCCACTATCGAAACTTAGTCAATAATAATTTGTTCAAATGTAAAACCTTTATCTTGTCTAGGGGACACTGTTGATGTAGGAAAACATGTCGAAACTTTTATGTGGTCGTCTTGTTGTTTTTTTGTTTTTTGCCTTTTTCTCCCTCTATATCTCTCCTAATATTTTTGTCATGTTTTCCTGCTGAACTAAGTATGATATTTGATATTATATTCAAAATAATATTTATAGCTTTATATAATACTAGACTAAGTTGTATCATTGTAATAAGAAATATGGTTAAAAAAAATACTGACTGCTGAGTTTTTTGCGGCGTTTCTTCTCGGCAGTGGTCTCCTCTTGGGAAGCGCTGGTAGACTCCTGACGTGTAAAAGTGCCCGTGCGGCCTACTTACTGAATAAATGTCTTTTATCTTTTATCTTATCTTTTATTGTGTAGAGTGGTAGCTGCTATCAAAGTCACTCCGTAAATCAAAGGGGTTACTTTGATAATAGGGTCCCGTAGGGCTATCGTTCCGGTACGGAACCCTAAAAAAAAGTTAGCGTGGATGGACAAACGTCAACGAAGGCTTAAAAACAGGGTACTATTGGCACCCGTTGTACGGAACCCTAAAAGCCCAGCCACACGGGATGCGTGCGTGTAGACGTGACGTGCGCGTTCGCTTTCCACTGCGTTGTACAGTGGCATGTCGTTTGAGAATTCGTACTATACACCGCAGTGGAAAGCGAACGCGCACGTCACGTCACGCGCACGCATCCGGTGTGGCTGGGCCTTAAAGCGGCAAGCTCCGTAGCCTCACCGTTCAGTAAAGGTGGTCACGGTGGTAAGTTTACCTTCGCGTGAATAGGCGGCGCAGACGCAGCTCCCGTACGGACAATGTCATAATTACGGGCGATGTCGCTTTCTAGCGAGCGGGTGCAGGCTTATGAGGGAAAGGGACAGTTTGATATGATTTAATTAATTTAATTTAATTTTAGAATGCTTTTATTATATTTTTGTTAGCATATTTTTTATGCAGGCGGAGGAATGATTTGTGCTGAGATGATGTCCTTAGAAGTCCCCCGATAGCATTAAAAAAAAGCCAACAAAAATTTAATAAGAATTTAATAAGGCTTTTATTAGGGAATGCAAATAACCGGTTATAACCGGTTTTACCCGGTTATTTTTATACAAAAACGGTTAATAACCGGTAAAATTGCATTCCCTAGCTTTTATATAAAAGTAGGCGCCTAAGTAAATTGGTTTTTTTAAACTTTTTCCGTCCTATTCGAAAAATAAAACGTATTTTTTACTTTTTAGTTATTTTTTTTAACAGCAGTCCTGTTTTTTAGCTTTTTAATTATTTATTTGAATTTTTGTCAAAAAATTAAAAATAACAACTATAGGACGGATGGACGAACGGCAACGAAGGCTTAAAAACAGGGTACTATTGGCACCCGTTGTTACGGAACCCTAAAGCGGCAAGCTCCGTAGCCTCACCGTTCAGTAAAGGTGGTCACGGTGGTAAGTTTACCTTCGCGTGAATAGGCGGCGCAGGCGCAGCTCCCGTACGGACAATGTCATAATTACGGGCGATGTCGCTTTCTAGCGAGCTGGCGCAGGCTTATGAGGGATAGGGACAGTTTGATATAATTTATTTTTGCTTTTGATATAATTGCAAAACACATTTTAGCGCGTGCATTCTCAATTAGGCAGCCTTATAACTTCGAGAAGCCATGCTGCCAAATTGAATACACGCGCTAATATGTGTTTTGCTCGCTCTGACGGGACTACTTAAACCCGCTGCTTGGACTTCACTCCTGTATTCGCTCACCTTTGCTTATGAGAGAATCACTACGCTGCTGTGACATACAGACAGACATCGAAGTCTTACCATAAGGGTTCCTTTTTTACCATTTTGGTACGGAACCCTAAAAACGGTACAAATCATATACGGAGTAGGCATACTACAATTAAAACCTTTTTAATTTGATCTTTAGAAGAATTATACCCTTTTTCGCTATCCGCATACCCCAGCTATTATTGTTTATACTTACACACTATAAGTACAGCAGGAATTAAAAAAATAAGTGTCCGTTTTACTCCAATGTGAGCATGCGCATGGGCACAATAAGGCGCAAATGAGCCGCCATCTTGGATTCGAATAAAACAAACTGTCACTTGCCGCTGTCATAATATTGTACAGTCATTGTGTCAAATGTGATTTTAGTGGGCTCGGTCAACAAGAGGAGGGTTCAACGCCGGAGGAAGATGCGTAAGGATTTAAATTATATTTATTTAATTATCTTTAGTAAAAAAAATTTACAAAGAAAACTGTATTTTTCTACGCTATTTTTGTTAGTTTTGATTTTCGTTTTTTTTCTGTTTTGCCTACTGGTTGACTGGTAGAGAATGCCATTGGGCATGAGGTCAGCCATTTGTACTATTTTTTTGTGCAAAAAAGGTTTTATTTTTTATTTGGACAGTTTTTAAAGTTTTTTCCGTTATGGCAATAACCAACTTCCACCCCTCCCGTCCTACCAACATACTTATACATCTATCTATAGGTATACTTACATATACCGGGTGTACAATCCAAATGGGTCAGTATGGAGAAGTCGGAAACTATGAGAGATAGCGAGATCTGTTCTTAGGAACCATGACGTCGATTTTAGATTTAATAATAATTACATTCAAACTATCCTTATCTTATTGGTGGGTTTTTCTTTCAATTATTTAAACAAGATTCCATTAGTGTTGTGCTTCTTGCGACTTGCAGAATTATTGATTTTGACCAGGTTCGATTCCCGGTTATGTATGAGAGTTAATAAAAAAGTTTGAATGTAATTATTATTAAATCTAAAATCGACGTCATGGTTCCTAAGAACAGAGGCGCTAGACAAGATGCATTACGCTTACTAGCGTTTCTATTCGTTACGTTTTTAAACCAATCGCATCACTTGTAGATGACGTGATACGAAAAGTCACGTGATCTACCAGTGACGTGATTGATTTAAAAACGAAGCGATTAGAAACGATAGTAGCGTAGTGCATCTTGTCTAGCCCCTCAGATCTCGCTATCTCTCATAGTTTCCGACTTCTCCATACTGACCCATTTGGATTGTACACCCTGTATATAAAAAATTCGTGAGACGGTGCTTGTGTTCGAAATAGTCCAAAATTCAAAATTCAAAAATTCTAAATATTTATTCAATAAATTGGCCACATGAGTGCTCTTTTACACGTCGGTAATATGTAGTGAATCTACTCGCGCTTCGGACAAGACCATCATTGCGGAGAAGAAGCGCCGCAAGAAACTCCAGCAGGTAATTTTTTCCAATCATAAAATATAATAATATTTAAAAGTAACATTACGTACAAGGTAATAAAGTAATACTTTTTTTTTTAAATAAAATACTAATAAAATAAAATTATAACTTATAAATAATGACTAGGAGAACAACATGACGAGGTCTCTACGTCAGGAACGATATTAAGACAACTAAATTTGAAACCCTGCAAGCGTGAACAGACCGGACCCCACAAAATGGCTCGACCGATTTTATGAAATTTTTATATAATATATTTGGTAGGTCGTGAAGTATATTTCAGGGTCCCGTTTTATAAAGCTACAAATTACAATTTACAGGTTACAAGTTTCCATTTGACACAACCTCGACCAATGACGACCAGCCATTTGAGCAGTGTTGCCAGTTTACACCTGTAAAATTGTAACTTGTAGCTTTATAAAACGTGCCCCTGACCGCTAAAAACAATTTATATCGCAGAACAACGTTTGCCGTGTCAGCTAGTACAATATAAGAACAAGTATTCCCGTGGGAAGACGAACCTATGAGCCATACGTCTAATATGAAAGATGAAGACATACGTCATGCGACTAAAAACTGACAAAGGCTAGAAAAGGACAAAAAATCCGCCATTTCCTATGGCGACAATGGAACCATTTTGTTGGTTAAGTTTGGGGCGCACAGGGCACTACTGGGGTGCGCCAAAGTTCATTATAAAATTGCAACTCCGATTATTGGAACTCCGAATTTTTTTCTTATACCATTTTACATCATAATGATCACTCTTCATACTCTTCATAATATTTTTTAATACTAATGATCGGAACTTATACCCATCTGGACTAATAACGCCAATATTCATGGAACCGTACACTTTTCAGAGTTTCTTAAATATCTTATGTGTAGATAAAATTAGGTGAGGTTAGGTTAGAGTTATAACAATCCTCAAAAAGTGACAGATTCTTAAAAAATGCATTATGAGTTGCGACAATTATAACTTACAAAGTATGAACAAAAAAGTATGAGCAAAATTTTTCGAACAAATGATGAGTATAGACACAAATCGTAATTTGTATAAAAAATCTAAAGACCAATTTTATATGAGCCAATATGGACCCTACATGACGTCACAGTGCTTATGGGATCTCTGTCTAATCGCTGTCTAATTAGCAGTTTAAAATGCTTGTATCATCCGTATTTCTTGGCCGATTTTAATGTTAAGTTAATGTCACTTTTGGTGATCTTTTTTATGGTATTTTCATATTATGTTGCTAAATGCGATTTAAAAAATCCATACATATTCCCTATTACTTAAAGTTGTCAAAGGCTTGCATATTGGCTTCGGCTCCATGTACGCCGTTCTAAGATCAGAGACATGCAGGGCATACACAATTTATTTATTGTTTGATGTTTTACCGCCGTACTTAGAGACATTTCTAGAAACAATCATTCCTTTTTTTAAATCATGTTTGACGCTAAGGAATAACTTATTTCAA